>JANAVB010007799.1:1041701-1171502 GCA_029216955.1 Iris pallida
AATAAATAATCACAACCATGAAAAATAATAAATAATTGGAATGAAAGTAAGTAAACTAATAAATAGTCATAAAATTTAATCTAAAAGGAATAGCTACCATTAAATGTCTAAATCGAACTAACCTTTTGGTTGTGGATTGTATATAGGCTTGGACCAGACTTCGTATCGCGGCCTCAGGGCAATATTGGATAAACTCCAGGCAAGTATACCTTGTCCACTGTACAGTATTTCATGCATTTCTCTATTGTCGTTCTTTTTATTCCTTGGTTACAACTTCTCATGTTCATGCCATTGCCATTTTTTTGATTTACGTGCACGTACAATATTTGCCTCATTCTATATCACTCTAAATCATGTATAGGTCCTGATAGTATTGGTTTGTCCTGAGTCATATTCACTTGACATGCCTTGACCTGTTACTCGTATTTGACTTGATTCAACTTGACTGAACACCTGTATAGTTCATTGAAACAAAGAGGACATTTACTAGGCATGTGGGCTACACGATATATTCCGTTGGCCGATAGTTCGGACGAGCTTCTATTGTGTTGATGATTCTTTTGGCCGTTAGTTTCATGCTACGGTTGTGATACTCTGTTGGTCATTAATCTCAGATGAGATGCAATTGTGTTTATCTGTTGGCCGTTACTTTCGGATGAGCTCGGTTGTGATGGTACCTATATCTGTTAGCCCAAGTGTTGAAATTGCCCTTGATGTTGTGTGGTCGTGTATTTCGTTTAGAAGTACAATATCCTATTTCTGTCATTCCTTTATGCATGTTATTATTGTTACAGTAGGCATATGTATCTTCTAGTCCCCTGAGGACCTGATGATCTCTTCAGGTAGTTGATTGCACAAAGTTAGTTAGCTGATCATGATGGTAGTTGATTACTTCAGACTCAGGTATCTCTCGTGATTACATATTTACATCCGTTATTTGTACTCTGCTTGTTAGCCTAGTTTTATACTCATATTATTCTTTGGAGTATAATCGGACATATATGCTAGTGGGCTACAGACTATGAACCATAATGTTCATTCTTGTTTTATATTCTTCTTGTGGATTGAGATATAGTTTAACTTACCATATTAGATATGATACCTATTCTGGATAGCGTATACGTATTCGAGTTGGGCTGGAGTCCGCTTGATACATAGCTGGCTTGTGCACGCGCTCGCATCTCGAAACGCGGGTGCGGGTCGTGACAGGTGGTTCTATCCATATCCCATATCCAGTAGTTCTTCGTCCCATGCCTATCAAACTCTATCGCATGAATGTCTTCAGCATGAGCAACCTCGATCAATCGGTCCTCTGGCTTCCACTCACCTTCTTGGATAAGGCTACTCACCGTGTTAGTTTACCCATCTCTCATAAACATACTCTCTCTTTCTCTCTCCCGATCAAGTTAGAGTGCTTGATCCAGAGGTCGTGCCAGATGCTTGTTTGAGCCCCCCGAGTATATTACCCTAGTCAGCTTTTTCTTAGCCTTGGGTCTTGTTGCAACAATGCTTTGATCGTGACGGGAAGTTGTTGTTGCTGGTAGTCGACTAGAAGTCACCTTTCAGAAAGTGTCTTCCCTTGATCCAATCATCCCAAAAAGACTCGTTGATGATTCTTGAGAACAGTTTTAGGTAAGTCATTTCTCTGAGGAGGGACATGGGTCTCAGCCCAACTCCTCCCTCTTTTTTAGGTCTGCACAAGTCCTCCCAACAAATAGCATGAATGCCTCATCTCTACAGGAAGTTTGCATACATACATTCGATTTTCTTGATCGTGCCCTTAGGAAGCATAATGGCATGAAGACAATACATAGTAACCGCCAAAATGACAGCTCTGATAAGTTCAATCATACCCCCAAAGGACAAAATCTGAGCATGTCATCCCTCCAGTCTCGATTGCGTGTAGTTGAGAAGACACTCACACTTTGTTAGTGGCATAATTAATCGAGAGGGGAAGCCACATGTATTTAACATGGAGAATCCCTTCCGTAATATCCATCTTAGCCAATTATGCCTCCTTGCCCATCGGTGTGGTTCATAAACATTTAGCTCTTGTTTTGTTCAGCTGTAATCCCAAACAAGCATCCAAGGTAATGAAAGTTTCTTTGAACATGTCAATGGATCTATTAAATGGCTCTAGGAACACCAGCAAATCATTGGCATAAATAAGGTGAGAAACTACTGGTTCTATCTTCCTAAATAAGGGAAAATCAATTCGTCCATAACCATATCGTCCAAAAACAAGCGAAAAACTCCATCACTATAGCAAAAAAAAGGTAAGGAAATAGGGGATTCCCTTGTCTTAGGCCTCTATCACTACAAAAAATTCTTCCAGCTGACCCCTAACCATAATGGAGAACGTGGAAGGGTAAACACATTCCCTCACCGTGTCCATCCACCAGCTGTTGAAGCATATACAGATCATAATATGGCAAAGGAAGTCTCGATTGACCATGTCAAATGCTTACATGAGGTCCAACTTCAAGCACGTTTTGTTGTCCCACTGCTTGTTGAAATCCTTGACTAGCTCATGGGCATGCTATTCTCCAAGATGGAGTGCTCTTTGATAAAAGCCGTCTGGTTAGGAAAGATAAGGTCATGCAAGACTAGGGCTGTAAAATGGATGAGTAGAAGCTTAAAAAATATCAACAAAGTGCGCTGCGCCATATACAAATAGCGTACGACGCTATCTATTAAATGGCGCCCAACATCAAATGGCGCCATCCATCAGATAGCGCCAGGCCACCACGTGGCAATCTTCCTCAAGAAGCTAAATCATCAGTCATAATGACTGACAACACGTCAGTCGAGGAAGTCTTCTCGAGTTCTGAGCACACGGCGCTCAAGGAGGATTTTGTCAGATTTGTCATGATGATAACTGTCAGTTACTTTTTCAGCACCATTTATCAAATAACGCAAAGTGATAAACTCTTCACAGGCTCAACACTAAGTGCCATTCACGGTTGGCAGCAATCAACAGAGCGTGCCATTTATTAAACTGGTGCTAATCAATCATCATCCAGAAGCAGTTAAAGAAGACATGGCGCACATGCCACTAATCTCGAAGAACGTACACACGATACTACCCATGACCAAGCGCCTTTCTCTCACAGAAAGCCACATGTCCCATGCAGTTAACTTAACCATTCGTGCCAATGGGTGAATCAATACATGGCGCGTAAAGCAGTGCACAATCAGCATACTTTTGTACTGTGCGCCAATAAATGTAACTGACTGATAGTTATCCAAAACTCTATAAATAGAGTTCCAAAATCACTTCTTAAAGGCATCATCACTTATCATCGACTCCAAGCAAGAATCCTCTGCAATTCTCTACAGCTTCTGCAACAAGTTCAAGAGATTTTCTTCTCCGACATTGCATCGTCCAAGGGATAAAGTGATCATCTTCTGATCAGATTTCTACATTTATACTTTCCCAGAATCAAATTGTACTTTGTACTTTCTTTCTTAGTTTGTAGTTAAGTTTTCTTTCGAAAACATTTATTTTTGCAAACAAAATAGCAACTCTGCTGGGGTCGTCTTTCTCCTCTGACGAAAAAAACGACAACTCAATGCAATGTTGCGTCGGTCGGTACGACGCATGAGACTTTGGTCGTCGAATTCGACCAAATAGCTTATGAAGAGATGATTGGTGCCGGGTGCCAAGCGTGCTGCTGTTGCCAGAAACAGGAAGGCGTGCGCTATTTGGACTCCTAAGTCTACATCCGTGCCAACGACTGCTGCTGATACTTAAAACAAGGGAAAGCGCCTAATGGCCATTTCCCACTCTTCCCTAGTCCTCGACTTGGTGGAAAATACACTCGATTGCGCCTTTGTGCCGATTAGCGTTCAAACACTTCTTAACAGAAACTCTACATCTTTTGGCAGAGAAAATCAAAATAATACCAAGAATGTAAGTCATGTTCAAAGTTCAACTTCTTCTGCCCATAAGCACCATGCCAAACGTGTTGTACCGATGCGCGCAGAGCAACAAGGCATTCTGCCTACTCCGTGCCAAACTGGTTCACGCCAGATAGCTCCACACCAATCAGGTCTGTGCCATGATCTCCCTACCATACGCATATCAAGAACTGAATATGGAAAACTGAGGGTGTCATAGACTGACAACCAAATGACTCTAAACACTGATATACGTACCTATCTCAATAGTCGCAAAGCAGACTTCCTCAACTAAGTCATATGGTGTGCCAGAAGAATCTGATGCAGTCTGCACCAACCTCTAGTTCGCGCATGATGAAGGCTTTTAAGAATAAGAAACCACTCACCTATGTCAATGAACTCAGTACTGTCTTGTACACGCAGGGAACACAAAGTTTAGGAACAAACGTCATATTTCTAATATAATCAGGCAGAGTATGCCTTCTTCTTCTTCTTCTTCTTATAATGTAACAGATCTCCGCAAGCTTATCTTACAAAAGCGGAAGATTAAAGACTCACCTCGTGCAACAATGACTTCACATAATGAACATCACTGTCATAAGATAGTAATCAAGTGTTGCTGCAAGTCAGCAAAACGGTCCGTGTTTGACCATTTGAATTACTCTCGCTCTCCTAATGTGATCCTGATAGATAAAGATGAGTTGATGTTTGCCTCTGTGAATATGACGTCTCATAGCACTGGGGGTGGAAGATGCTCGAGGACTTCACATAATGAATATCGCTGTCATTTACATGAGGTAGTAATCAAATATTGCTGCAAGTCAGCAAAACAGTTTGTATTTGACCATTTGAATTACTCTCGTTCTCCTAATGTGATCCTGATAGATGAGGATGAGTTGATGTTTGCCTCTGTCAATATGACGTCTCATAGCACTGAGGGTGGAAGACGCCCGAGGCGTAAGTCATCACGATCTCTGAGTCGACAATTCTACGATAAAATCCTTGACTCTTTTGAAGGAGTCTATCAAAACATACGATCGAGAAGCCTAGACTTCCTCGATCAAAGGAATCTTTCTGATTCCATCCTTGGGGGGTAGCAGCTTACCAGACTTCGATGCCGATAGTGTTGACTTCGATTGAACTATTTTGTCCACCATCTCATCCTCAGTATCAAGAGAAGTGTCAGCTTACGTGACCAACGAAGAGCAAGATGCTTCCAGTTCTGCTAATCAAGAACAAAGGATTGCTGCTTTGGAGGCTAATCTAAAGACCATGACTGGCATGGTTACAAGTATGCATGCAGTAATCATGGCACAACATGCTGCTCCACCAGTTGTAAACCCAGTTCTAACTGAAGATCACATAGCGGTCTCTGGGACTGTCCAAACTGGTTCGGGGATACAATTTCCTTCTAGTACCACCATACCATAAGTCATACAGCTTCAAGCATAGGATACTTTAAGTCACTCCGGTGCTGGGGGTGGTGCATACTACGCAGTTCCATATCCTAATCCATCGAATCAATCTGCTGCTCCTCAAACATCAGGGGACCCTCTGTAAGTAGTCAAGCTTCTACAAAATCAGTTTAAAGCTTTCAAGCAGAAAGGGGGATTACAGAAGCTTGGGACAAATAACCCTATCCTGCAGAGTGGAACGATGTCCCATTCCCACTCAAATACAAGCCGCAGTCTATGACGCTGTTGTAGGAGCGTAAAAAAATGCTTCATAGACTGAGTCAAAGAGATAGAACTTTACACTCAAAATGAGCTGCTTTATGCTAAGGACAGGTCAGCTACTTTACGCCAGAGACAGATCAGCTGCTTTACGCCAAGGACAGGTCAGCTGCTTTATGCCAAGGACAGGTCAGCTATTTTTACGCCAGAGACAGATCAACTACTTTACGCAAGGGACAGGCTGTCAAATCATGCATTTAATACAAAGTAATAATGGGTCTGACATAAAGATCTACTGACAGCGTATAACTCAGGATTCGAAGGGATTTATTTTACACAGAAACCAATATTGTCGTTTAGTATGTGGACTGAGCTATTTTACGCTCACAAGATGGCTTCTTTTACGCATGAATACTATATGAGCCTTTTACACTCAAAGTTGACGTATGCATAAAGTTTATTTGGGCTACTTTTACGCTCAAGGTTGTTTTATCAACCACTTTACGCGGGAAGTCCATTTTAGGGCTATTTTACGCCTAGTCTACTACTTTACGCTCAAGAGTATATTTGGATTGTTTTTACGCCCTATCCTGACTACTTTGGAACGTGGTTTGCCTACATGGCTTTCATGCCACACATTTCGAAGAACGTGTGTACGTGCATCCTATTCTAATTGAAATAATGGGACACGTGTCAACGTATGTAGAGGATGACTTCAGTCATGGGTGGCAGTTATTAGCGTAAAAACAGGACTATTGCTGAGTTTTACGCACAAGAAGCCAAGTCTATAAATAGACTTATTTTTCTCATATAACACACGGAGAGAGGAGGAGAGAAAACAGAGAGATTAGAACTCAAAGATTTTGATTCTCCAGAGCATTATTCTTCAACCTTTCTTTCAGAACAGAGTGAAGCAAAGCAGGAAAGCATTCGGCCTCGCCATCAGTGCCCAAGTGTGTCGATACCTTTCTGGTGACTTAGTTCTTCCGGTTGTTCATCTTCTAGCAGTGATCTTCATCATCATCGTATGGTCCAAGGAACAAAGTGATCGCCTTCAGATCAGACTTCCATAGCAATAATTCCCAGAACAATTTGTACTATTTGTACTTTTTCTCGTTTTATTTTCAAAAGCCAATTTCCAGGAATTTTGTTAAGTGAAACAAAATGGCGACTCTGCTGGGGACGACCTTCTCCTCTGACGAGGAGGCAATTCCTCAATACGATGATGTGTCGATCGGATCGACAAAGAAGACTCTGGTAGTACACTTCGACCAGACTGCTTATGAAGAGATGTTCCGAACTGGGGGTGGTTCTCGCTGCTCCAATGTTCAAAAATCTCGTAAAGCATGAAAAGTTTGGATTCCTAAATCTAAAACAGCTTCTAATCTCTCTGTTACTTCTGAAGGTAAGGGAATTCTTCCCACTCCTGTTGTAGAGGCTCCCATCTGTGATGAGACAGTCTCTACTTTGGTGATACGCCATGCGCGTAAAAACAAGTCTCCTATTTGTAACGTGGCAGACTCTCCAGTCTTACGCTATGGGCATAAAAATCAGGTTTTACGCCTTGCGCGTAAAAATTAGGTTTTACTCCCTGAGTGTAAAAATATGTCTCCCGTCTATGACGTGGCAGACTCCAATGCTTTACGTTCTGAGCATAATAATAAGTTTTCTATCTGTGACGTGGCAGATGCTCATGTTTTGCGCTCTATGCGTAAAGATAAATCTCCTGTCTGTGACAGTGTAGATAAAATTCATAATGATGCTTCTGCATCTAAAGTGAATATACCTACACACATGAAGCATAAAAACATAGTTGGTAAAACTTTTGTTTTCAACCAACAACCTTCTTATACTGCTGTACGCAAGGTACCAAACCTACAAATTACACGCAATGAAAATAGAGTCCTTCGTGCTCAAAAATCTCAAGATTTACGCATACAACTCCAAGCACGTAAAAATGTACAGTTTGGTTCTGCGAATGCAGCCAGTAATCTTCTTTATACACAAGGGACTAAACGTTTTTCTACCCTAAATGTAATAAAGAAGACTACTCCCTCTACTCCTTCTGATTTACGTGAATTGCTAATACAAAAGCGTAAAAATAGACAATCTCCCATGACACTCCCCCAAAAAAATTACCATTGTGAGTATCACCAGATTGTAATCAACTGTTGTTGTTCATCTTCAAAACGGTCAGTTTTTGATCGATTGAGTTTTAATGTACCTCAACAACAAGCTGATGACCAAGAACATGAGCTGTCATATGCGTCAGTTAACATGGCATCTCATACTAACAGAGGACGACGTCCTAGACGGAATACGTCCCAAACTCCAGGTCAACAACAATTCAACAGACTTTTTGATTCCTTTGAAGGAGTATATCAGAATACTCGATCAAGAAGACAAAGACAATTGCAGACTTCTGATTCAGAAGCTGGGGGTACTCAATCTTTTGAGTCCAAAACCGATAGTATCGATTCATACTTCTATACTAATCCCTCTATATCTTCAAGAGAGGTTGAATCTTATGCTACTAGAGATGAACCAGAGACGTCATCTGCTAATACAGAACAACGTCTCACTGCCGTCGAGCAATCACTGAAAGACATGCTTACCATGATGCAAAGCATGCACCAGATAATAACAGCTCAGCAAACTACTCAACCGGCAATGGTAACACCGGTGCAAGTAGCAGCACAAACTCAAGATAGTCAAGGGGTTGATATACCCTTGAATATTCAAGAGCCTGCTGTTAACCAAAATTCTACATCTCCAGATCCCATTATTCCAGAAGATGTACCATCTCCGGTGGGGGTTACGGTACATCCAACAACCATTCAATGAAATGTGCTTTCGTAAACTAGTGAAGCCATTCAAGCAGTGCGTGAGCTCAAAGCACAGTTTGAAGTTTTGAAGCACAAGGATCAGCTCCAGAGGTTAGGGATTAAGCAACCTTATCCTTCTCATTGGAATGATGTACCCTTTCCACCGAAATTCAAACCACAATCAATGGTATTGTTTGATGGAAGGGCTTCTCTAGTCAGTATATCAATTATTTTGATATTATGACTGTACACCTGCAGAAAAATGATGCTCTTCTCACTCGAGTGTTTATTGGATGCTTGACGGGTTCAGCTTACGACTGGTATCGTAGTTTACCCGACAATTACATTTCGTCTTTTGACGAATTTAAGGCAATGTTTCTCTCCCGCTTCTATGAAGGAGGTTTGGACATGAACATGTCCTCCTTAATAGAAGTCAAACAAAAAGAGAAAGAAGATACTCGGACGTTCATTGAACATTTTCGACAGGCTACTCTAAAGATGCCTCCTGGTATGCCAGATTCAGCGTTAATTGATACATACAAGATGAATCTGCGACCATCCATTGCTGTCTTCACGGGTTCCCAATTCACAGATTGGGCTTCATTTATTATAGCAGCAGTTTTTGCCGAGACCAATGGTAGGTTGGCTCGTGAACATGGGATGATTTTTGCCTCAGAGGATAAAGGAAAGAAAGGAAATCCTGGTAATAATTCTGGTAATCGTAATGTAAAAGGAAAAGATACCCTTATGGTTAATCTTTCCAAAAATAAAATGACGCCAAATCGTCAGGAGTCTTCTAAGCCAAAAGAAGAATATTTTTTTGACGAGAGTGATATCCCAGGGATATTCCAATATCTGGTGAAGAGTGGCAAACTCCAGATCCCAGAGCCAAAGAGGCCTAATGAGGTGAATCTGACTGACAATCTCAAATATTGTATCTATCACAGATACATAAATCATCCTACTAGGGCTTGTTATGTCCTAAAGAAGAAAATCCAAGAGCTGATTAATGCCAATGCTATCGCTTTAACCAACGATGAGCATACGGTCACGACCAATATGGTTTCTCTTCAATTCGGAGATTTTCCTTCTCAACAAATCCCAGATGGAATTGTCCCAATTCCAAAGGCGACGATGAAGATTGTGAATATCCCGCCTGTCAGGGAGGAAAATGAAGGATTGTTGCCTCTCACATTAAAGAATGGTGAAATTATGTGGGTACATCCTGACTTAGTACCTAAAATGGAAGATGAAGGTAAAACCTTAAAATCCAAGAAAGGTAAGAAAGTCAAAACCTGCAACATAATTTCTCATGTTATTCCAGATCCTAATGATTTGGATCATCTATGGATGGCATTCCTTTGGAAAATAGACTGAGAGGATTGAACATATGTCCTCCAAGTTTGGCTACTCCTACCAAGCTCAAACTCACTCATCAGCAGTGGTTAGCTATGACTAGTGTCCCTTTATACAGGGCACAGCAAGTCTTTGCTGCTTATGAGAAGGCTTCCACAGGAATTTCTCCTCTTATCCCGAACATCCCCACTCCTGTAACTACAGAGGTTTCTCTTAATTCTTCTCCTGTGGTTACAGAAAGTTCTGTTTCTTCATCTTCTGTTGAGCCACCTATTAAAAGTCCGATGCCCATTCATTTGTATAGTCAATAATTTGTCCATCTCATGAAAAAGATAGGTTATGACTTTCAAAAGGCAGAGGGTTTAAATTATGATAAAGGAATGCGACCTCACAAGAAGAAAGGAAAGAAGATTAAATCATGCAATATGGTACTTCCTTCTTTTGAATCCGAAGAAGAAAGCTTTGCTGGTACAAGATCAGGGAAAGAGTACCATAAGGATTATGAGGGAGCCTCCAAAGAATCAGAGGATGTTGAAATACCACCAATTCAACCGTCTCTTGTTCCTGCTAAACCATCTATGGTTGAAAAGGGGAAACAGAAAGCAGTACGCTTTGACGTCCCATTAAAGTTTGCTTCCAGTCAGGGGGTGGTGATGAAACCCTACAAATTTGATATTCTAGCCCAGTTAGCCAATACTCCGGCTAGATTATCTATATTTGAGCTTCTTCATCTTTCTAAAGAAAGTAGGAAAACTTTGAGTGAAGCTTTGTTACAAGCAGATTCATGCTTAGCTCAACTCAAGAGTCCTGATAATACGCCAATGTCGTGTCCACAATATCATAGTGTGATGGAGGCAATTCCTAACATTACCTTCACACAAGAAGACATGCTATTGAAGCATAACAAGCACGACAGACCTTTGTGTTACACTGGGTATATTGAATCTACTGAAATTGACAGGATTTACATCGATCCTGGGTCTTCTATTAGCATTATTCTTCAGAGTATGCTAAGACCGTTGAGGATTCCTACTAGTGATTTGACTTACACTAGTACCACGATAGTTGGTTTCAACTCTGGCAAGAGTAAACCACTGGGGAAGATTCATCTAAAGATTCAGATTGGTGATCTTCGAACTATGGCAACCTTCTATGTTATCAACTCAGACGTATCCTACAACATCCTTCTCGGGAGACCGTGGATACATGAACATAATATTGTGCCTTCAACTCTCCACCAATGCTTCAAGTACGTAGATTCCAAAGGGGTTGTAAAGACTGAATTTACTGATATTAATCCTTTTAAGGGTGTTGAAGCCTATTTTTCTGACTCAATACTCTACAAACAAGAGCATGTGAATGAGATATCAGATATGGCTGAAGATCAATCACCTGCTGAAGATCAGTCTATCAATGAAGATCCGCCAGAAGAGCAACCTTTGAAGATCATAGTCAAGGGGCGAATCCAATCCCAACCTGTCAACAATCAACCTTTGATGATCAAGGTTAAAGGAAGAACTCAAGCTTCATCCGAGGAATCAGTGAATGTTCCTGCTAAAAGCCAAGTTCAACCTTTTATGATCAAGGTCAAAGGGCGTACTTCTCGTACGAATGATCCAGAATCACCATTGATCATCAACCTTGACAAGTCTATGCAAAAGACGGATGACAGTCCGTTAATGATCAATCCGAAGCATAGTAGTCAAATTGTAAATAATGTAAATATTGATCATTCTGTACTTTTTGATATCAATGAAGATTTCCTTTTTGAGTATATGGCTGTCAAAGTTATTGAAAGAATGACTTTATCTTCTGATGATCAAAGTCATCAATATAAAGACGACATAGACATAGAAGAAACTTTATACATTGATCATAAAGAAAATTCCTTTCCTCCTCATGTCGATGTTGGACCTTATGCTCAAAAGTTCTTAATATCTTCTCCTTATCTTCTTCCTGTAGTTGCTTTATCGCAAGCTTGTATAACTTATAGACGTCATGAAGAATCTTATTTCATGATTCCGTCTGATAAGAAAAACAAGCACCAAATTGTGTTTGGCCTGGCTAGAAATATCCATGTTGCTCAGACAGATGATCTGAGAGATAAAGATAAAGAAAGAATCCGAATTGACAAATATAGTCAACAATCTATCAAGATTATCTAGAATATGGGATATGATTTGAAGACTATGCAAGGTCTCAATCAAGGCAAGGGTAGACGATTACCATTATGTGGTGATCCGTTTTACCAGAAAACTCGTTATGGGTTGGGATATGATCCATCCCACATGTTTAATGACGATATACAAGAAGAATTCTCTTATAGCTCTTCGCAATCATCGGATTCAGAAGAAATCCAATTCATCGAATCTGATATGTCTCACTCTTCTTATGTTAGAGGAGGTTATTATGATGAATCTGAGCAAATATTTTCAGTCAACATGGTTCAAATTGATGGTGAATCTGAACCATTTGAGAATGATCCTTGGGCTCAACAGTTGGACACTCAATGGGAACTTCATTTTGAACAGCGACAGCCACCTACAGAGGATAAAATTGTCTAGATTGATGTTGGAGATGGAACTATGTCCAAACCAATATTCATCAGTAAAAACTTTTCTGAAGATGAAAAGGAAGAGTTGATAAAACTGATCAAAGAATATATTGACATCTTCGCATGGAGTTATGAGGATATGCCTGGTCTAGATCCTAAAGTTGCTACTCATAAACTCAATATTTTGCCTAATGCCAAGCCTGTAAACCAACAGCAACGACACTTTAGACCAGATATGATGGATGCAATTAAAGCAGAAGTCAAAAAGTTGATTACATGTGGCTTTGTTCGTGAAGAGCAACACCCGGATTGGGTTGCCAATATTGTTTCTGTTATGAAAAAGAACAAAAAAGTCCGAGTTTGCATAGATTATCGAGATCTTAATGCGGCTTGTCCAAAGGACGAATTCCCACTTTCCATTACTGATGTCATGATAGACAATACATACGGTTTTGAACGCATGTCTTTCATGGACGGATTCTCAGGATACAATCAGATCAAGATGCATCCAGAAGATGAGAAGCATACTGCTTTTCGAACACCTCTTGGGGTTTACTGCTATACGGTTATGCCGTTTGGTCTTAAAAATGCCGGTGCCACGTATCAACGGGCTATGAGCAACATCTTTCAAGAACATCTACAGAAAATAGTTGAATGTTACGTAGATGACATTGCTGTTAAAAGTCGATCAAAGGATGATCACATTCAAGACTTAAAGACAGTATTTGAATTGATGCGTCAACATCAATTGAAAATGAACCCTACTAAGTCTTTCTTAGGGGTTTCCAGTAGCAAGTTTTTAGGATGTGTCATTACTTCTCAGGGTATCCATGTTGATCCTGATAAGGTTAAAGCAATTCTTGAAATGCGTCCTCTTCGTAATTTGAAAGAACTCCGTGGCTTTCAGGGTCGCATTGCTTATATCAGGAGATTTATATCTAATCTCTCTGGGAGATGTCAACCTTTCTCCCGTCTATTAAAGAAGGGTGTATCATTTGTTTGGGATGAAGCGTGTCAGAAAGCCTTCAATGACATTAAGCAATACCTTACAAATCTACCTGTTCTGGTACCTCCAGTGGTAGGAAGACCGTTTTTGCTATATGTTCGAGCCTTGGATCATTCACTTGGTGCTCTTCTTGCACAGAAAAGTGATATGGGTCATGAACAAGCAATTTATTATCTTAGCCGAATGATGGTCGGAGCTGAACACATGTATACTCCTGTAGAAAAGGAATGTCTGGCTTTGGTTTTTGCTGTCCAAAAGACAAGACATTATGTGACAGGACAGATCATTCATGTCATCTCCAGAATAAATCCTATTCGGGTACTGATGAGAAAATTAAGCATTCTTAATTCCAGGTTAGCTACCTGGGCGATGTTGCTCACTTCTTACGACATGGTCTATGTACCTCAAAAATCAGTGAAGGGTCAAGCATTAGCTGATTTCTTAGCAGCTCCCCCTTTACCTGAAACATCAAAGCTATATGAAGATATTCCAGATGAAGTTGTGGATTGCAACATGACTTTGAGAAATGATATTTGGCAGTTATACTTTGATGGAGCATCACGTGTTGGACCTAAAGGCAATATTATCTCTGGGTAGGAATCATCTTGGTTTTTTCTGACAAAATGGTCATATACCGTGCCTATTCTCTCAATGAGCCATGCTCTAACAATGTAGCAGAATATAATGCTCTACTCATTGGTCTCCAAGTAGCAAAGCAATTAGACATTGAATTCCTGGAAGCTTGTGGAGATTCTCAACTGATTGTTAATCAGGTTAGAAGGATTTATGAAGTCAAAAATCATGATCTCATCCCTTATCATCAAGTGGTAATCGAGTTGGTCCTTTCATTCAAAGGATTCTTCATCGAATTCGTACCACATTCTCAGAATATGGAAGCTGATGCTCTCGCTAGCTTAGCTGCAGACTTAGCTGTTCCGATTCGAAAACAAAATACCATTACCTTGTTGGACCGAGACTTATTCTGTGTCAAGAATAATCTGCATATTGAACAGAGTTATATTACAGAATCAAGTTCCCAGCAAAGGTATTAGAGAAGTCCATTAATTGATTATGCGGTTCATGGAATCTTACCTGAAGATCCAAAAGAAGCTGCATCAATCAAAAGACGATCATTTCGATTTTATTATGATCCTTCTTTACATATGCTATACCGTCGTTCATATGATGGACTTTTGCTGCGCTGTCTCTCAGAAAGTGAAGCTAAACAAACACTTCACGAAGCTCATGATGGTGTCTGTGGTGCTCATCAACCAGGTCCGAAGTTATAAGATCGTATTCGAAGAATAGGGTATTATTGGCCTTCCATGATAGCAGACGCTGTGGATTACGCCAGAAGGTGTAAAGCATATCAGATTCATGCTGACTTTATTCACCAACCTTTTGAATTTCTACATCCTACAGCAGTTTCTTGGCCCTTTGAAGCTTGGGGCATAGATATTATCGGTCCTATTAACCCCCCTTCTGTTAAAGGACATCGGTTTATATTGGCTATAACCGATTACTTTTCTAAGTGGGCAGAAGTAGTTTCCCTTGCTGAAGTAAAAATATCTAATGTGATCAGCTTCATCAAACATCATGTCATTTATCACTTCGGGATTCCTCGACGAATAATTCATGACAATGGACCACAATTTGCCAGTCAGGCATTTTATCGATTCTGTGATAAGAGTCGGATTCAGAATCTAGCTTCTACGGCTTATAATCCAGCTGCTAATGGTTTAGCCGAAGCCTTCAATAAAACGATCATCAAACTTCTCAAAAAGTTTGTCTCTTCTAACAAACGTGATTGGAATGAGAAACTTGGAGAATATTTATGGGCCTACCGAACAACAGTCCGAACTTCTACTGGTTTTACACCATTTTCATTAGTTTATAGATGTGAGGCTGTCCTTCCATTGGAAATCCAGATTCCATCTCTTCGAATAGCCATTGCTAATGAGCTAACTATAGAGAATAATGATCGCTTACAACTCCAAGAACTTGAAGGATTAGACGAGAAGCGTCTTCAAGCACAACAGCATATTAAGCTATATCAAGCCCGTATATCTCGAACTTTCAATCGTAAAGTTAAAGAGATGGTATTCAAGGTTGGCGAGCTGGTATTAGCTGTTCGAAGATCGATGGTGATGACTCATAAAAGCAAAGGGAAATTCCAAGCAAAATGGGAAGGCCCTTATGTAATTGAAACCGTGTTTTCTAATGGCGCCTATCGGTTATCAAAGTCCAATGAAGATTTACTCATGATGCCGATCAATGGCAAATTTCTTAAGAAGTACTATGTATAAAAAGGGAAACAGAATAAAAATAAAATTTACTTTTATTATTATTTTCGTTCAGAACGAAGGATTAAGGACGAGGACCATTGCCTTCCTTATTGAATACATAGTTAGCCAATGCATTAAAAGCATCATTGCCTGAGTTCATAAAAAACTTGCAGGCAGCCATCCTCAGTGCTTCTTCTTCAGGAGTTTTCCCTGGCTCTACTAAGAAAGCGAGGATGTCTTGTGGTGGCTTGGGCGTAGAAGAGCTTTCGCCTATTTCGATTGGGTCTGACACAATTGGCTCAACGGGGCGCATCTCGATGACGTCCTCAACCTTCCTGGAGACTTCATTCTTTTGCTGCACGTCCTTGGAAGACATTTCCGATAGAGGAGTGGAAATAAGAATGAAATGTTACAAAGAGTTCTCACCTATTTATAGGAGAGATCTATTAATGAACCGGTCTTTGAAATTGAAAACAACTTTTCATTCCCGAAAAGACCTGTCCATTCACTACATCAGATTCATCCATTTAATTATGGAATTGAATTGACCTTTTCTTTTCCCGAAAGATACGTTGGTTCGTTCATTTTTTCATCGATATTGACGTATACTCTCATGACATCTGTCTTTTTATTTCCCAGCTACCAATGTTTGGTTAAGCTGATTACTCGTCTCCTTGGAGAGAAATTTTAATCTTCTATCTTATCAGTTGATTAAAAAATTGGATTTGTTATTTATCATGTTCTCATGACCTCTGAATAAATATTAAATCTGCTTGTATTTCCTATCTACCATGTCCATTTGACCTCTGAATAGATATTAATCTATTTTTCTTTGAGTTGTTACAATTTATCATGTCCATATTACCTCTGATAGTATTATATACTCTAAAAAAATAGAAAATGAGATTTCATTATCTATCATATCTATATTACTTCTGGATAGATACAAGTTATTCTCTGAGAATTGTACGCTAAGATCAAGTTTTCATTGATAAGAAAAAAAACTTTTGACTTATCAAAATACCATGAACATCGAAGAATCTCAAAAGAGTATCTCTCACAGGATTGCCATTTCCATTCTCATATTCTCATCGTAAAAGTCTATTACATTTCTTAGACTTTCTTATAAATCATAATGGAAATCTATTACATCTTGGATTTTCATTCTATACGACAACGATAACCTAATGGAGATCTATTACTTCTTTAGATCTTTTTCTTCGGATTCGTTCACTACTAAAATCTGTCAAATCAGCGACGCCACAAGACGTCGCTAAATCGGGAAAATACGTCGCTAAAATAGATTAGCGACGTATTTAGCGACGTTTGCACGTAGTCGCAATTAACCTAGTCGCTAAACATGAAAACGTCGCAATACGTCGCTATTGCGACGATACTTAGCGACGAGGACACGTCGCTAATTCAGCGACTACCAGCGACGGAAAATGTCATCATTTACCGACGTAACCTAGCGACGTTGAGCGACTTGACATGCATCGATGCTGACCTGGCTTGAGAGCCAAATGGCGACGTTCTGTAACTTTTTGACGTTGCTATAGTACCGACATATAGCGACGTTTAGCGACGTCCTACGTAGCGACGTTTAGTGACGATCAGCGACGGTATTCATCACAGTTAGCGACGTGCCTTATATTTACTTAGCGAAGTTTCCTTCATCGCTGGACGTCACTGAGAGCCGCTGAACGTCGCTAATATTGAAAAAATTTTTTTTTACAGCATTTGCAGCATCCCCTACACCATTTGTTACAACAACGACGGTGTATCACGAACACAGTATCAAACAACACATATACACACAATCACGAACACGTTTGAAACACAATCTCATCAATCAACACAAATATATAAAAATTTGTAACAACAATGTCAAACATAATGGTCCACATAAGAATAATGTATGTATAACCACATAAAAGACCCAATAATGGGCCATCACACAATAATATATATGTCGACTACGGCTGATCAGGAGGAGCATCACCACTCCGGGAAAGAAGGTAAGCATACTGCTCTGGTGTAAGAACCACCGACGACGATGAAGGAGGAGACAATGCAACCGCTGGAGAAGGAGGCAGTGTAACCGCTGGAGATGGGTGCGTCCGCGTCTCCTCTAGGGTTCGCAGTCTGGCGCTACATTGCTCCATGCAAGCCGCTATCCTAGTAACGGTGTCGTGAATAGACTCCTGTGTCCCCTGTAGTTGCTGCACGGTGCGCTCGAGCTCGTCAAAGCGTACGGTGACCGACGCAGCGTCCTCTTGCGCCTGAGGCCTTTGCTGCTTAGCAATCCTCCTCAGCATATCGTCGCACAGCTCAGCAATCTGGCGGACAATGGTCTTCTCGACTCGGGACGACTCGGCCTGTGACGGCTGTGAATGCGCACTGGAAGAGGGAGCCCTGGATGCCTGCGTCACAACAAATGTGCCGTAGGACCCCGTACCATAGTACGTACCCCTCTGAAGACCACCAACAGTAGTCTTCCAGAGCTCGTCCTCCGACTGAGGCAGAGAGGGCTGCGATGTACCAACCCCTCCCTCTGCCTGTGCACTAGCACTCGTACGCTCATCACGTAGCCTAACATACTCTTCCTAGAAATCATTGTGCATCACTATACATCAGTACTTACCTAAATTAGCCTAATAAACGTCTAAAATATTTAATTATTATTAAGTATATGGTTATCTGTATATTCTTCAAGTTGTGTTAAAAATTAACAAAATCTAAATTAGTACTTACATAGCTCTGAGTAGCCCGGTCGTCGATGAGCTTCCCGTCCTTCCGATTGGTGGCCAGGAAGACGGTCACCATGTTTGCGTCCTCACCCCTCTTCACCTGCATGTTTGTTATATTTTATTCTTTAGTAAAATAGAAAATTATATACTCCTACTATCAATAAAATCTTATATTTTACAATAAATTACATACCAGACGACGGAAATGCTCCGTCATAGGAATCGATCTACCACACCACTTTTCGGCCATCGTCCTAGCCGCTTTCGCCTTCTCCGACCGCCCTCTGTACCCGGGCTCTTCAAATAGAGCCCTCATCGTGGTCTACTGGTCAGGTGTGATCCAACCAGCAATCGGCTTTCCGGAGCGGTGACGAGCTTTCTGATCGTCAATTGCATCACGGATCAACTTGGCGGCGACGATAGGAAACTGTCTCTCAATCTGGTCGGCCCGGTGTGGTAGATAAAAATAAGTCCTCTACAAGAATTACAAATTAAAATAATAAGTTCTAAAAAATGCTTAAAATTATATTAATCATACTAAATTAACTATCTTTAGTTACCTTGAAGTGGGTAAACCAGAATGCCTTCCTCTCTTTCGAGGCATCCGAGTAGTTGATCCACGGACCCCCATAGTTGGACCTTAGAAAGGAGCCCAACGCTCTCTGTACCGACGAGGGACGATATCTGTATACAACAATAACCGACGTATTAATGAATATATATAGATATACAGACATGCATAAAATATTGATTTAACTTACTTCGTAGGACCGTCGGCCCAAATCTCCATCCTCGTCTCATCCTGAGGTGCGCATGGAGGGTCGCTCTGGTATGGATCCGCCCGGGCTGGAGTAGGGACTACCTCCTCCACCTGCTCCCCACCCGCCATGCTGCTGTCAGCGGTAGGAAGGCTAGGGGAAGTAGTATGATCAGCAAGCTTGGAACTGCTCGTCGCAGGTGTACTGCCACCCGGACCTGAGACCGTATGGTACAATGGAGTGCTCGGGTCAGACGATGGTCCAGAGCCATCCTCTGGTAACGGAGCTCTCTGCCCACCTAAGGACACGGATCGTCCTGGCCTATCTCCGCGTCGTCCTGAGGTGCCTCCGCGTCGTCCTGCCATGCTGATAATAACATTGGAGTTCATAATTTAAGACTACAAAAATATGAATACATCAAAATCACAGTTTGTGATTGAAAATATAAATAAATACAATGACAGTTTAGAAATATCTGCATACATTGGAATTCATAATTTAAGTTTTCAAAAATGATCATAGTTCATAATTTAAATTACAGAAATATGAATACATCAAAATCACAGTTTCTCAACCATCCTCTGAAAATTCATCTTCTTCGTTTGCCTCATCCTCCTCCTCATCCTCTTCCTCCTCATCGTCACTAGCATCTCCTTCGTCTTCCCCTTCGGATACTTGTACCTCTTCTACACAAGTAGATATTGAATGGGGAACTTCTGCTGAGTCGACATCAACTTTATTAGGTACAAGAGGCAGCTCGTCCTCCTGATAAGCCACTTCGTCGACGTCGTAGGTATTTCTGGCTTTAGTCTTGCATACTGCCCACCAGTCGTACCTCGTTGTTCCCCGTCTAGGATATGTTGTAAAATATACGAGTTGAGCTTGACTTGCTAGGATAAATGGTTCGTATCTTTGGTATCGACGACGGTAGTTAATATCCACAAGACCATGCTTGTCAATTTTTCATCCTTGATCTTGTATGGGATCGAACCAATCAATTTTGAACAACACGATCTTGGCAGGCTCTATGCTATAGTTGTACGTCAATTCCACGATCTCCCGTAAGACGCCATAGAAATTATTGCCTGGAGTGACATCTTTATAGTTTGTAGATTTGATACACAAGCAACTGTTTTTTGTGGAATCAAGATCCAGGAAGCTATCTCTGATGAGAGCATTTGTTGACTTGAACTTAAACCCATTCACGCAATAACTTGGCCATACTTTGACGACATAAATTGGTCCCTTGGCAAGAGTTCTAATAGATTCATTCTCAAGGATGACGTCCGGACGATCGACCTAAACACGAAAAGATACAAAATTAAGTTTAATGTTAAGTTATTTTTTGTGCAGTTGTGAATGGAGGAAGATTCTAACTAGCTTCTTACGTACATATGCAGTCAACCAAGACGGGAAATGAAGTCTCATTTCTTCTGCTACTTCTTCATCTGCAATGTATGGTCTACTTGACCTCACCTCATCATTAAATTTGCTGAAAACCAATAAATATCGGGATATACTCGTTAAATTATAATAACGTAATCAACAAATAGATGACTTAAACGTTGAAGATTTTCACTTACCACTCTAGCTTTTCCACTTCATCCTCCTCGCAGTTGAGTAATATATATAACTGGGCAGCCTTTAGTTCCTCATCATTCAAATATCTCTTTTTAAGTTTTCCAGAAGTCTTTCCAAGAGCATTGAAGACTTTCAATAATGCATCATTATATTTTATATCTCCATCGTCGTTCCTCGGAGCTCTTGTTCTATTTGTAGCAATATGAGGCTTGAAATACATTGAACAAAAGTTTGTAATCTCCTCAAGGACATAGGCTTCACAAATAGAACCCTCGATCCGTGCCTTATTTTTCACCTTCCTCTTCAGGTGGTTTAGATGGCGCTCGAACGGGTACATCCACCGATAACCGACGGGCCTACCAACACGTGCCTCATATGAAAGATGAATTGGCAAATGCTCCATAGAGTCGAAGAATCCAGGAGGGAACACCCTTTCAAACTTACACAATGTTACTGCAATGTCCTTCTCCTGCTTTTCAAACCGATCGACGAGCAACTTAGTAGAACAAAGATCTCTGAAGAATATGCTAAGCTCTGTCAGTGGATCCCAAACGACATAAGGTAAGAATTCCTGAAATACAATCGGGATTAACCTCTCCATAAAAACGTGACAGTCGTGGCTCTTCATACCCTGTAGTTTGTTCTCCTTCGAGTCAACACATCTTCTCAAATTCGATACGTACCCGTCTGAAAATTTTAGGCCCTGGATCCACCTACAAAGTTTATCTTTGTCCTACTTGTCCAGTGAGAAAATGGCCCTGGGCTGCTTATACTTCCCACTGCCTTCCTTTATCAAATGGAACTCTGGACGTCTGCATATTTCTTCTAAGTCCAACCTGGCCTTGGGATTATCTTTCGTCTTCCCCTTTACATCCATCAAGTATTTATTATATTGTCAAATACATTCTTTTCGATATGCATGACATCCAGGTTATGTCTGAGCAGATGGTCACTCCAATATGGTAGGTCCCAGAATATACTCCTCTTCGTCCAGTTGTGAGCGCGGCCAAATCCATCACACTTGTACCCCGCTGTAGGCTCTTCAATAGCACTTGACAATTCTTTAACTTTTTTTCATATCGTGTCCCCAGACCACCGTGGCGGTGGACTGGACTTCTCTACCACGCCAGCACGAAAAGCATTCCTGTTCCTCCGGTACGGATGATCCTTTGGCAGGAACTGTGGATGACAATCAAAGAAGCACAGTTTTCCTCCGTGTTTCAAACGAAAAGCCTTAGTACGATCCATGCAATACGGATATGCGAGACGACCATGGGTGCTCCAACCCGATAACATTCCATAGGTCGGGAAATCATTGATGGTCCACATTAGTGCGGTCCTCATCTGAAAGTTTTGCTTTCTGGAAACATCATATGTGGTTGCACCTACTTCCCACAACTAATTCAGCTCATCTACCAAGGGCTGTAAGTACACATCGATGTTCTTCTTCGGGTTCTTCGGACCTGGAATAATAACAGTTAGGAACATGTAAGGAGTCTTCATACACATCCAAGGCGGCAAGTTGTACGAAGTAACAATCACTGGCCAACAAGAATATTGTGAGCCCGAAAGTCCAAATGGGGTAAAACCATCGGAGGAAAGCCCCAATCTGACATTACGCGGCTCCGAAGCAAAATCAGGATACACTCGATCAAAGTGCTTCCATGCTTTCCCGTCGGATGGATGATCCAGTACTCCATCTATTTGTTCCCGCTTGTGCCAACTCATATTATCAGCTGTCTCCTTTGCCAGAAACAACCTCTGCAACCGCGGCATCAAAGGCAAATAGTGCATCAAATCTGTTGGCTTGCGTGCACCAGAAGTCCTTGTTGTACTAGTTGTCTTGAAGCGATCGGCACCACAAAATCTGCAGGCGTCTTCATCCTTGTCGTCCTTATAGTACAACATGCATCCGTTGCGACATGCATTAATTTTTTCATACCCCATCCAGAGCGATCTCACCATTCTCTTGGATCGGTAGAAGTCTTTAGGTAACTTGCCACCCTCCGACAATATATCTTTAATTAACTCCAGGATTCGGTTGTAGCATTCTTGAGACATGTTAAAATCTGATTTTATGCTCAACAATCTTGTAACCACCTCCAACGGTGAATGGTCATCACAACCAGGATATAAAGGAGTCCTTGCATTCTCCAGCAACTCCATGAACTTTGCAGCATTGGCATTCGGTGCCTCCTCAGCTGCATATTGATTGTTCGGATCAAAACTAGGCCCCGCAGCATCAAAAACCATGTTCGTCCACCCTTGGTCGTAATCAGCATGCTCGTGGACATCTACATAAGGCTCCACATAAGGCTCCGGCTCGGAGGCTAAAGGCACAAGTTCTCCGTGTGCGGTCTACTGATAATAATTTGGCATGAAATCCCTCGAATACAAATAATATGTCACATCCACTTCCGAATAATATTTCAATTTGCGACATCTCATACATGGACACTTAATTTTTGTACTGTCCATGTACTGAGAAAATGCCTTGGCAAACTGCAGGAACTGTTGTACACCCTGTATAAATTCATCCCGTACACCGCACATGTCATCAGGATGATGATTGTACATCCACAAATGGTTCTGCAGATAGTAATTCATATCTATTTTAAGATAATTCTGCAAAGATTGACACAGATAATAATTCATCAGGATGACGATTGTATATCCACAAACGGTTCTGCATAATTGCCAAGTGTGGGGACGAATGGCTCAGAACACAACCCAAAATTCATTCTAGCATACATTAGTTTGAATCATCTATGTTCTGTACATATGGTGTAGTATATATTTTTATCGAATCTAGTATCTGAAGGATGTAACAGAATCAAGATGAACCCACATAATGTAATACTAAGACATTATCTACTACTAAAAGATGTAGTGATAGGTTGTCGTATCATCATTGCCGAGGGATGGGGGTCGGAGGGCAGTCAACTTTATCTACGGCTACATAGTTTCTGCCTCGCCAGTCGAATGGCTGCAGGGACTATGTCCTGATCACGATGTCGTACCGTAGATTAATGCAAATTCCTTATAGCAAATGTCATACATAGATTTTTGTCTCGCCAGTCGAATGGCAGATAATTATACAAATCAAACTAGTCAAAGGGTACTGAACAGAAAGTCTAATTAAGTCTTTCAACTAAGCAGTCAAAGGGTACTGAATAGAAAGTCTAATTAAGACTTTCAACTAAGCAGCGCTGTAGGTCAACTTAATTCACTCAAAGGGTACTGAACAGAAAGTCTAATTAAGACTTTCAACTAAGCAGGCAGCCTGGACTGCTGTTCAGAACTTGGCAGGCAAAATCCCATACCATCTGATGACAAACCTATACACACCCTTGCCCAAACCATTTGTTTCAGTAGGTAAAACATTCCAGGTTACTCAAGTAACCTGTCGTGCAATATTTTGTGTCAACAACATTCCTTGTTAATTGTAACATGCATACTATCATATTCCAACTCTGCCAAAACCTGACCAACATATCCTACACTAATCATTCCATATTTCAGTAATATCAGTGAGCTAAATCATGCTCAACTGTCGAGAATACTTAGAAGAAAACTCATTCACAGGATTAGTATCCATCCTTCGTGACATAGCTAAAATTTTATAGAGCTCGATAATAATTATTAGTCAATTTATTCATCATTTCAAAACCCTGAAAATGCCCAAAAAACTCCCAGTATCAGTAAATAGGGCTCGAACCCTAAATTAGAATTTAAATCCAAGCAAAACATCAAATTGACAGTTGATATGCCCAAAAAACTCCCAGTATCAGTATATAGGTGTCACACTGTGAGTCTCGTGTCCACACAGTAGGACACGACGTGTCTAAACCAACAAAATAGGTGTCACATGAACTAGAAGCGAGTCCACGCTCTCGTGTCCCCCGCAGCGAGTCCACTGTGAGTTTCGTGTCCCCGACAGCGAGTCTACGCTCTCGTGGACACGAACTAGAAGCGAAAGAGAGAGCTAGAAGACGAGAAGAAACTGGGAAGCGGGGGGGGAGAGAGTTACCTGAGGAGGAGCTACCTAAGGAAGGAGGAGGAGGAGGAGGAGAAGGAGGAGGGAGATCGTCGGAGGAGCGCCGCGGAGGAGGAGGCCGGAGGAGGAAAATCGTCGGAGGAGCGTCGCGGAGGAGGAGCGCACGAAAAATTGGGGGGAAAATTTGTGAAAGATCGAAAAGGAAACCCTCGCTGGCTATATGAAACGATTAGCGACGTCCTTTTAGGATGTCGCTAAACGTCGCTGATATTTAAGAAACGGCGATGCTGCTTAAAATACGTCGCTACACGTCGCTATATCAGCAACGTGTACCGACGAACTTGCGATGCAGATTTCCATTTAACATATTGTAGCAGCTAGACGTCGCTGTTAGCGACAAACAGCGACGTCTTGGATAAACGTCGCTAAACCCCCAAAAATAGTGACGTTCTATCTTGGAGTCGCTAAATACGTCGCTGATATGACTTATTTTGGTAGTGGTTGTTGGTGTCAATTCCTTGCTGTCTGAGCCTCAATGGCGACCAGAATAGTAGGAATTAACTCTGGTCTTCTCTCTCAGACGAGACGCGAATCCCAGAGTATGGCAGGCCGAAGACGTGTTACTGCCAATACAACTGGTGGAGAAATGGCGGCCCTTCAAAAGAGATAGGAATGTATCCAGCATTGGGATACGATTCCTAGTTCTGCCGTGAAAGGAACTCTACTACCCAATTTCTCGGGTTAGAGTTGACTCCACCATCCAACTCTCCGTGTATAAAGGCTCTTCCTACCAACTGAGGAAGACCCTTCTATCCCACGAAGAGTTCTGAGTTGTTTGATTTGCACGTCAAAAGCGCATGAGCTCCCTGATGTTGATGTCAGAAGAATGCTCCTCACAGCATCCAAGTCGCCAATACCGGTTCTGGAAAAGTTCTTCAGCCAAATTTCTGCAGAAGACAGCAGAGAAAAAATTGTTTTAAACAGAAGTGTCAACAAACGCATACTAGCCAATTAAAACTAAAAACAGATGCTTACGCACCTTGTTTTGTCTTCAACAGGCACACCTTATTCAACAAGGCTTTACGCCAGTGTTTTATGTGCACCTTATCTACAAGGTCTTACGCCAGTGTTTCATGTGCACCTTATCTACAAGGCTTTACGCCAGTATTTCATGTGCACCTTATCTACAAGGCTTTACGCCAGTGTTTCATGTGCACCTTATTTATAAGGCTTTTTGCCAGTGTTTCATATGCACCTTATCTACAAGGCTTTACGCCAGTGTTTCATGTACAACTTATCTAATAAGGCTTAGCGCCTATGTTTTATGCGCTCTTTATCTATCAAGAATTTGCGTTCATTTTCAGTAGACGTGCCTTATCTATTAAAGATAGGCGTTTGTTTTCAACAAAAAGCTCAAAGGCAGCCGATTGTTTTATGAATCAAACTTACCATCAAAATCAGATGGTTCGGCTCTAAGAGTGGTTGAATTAACGTTTGGTGACCGGACGTACAGAGGAACGACATCGAAAAGCATCGTCATTATCAATCTCTTGTTGGAGAATGAAATCTTGCAAATAGCTATCTTCGGAGAAAAAGAATGAGAATGAGAATGCATAAAACATTCTTTAACTCAGCTATTTATAAAGGGTCGAAGAAACAGTTGGCGTGAGTTTATTTCGGGGAAGATCCTAATAAAAGGCGCTCGTAACCACAGGACAGTTACCGCGTGTTGTTTTGTTTCTCTTGGGAATGAACAACTATAGATACAGTCAAAAGAGGTGTAGAACAATTCTATATACCAATGCACTACACGAATAAAGATGAAATCAATACTAAGATTTTATTTTTATAAAAAGGGGAGTAGGCCCCTACAGATAAGTTGAAGTGTCACAATGCATAAACGACACTTCTACATAAAACATTATTTTTTTTCTCTCCTTCGTTGGGCTGACGAAGGGAGGCACCTAACTCATGCATGTTGTGGATCCCTGAACGACGCATCAGATTGAGGAATGCTTCTGCATCACCTGATCCTTCATACGCAATTGAGGGACCACCATTTATACGACCGAAAATCGCTGGAGTCAGTCCAAAACACTCCATGAAGTTGCGTGCTCGCTCAACCTCCGTCTCTATGTCAAGCCTTGAGCCTTGAGCCTTTTTTTTGTTAGTCTCTATCTCTTTCTTCGGTACCATGACAGTATGAGGATGAAAAGTGAGAATGAAGAATTTCTCCTTATATATACAATCAAATCAACTCTTCATATTCCTTATGGGAAACTGATTATTATTAATGCAACTCGGGGAGATGAAGAGGCGTTCGAATGTTTCGAGAGAAAATTCATTATGACGGTTGAGTATTGACCGACACCATTTCTTGACTTTTCATGTTCAAAGTATTTCGAAATTCTTGAAGTCTTTTCAAATTCTGAAAACTTTGAAGGGGGTCTTGTAGGAGCGTAAAAAAATGCTTCATAGACTGAGTCAAAGAGATAGAACTTTACACTCAAAATGAGCTGCTTTACGCCAAGGACAGGTCAGCTACTTTACGCCAGAGACAGATCAACTGCTTTACGCCAAGGACAGGTCAACTGCTTTACGCCAAGGACAGGTCAGCTATTTTTATGCCAGAGACAGATCAACTACTTTACGCCAGGGACAGGCTGTCAAATCATGCATTTAATGCAAAGTAATAATGGGCCTGACATAAAGATCTACTGACAGCGTATAACTCATGATTCGAAGGGATTTGTTTTACACAGAAACCAATATTGTCATTTAGTATGTGGACTGAGCTATTTTACGCTCACAAGATGGCTTCTTTTACGCATGAATACTATATGAGCCTTTTACACTCAAAGTTGACGTATGCATAAAGTTTATTTGGGCTACTTTTACGCTCAAGGTTGTTTTATCAACTATTTTACGCGGGAAGTCCATTTTAGGGCTATTTTATGCCTAGTCTACTACTTTATGCTCAGAGTATATTTGGGTTATTTTTATGCCCTATCCTGACTACTTTGGAACATGGTTTGCCTACATGGCTTTCATGCCACACATTTTGAAGAATGTGTGTACGTGCATCCTATTCTTATTGAAATAATAGGACACGTGTCAACGTATGTAGAGGATGACTTCAGTCATGGGTGGCAGTTATTAGCGTAAAGACAGGACTATTGCTGAGTTTTACGCACAAGAAGCCAAGTCTATAAATAGACTTATTTTTCTCATATAACACACGGAGAGAGGAGGAGAGAAAACAGAGAGATTAGAACTCAGAGATTTTGATTCTCCAGAGCATTCTTCTTCAACCTTTCTTTCAGAACAGAGTGAAGCAAAGCAGGAAAGCATTCGGCCTCGCCATCAGTGCCCAAGTGTGTCGATACCTTTCTGGTGACTTAGTTCTTTCGGTTGTTCATCTTCTAGTAGTGATCTTCATCATCATCGTATGGTCCAAGGAACAAAGTGCTCGCCTTCAGATCAGACTTCCATAGCAATAATTCCCAGAACAATTTGTACTATTTGTAGTTTTTCTCGTTTTATTTTCAAAAGCCAATTTCCAGGCATTTTGTTAAGTGAAACAGTTGTTCAAAGAAAAAACATCTCCGAGTCAATATATCAATTACTTTAAGATGATAACTGCTCACCTCCAAAAAAAATAATGCTCTACTCACTAGATTATTCATTGGATGCTTAGCAGGAGTTGCCTATGATTGGTATCGAAGCTTACCGGATGGTTGTATAACATCTTTTGTTGTCTTGAAACAGATGTTCCTGGAACATTTTTATGAAGGAATGAACGACATAACCATGTCTGCCCTTACCAAGATCAAATAGAAGCCTAATGAAATAGCTGAACGTTTCATAGAGGGCTTTCGACAAGAGTCGTTGAAAATGCCTCCGGGCAACCCTGACGCATTGACAATCGATACTTGCGAATTAAACTTGTTACCTATAGTCAGCATGTGGACGAGACCAACACAATTTCAAGATTGGGGTTCCTTCATCGCCAGTGCCAGAGCTGCTGAAGACATCACTAAAAATTTTAACAACTAGGCATCCCGATGCCGAATCTTGATAAAGACAAACATCCTGCTACCAACAGCAGTAGTCACTCGAACAATCGTAAAGGTAAAGAAGCTTTGGCAATCAATGTAGGTTAAACGACACCTACAGCAATAGCACCTCCACAAAGGACAACACCACGACCCAAGGAGGAGTATTCCTTCGATGATGACGATATCATGAGCATCTTCGATTGCTTAATCAAAAGCAATAAGCTTCAATTGCCTGAGATCAAGAGGCCAGATGAAGTAGGTAAAACTGGCAATCCTAAATATTGTATCTATCACAGGTTTCTTGGTCATCCAACCAGAGCATGCTATGTACTCAAAGGAAAGATTCAAAAGCTAATCAATGCCAAGGCAATCACTCTCCGAAAGGACGAGAAGACGGTGACTTCCAACATCGTCTCTCTACAATTTGGAGACTTTTCGGCTCAGCTTGTCATGCCCCGACCCAAAAAATCGTTCGTCTTCACATCGATTTATCCAAATCGTTCGTCCTTGTTGGGGCGTGATGCCGTACGAGTCTAGAGTTGTACTCGTACAAGGCAAGATGACAAGTTCTCAAATGGTTATCTTTGATTTGTTATTTGTAGCGAAAGAAAACAGTGTATACGAAATAATTCTCTTTATTGATAAATGAAATAAGGTTACAAAGGCTTTCAATAGCCCAACTAAATTTGCTAGATTGGCTATAATACTCAGGTTCTCTATTACCCACAAAGGATTTTACCGTTCCATACATCATGACTTCTATATCTCGGCTGTATTATCCTGTTGCAAGTTCGAGCGTCAATGCGGTCGCACGCCTCAAAACGCTATGGCATTCCCTGTCTCAGCGCGTTCGAACGAAGCTCCGCCGCGAGCAGATCATTTCCTGAACCTGCAAAAAATCTAGTGGGAGATCAGTACTAATCCTCTCGCGTACTAATCAGAGACCCACTTTACGAAACCGACATTAAGTACATATATTGAATCATGCAGCATACAATTTAGTGATCTTTCCATCCTTGCCTTAGGATCAGTTTTATGGCATATTTGAAAATAGTAAAACATGTTATCATGGCAAGCATGTTATTTGATTCGCATAAGCAAGCAGGCAACCAATATCAATCTTGTATTGTTTCGTAACTTCTTACCAACATAGACGTACTCACCCTTGTCCGACGCAAGGTGAATATGCCTACTCTTTTTTCCTGTCATGTTATAAGTAATCTTCTGCAGGATCTCTGTGTGCCTGCACTTTTAGCCCACCATTCTTTAAACTATATGAAGGTCACTGGCATTCTAAGCCAGAATGGACTTATATTTCTCAAATCACGTATGTAAGATGGTGATCGCTTCATCTGAGAGTGCTAATCCCTTATCCGGAGGACCCCGAATTACTCGGTGAATGGCTTATCACATCAATAGCAAGTCGCAAGCCATCTTAATAAGTACACCATCAATACCAACTTTCTCAAATGTATTCCCCCTAGGCCGAACGGTCCTAGTGCCCTGGCCTACCATGTTTGAGGAAGCTTTCACATACCCGTGTACGGGCTATATATCTTTAAGTCCATTTGACCATGTAACACACATTACTAGCATACAACCAAATAATTCACCTATCTTTATTTCCATTGGTACAATGCCCCAATTCAATGTTTATCAATGAACGCCCCGAAGGCTATAAACATTTTGAGGCACCATGCCACATTCAACAGTTCCTTCACATTTGTGCCACAATTGCTTCCTTCGCAACGAAGCCATCTTTTGTAAGTCTCGTGTACGTACGCACGCTTTAATATAGTTATTCGCCATTCCTTGCGTCATGCATTTGACGCACACCTCGAAGCCGTATTTCCATGTTCTACGCCTTAGTGTTCATTGTTCATGGCTTGTGCACTAGGGCACTCGCCTCCATAGTCTTTCAATGTGCTAGCCTTCTAACTCGTGTACGGGGGCACGAAATGACTTATGCAATGAGGCACTCGTCGATACAGTTATTCCATGTTCTTATGGCTTGGGTACCGAGACGCTCACCGTTGCGGTGTTTCGATGTTCAATAGTGACTCGTGCATTTGATGCACATTTTATTTCAATTGTTCTATCTAGTGTTCGATACATACTACGATTTCTCTCGACCGAGCCACGCCTGTGGACTCGACAAGTTAACTTTAGCATACAATGGTACATTTTACTTAGGCATGAAGGAGTAGGAAAGAAGGGTCAAAGTCCTCCCACCTTAAGCCGACACGCCTTGTTTCACCGAGCCGATACAGCTCAATTTCATAACTTTGTTGCACGGCCAACTCTTTTGACTTAGCCATTCGAGCACTTCATGCTTTGTTGAATTATTCGACCGATTTGGCTTACCGTGCCTATGCCTCAGTTTGTTGCGAGGCGATAATTTAGTTTTGCAGATACCATTACAAATAAGGCAAAATGTCGACCTCTTATATTTCAGCGTAAACGTATAGCCTGCATATGAAACCAACTAAAATCAATATTCGTTCGAATCGGACTTGTGCCTTTGCATCGATTCAATTTTTTAGAATCTTCGAACCGACTCAAAGCTTTCTCGTTCGGGCCAACGTAACTCTTTGCATCGATTTGCATTGATACATATTTTGGGTCAACGCAACCCTTCGAGTCAACGACTCAGCATAATGCACCGTACGGAGCGGGGCATTACATAATATACCACTCAAACCAAGGTTCGTCTTCGAACCGAAACTGACACTCAATCCAAGTGTTTCTCTAGATCGTTTCATGATCTCTTGCCAACTATCGTTATTCTGTTTCAAATACTCGTGCAAGCTTTCATTAACTTTCAATCTTTCTTGTAGCTTAATTTGAATTTAGTATACACCTTGATTTGGATCGTACACATATTCAATGCATCCCCAAAATATATGTATTTCTGCCAAGCCCAATAGAAAATTGGAACAAAGCTAATAGGTAAATTTTAATCCTATGCTTGCCATCTCGTACTCTCGATCGGGCTTATCTTTAGCGGCTGTTCTCAAAATTTTATCGCATATAAAATATTCGATATATACGTGATTTATTCAACAAAGTCACCGCATGCAACGCGATTCAAAAATTGCATTTCTTATTTCATAAGTTTCGTATGGACAATCAATTCTATGCCGTCACGTCGAGTCGTCGCGCATCCAATTGAAACGAGCCTTCGCAATGCCTTGCATTCGAAGTCATTGTCTGACTATTTCTAAAGTTTTACATTGCAACTTACCGTAATACAAATTTTCCTTTGTTGACTTGCAAATGCATAAACTTTCAGGACTACGCCCGCTAGGTCATTTACCTAGATACTGTGCTTAAATTCTTTCGACAAAACTTTAAATTGACGTTGCACAAAGGCCACAATCTATCCGACACAAGGTTCAGTTCAAGTCGACATGCTCAAATGCAACGGTCTTTCCAACCCAAAAGTTTAAACGTGAGTCGATAGTGCTCATGGGCAATAATTGTTTTGACATAAAGGCCTCTACGATGCATCTTACGTTCGATTCCTATCGAGTAGGGAATTCCTAGCCAAATTCCAAACTTGTCCGTCTCGCAACATCGAATATAAGTTTGATTCACGCAAGCTCAATTGCAAGGTGAATCCAAATCTAACGACATAACTAGTAAGTTATTCTTTTACCGCTCGCTCACGTGCATAGCACGATTCTCAAAATTTCCTAGACTTATTATCAACATGCACCACATTGCATTTGTTTTCGACGCAATTCCATTTGCAACATCATATGGGTCATCTTATGGGTCTGTAATATTTACTTTGATTTGACGGTCAAGTCTTCTAGGGTCAGCTGCCCCGAAGCTACGCTCGATAATTGTGAATCATTAACGAAGGACAGTTACTATGAACCATGCTATATCTTATTTCGGAGCCAAATCACGTTCCGACCATTTCTATGGGACTAATCCAAATTCGGACAAAACTATTTCTATCGGCGTGACTGACGTGCAAATATCCTCCGAATAATTCATGCACTATCGTTGATAATTTTACAATTCATGTAACATCTATTTGTATTGAGTTCGAGTCTTTCTACCCATGGTCGACACCCGAAATGCTATACGCATCGAAATAATCGTCGATAACTCTATAGTCTCACCCTGATCAATCACAAAGTTTACGATCAACCAGTTCGACACTTCTGTATTGATATTTTCGAAAATCTTGATATCGTTGTCCCTACCCATTTTGTATTCTCACATTATGCTTACGTTTCCTCACTTATCAATTTTTGATAGGTCATATCAATTTTGATAGCACGCGGGTCAACTTTGAATCTGCATCAATGTCGACTTAGCGCGTATTGCATACATTCAAGTTCTCGACGAACTTTTCCATACGTATCAAATAATTTTCCGATTCGTCGTATCCCAATATACTTCGATCGCGTAACTGAGTTACCGATTATCCAACATCGAACCCTCGAGTTATACGATAACGCCTTCTAAGTTTTGCATGTTTTAGTCGTTCTTAAATGAGTTTCGTCGCAACGTAACCAACTTTCTCTAAGGCACAATTTATCCGCATCAACCAACTTTTTTACCGAGTTTGCAATTCGTACGATTCGATTACAATTTGTATCGCCAACATTTTCATCGAGTCGCAGTTCGTGCGATCCGATTTCAATTTGCATAGACCAACATTTCATCGAGTTCGCAAGTCGTACGATTCGATTACAATTCGTATCGAAATTTTTATTATCGAGATCGTAAGTCGTGCAATCCGATTACAATTTGCATCGACTAATATTTTCATCAAGCTCATAAGTCATGCAACTCGTCATAACTTCGAGTTTCCTATCCAACTGATCTGACTATTACCTCAAGACATAATTGTTTTGTTAGTCTCGGTCATTCGATCGATTTATAAATTTTTGTCCGATATATCATTTATTGATACGACTCCCTGCCCTATCGTTCCAACGGATTATCGAAGAACACTTACATTAACATTCCGTCATACAAATTTCCAATCGAGTCTCGGTACTCTCCCGTTCATTACAGACAAACCTTTCGCAACTCTCACAACGCGTTGATGTAACCCGTTGCATAAGTGGTATAGCATATACCATTCAGAATCAAGTCATTCATTGCATAGGTGCTATGGCATATACCACTCAAGAATTAAGTCATTTCCCTCGTATCATAATCGGTATGAACCAACAGTCTATTTTGACTCACAATTTTTGCAGTGATCATGTCGATGCCGATCATAACCGTAATTTTTGATTAATCAAAATCTGACACAACTCAGCCAATGTATTCATTTGCCAACACAAGCTTGGTGCGCAACCGAATGATTCGTTCTCATCGAATTATGATTTAGTTCCCTCCGTTGCATCTTGTGCAATATTTTTTTAGTTAAATCTGTTGCATCTTGTGCAACATTTTATTTCAGTTTCATCCGTTGCATCTCGTGCAACGTTTTAATTCAGTTCCCTCCGTTGCATCTCATGCAACATTTTATTTATGATATTCAAAGCCAATACTCGAATTCGTTCAATACATTCGATATCAACTTTCATGTTCATTCACAACATACAAATCACAATTCAACTCATTGCGTTTCATGCAACGAAACGTCTTGCGACTTTTGTTATATCGATGCAACCAACATTTCTCATACCGTCTTGCTGTATTGAACAACAACATCTCAATTCATATTTCACAACTTGTTGCACTTGTAGCAACAATATTTCACGCCTTGTTGCACTCAATACAATAAACATTTACGCCTTTCTCAACAAACATCATGTAATTTCCAAAATACATGCGACAAAATTACATGACTTGTATTAGATTATTATATGGAACATCCAGTGCGACATCGAGTAGAGTCAAATGTGATTTGATTGGTGGTGGACAACTTTTAGAATTAAAATGAAACAAGCGTCCTGAGGAAATTAAACCTAGAGCTCAGATACCAATTTGTCACGCCCCGACCCGAAAAATCGCTCATCCTCACATCGATTTATCCGAATTGTTCGTCTTCATTTGGGCGTGATGCCGTACGAGTCTGGAGTTGCACTGGTATAAGGCAATATGACAAGTTCTCAAATGCTTATCTTTGATTTGTTATTTGCAGTGGAAGAAAATAGAGTATACGAAACAATTCTTTTTATTGATAAATGAACTAAGGTTACAAAAACTTTCAATAGCCCAACAGAATTTGCCAGATTGGCTACAACATTCAGGTTCTTTCTTGCCCACAAAGGATTTCACCTTTTTATACATCATGTATTCTATATCTCAGCCGTATCATCCTATTGCAAGTCCGAGCATCAATACGGCCGCACGCCTCAAAATGCTATGGCATTCCCTACCTTAGCGCGTTCAAACGAAGCTCTGCCGCGAGGAGATCATTTCCTGAACCTGCAAGCAATCTGGTGGGAGACCAATACTAATCCTCTCGTATACTGATCAAAGACCCACTTTACTAAACCAACATTAAGTAGATATATTGAATCATACAGCATACAATTTAGTGATCTTTCTATCCTTGCCTTAGGATCAGTTTTATGGCATATTTGAAAACAGTAAAACATGGTATCATGGCAAGCATGTTATTTGATTCCATAAGCAAGCAGGCAACCAATATCAATCTCGTATTGTTTTGTGACTTATTACCAACATAGATGCACTCACCCTTGCCCGACGCAAGGTGAATACGCCTACCCTCTTTTCCTGTCATGTTATAAGTGATCTTGTGCAGGATCTATGTGTGCCTGCACTTTCAGCCCACCATTCTTTAAACTATATGAAGGTTATTGGCATTCCAAGCTAGAATGGACTTATATTTCTCAAATCACATATGTAAGACAGAGATCGCTCCGTCTGAGAGTGCTAATCCCTTACTCGGAGGACCCTGAATTACTCGGTAAGTGGCTTATCACATCAATAGAAGGTCGCAAGCCTTTTAATGAGTGCACTATCAATACCGACTTTTTTTAAATGTATCCCCCTAGGCCGAACAGTCCTAGTGCCCTGGCGTATCACGTTCGAGGGAGCCTTCACATACCCATGCATGGGCTACATATCTTTCAGTCCATTTGACCATGCAACGCACATCACTAGCATACAACCAAACAATTCGCCTATCTCTATTTCCATTGGCACAATGCCCCAATTCAATGTTCATCAACTAACGCCCCGAAGGCCATAAACATTTCGAGGCACCATGCCACATTCAACAGTTCCACCACATTCGTGCCACAACTGTTCTCTTCACAACAAAGCCATCTTTTATAAGTCTCGTGCACGTATGCACGCTTTGATATAGTTATTTGCCATTCCATGCGTCGTGCATTCGATGCATGCCTCAAAGCCGTATTTCTATATTCTATGCCTTAGTATTCATTGTTCATGGCTTGTGCACTAGGGCACTCCCCTCTATAGTCTTTCAATGTGCTAGCCTTCTAACTCGTGCACGGGGGCACAAAATAACTTGTGCCCTGAGGCACTAATTGATACAGTTATCCCATGTTCTTATGGCTTGCGCACCGAGGCGGTTGCCGTTGCGGTGTTTCGATGTTCAATAACGACTCGTATATTTGATGCACGTTTCATTTCAATTATTCTATCTAGTATTCGACACGCACTATAATTTCTCTCGACCGAGCCACGCCCGGAGACTCGACAAGTTAACTTTAGCATACAATGGTATATTTTACTTAGGCATGAATGAGTAGGAAAGAAGGGTCAAAGTCCTCCCAGCTTAAGCTAATATGCCTTGTCATTTTGTCGAGCTGATGTGGCTCGATTTCATAACTTTGTTTTACGGCCAACTCTTCTGACTTAGCCATTCGAGCAGTTCATGCTTCGTTGAATTTTTCGACCGATTTGGCTTACCGTACCTATGCCTTGGTTCATTGCGAGGTATTGATTTGGTTTTAGCATAAACGTATAGCCTGCACACGAAACCAACTAAAATAAATTTTCATTCGAATCATACTTGTGCCTTTGCATCGATTCGATTTTTTAGAATCTTCGAACCGACTCAAAGCTTTCTCGTTCGGGCCAACGTAACTCTTTGCATCGATTCGCATCAATACATATTTCGGGTTAACGTAACTCTTCGAGTCAACGACTCAGCATAATGCACTGTACGTAGCGGGACATTATACAGCTAGTCCCTGACGGTGTTGTCCCGATACCAAAAGCAACTATGGAGATCGTCAACCTCTAGCCTGCACGAAATGACGGTTTGGTACCATTGTCGAAAACTAAAGGCAAAATCATGTGAGTTCATCCAGACTTTGTCGTCGACTTTGAGCAGAAGACATCCATCCCTTCTAACAAATCGAAGAAGTCGACCAAATACAAATCATGCAACATGACTTCGAGCGAGCCCACTGCGCTTGATGGCCATGTTCCCCCTTGAAGGTTACCTTCATTCCAGCATGATCCACGCTTTCCTCTTCAGAGACTGCTTCGCCAATGTCAGAAGTCGACTACCAACCAGAATTCTATCTATACAGTCAGCAATCTCGTGAATTAATGCTGAAGATGGGATATGACTTTCAGAAAGCACCAGGTTTGAACAAAGGAAAGGGGTCTCCGATACCTCTTTCTCTGCAACTTCAAGATAACAAGTCTCGTATCAGATTAGGATTTGGGGTAGATCACATGTTACCTCCTCAAAGAAAGAAGCCTTCCAAAGGCAAAGTACGTGCGAAAACCTGTAACATTATTTCTCTCTCACCTGCTTCAGAAGAAGAAGTCTTGGCCGGTACTAGGTCTGGAAGACTCTATCATAGAAAATACCCGGAAGGTCAAGAGAATGAAGTTTTCACTCCTCCTCCTGCTCCTAATTCCCTTCCAATATTAGCTCTACCAGGTGATTCAGGTCCTTCCAAGCTGACAACAGCTGATAAGGGCAAACATCATATTCGCTTCGACAAAAACCTGAAAAGACTCCACTGTAAGGTCTTCAAAAGCCGTATAACTTTGATATATTGTCTCAACTAGCCAATACTCCAGCAAGATTATCAATCTTCAAACTCCTTCATCTCTCGAAGGAAACGTGAGAAACGTTAAGCTAAGCCTTGATACAAGCTGATGTTTGTCTTGCACATCTTAAGAAGTCGGATGAAGAGCCTGTGGCATACACTCAATGTCATACTATGATGGAAATAATTCCAAACATCACCTTTACACAGGATGATATGCTATTGGAAGACAATCGACACGATCGACCTCTTTACTTTACTGGGTATGTCGACACAATGAGGGTATATCTCATTCTTGTTGATCCCGGATCTGTACTCAGCATAATCTCGAAAACTCTGCTGGATTCTTTGAATATTCTAGTCTATAGCCTCTCAGCGACGGTTACAACTATTCTCGGGTTCAATTCTGGAAAGAGTAAACCACTAGAAAAGATTCACTTGAGAGTCCAAATCGACGATATCCATACAAAAGTCACCTGCTATATAATTGACTGTCACGTATCCTACAACATATTGTTAGGAAGGCCGTGGTTGCATGGGCATAATATTGTGCCGTCCATTCTCCACCAGTACTTTAAGTACATAGACGACAATGAAGAGATCAAGAAAAAGTTGTTGACCTCAATCCTTTCTGAGGCATCAAAGTCTATTATACAGATTCCAGGATATACAAAGAAGAATACATGAAGGTCGTGTTAGCTATGGACACGGAGGAAGACCAAAACGAAGACCCAGACGAGGTCTTGGTAATTCCAATCAAAGGACGCACCTCTCGTCCTTTATCTTCTCAAATCTTGACTATCAATCTCACCCCTCCTACTGAAAAAGTGAAGCAAAGGAAGCTCACATCTTCTGAGCCTCTTATTATCGACATTCGTCATAACAAGCCTACTACTTCTCTTTTTCCCCCTCTTGTTATCGACTTGGTGATGTCTTCAGCCAAGGTCGAAAATGCTGTTGTAACTGTTGAAGTCGAAAAAAGTATCAATAAAGTAGTATCTCCTTCACAGTATATCGATGTCGATTTTTACGCACAACGTAACTTAGAAATTTTGGATAATTTTGCACCCCTTACCTTGGGAGCAATTCAATCCTTCCAAGATGAGATAGCATTTGAACCTCTTTGTAGTTCCTCCTCGGAACGGCGACGAACATATACCCGACAATAATTCTGAAAATGACGATTATGGAAGAATACAACTACGTCATTATAGTCAACAATCCACGAACTCCTATTCGACTACCTGCCTCGAAAGGAAGGCCATCACAATATTATAATAAGACTAAACATGGGTTAGGCTACACTACGTGGATCACAACCCCAAATAGATCTGAGTCACACGAAGAGATACGGTCTCACTCTTCCGATTCCTCCTTATGGGACTCAGACACCAGCGTAGGGGATGTCCATCGACTAACTTTGTCCAATATGGTAATAATTAAATTTTCAGAAGATAATGATGACTTTATCAAAACTTATGAGAACGAGCCCTGGGCACAAAGGATGGATACTCAATAGAAACTTTGATTCGAATAGCGTGAACCATCTATTGAGGATGAATTGATCCAAATCAACGTTGAAGACGAAGCATCTCCAAGGCCTATCTTATTCAGTAAAAGCCTCCATGAGGCAGAAAATAAGAATTAATTCAGCTCATTAAGGAGTATATTGACGTATTCGCCTGGAGCTATAAAGATATACCGGGATTAGATCTTCAGATCGCTACTCATAAGCTCAATATTTTGCTAAACGCTAAGCCTGTTAAACAACAACAATGATGATTCTGACCTGATATGATGGACGCTATAGAAGCTGAAGTCAAGAAGCTCATCGCCTGCGGCTTTGTTATGGAGGAACAACATCCCGACTGGGTGGCTAATGTCAACCCGATTTTGAAGAAGACATAGAAAGTTCGAGTCTGCATCGACTTTAGAGACCTTAACGCAGCTTATCCCAAAGATGAGTTTCCTCTCCTAATTATCGACGTCATGATCGACAATACCGACAAATTTGAACGAATGTCTTTCATGGACGGATTCTCTAGTTATAATCAGATCAAGATGTATCCTGAAGATGAAAAGCATACGTCCTTCTGTACTCCTCTTGGAGTTTACTACTATACAGTTATGCCGTTCGGTCTCAAGAATGATAGTGCCACCTATCAGTAGGCCATGAGTACTATTTTTTATGAATATTTATGAAAAATAGTCGAATGTTATGTCGACGATATTGCTGTCAAGAGTCGCTTAAAGGAAGATCACATCCAAGACCTGAAGACTATCTTTGATCTAATGTGTCAACATCAACTCAAGATGAATCCCGCCAAGTCATTCTTGGGAGTCTCTAGTGGCAAACTTCTTGGATTCGTTATTACCTCTAAGGGTATACACATTGACCCCGATAAAGTCAAAGCCATTCAAGAGATGCATCCTCCATGCAACCTAAAAGAGCTACGAGGATTTCAAGGATGACTTGCCTACATCAGGATATTCATCTCAAATCTCTCTAGACGCTGCAGACCGTTCACTCAACTAATAAAGAAAGGTGTATCTTTCGTTTGGACATGATAAATATCACCAAGTATTTGAGGACATTAAGCGGTACTTGATGAACCCTCCAGTCCTAGTTCTACCAATCACAAGAATACCCTTCCTGAAGTACGTACGAGTAAAGGATCATTCTCTCGGTACTCTTCCAGCTTAGAAGAACAATGAAGGCCATGAGCAGGCAATCTACTATCTCAGCCGCACAATAATCGGTACTGAACACCAATACAATCCAGTAGAAAAAGAATGCTTAGCCTTGATGTTCTCTGTCCAGAAGATGCGTCATTATATCACGAGCCAAACCATTCATGTTATCTCTAGAGTCAATCCTTTGCGAGTCCTGATGAAAAAGCCTAGTACACTTAATTCTAGACTTGCTACTTGGGCAATGCTATTAGCGTATTATGATATGCTCTATGTCCCGCAGAAGTCTGTCAAGGGTCAAGCCCTAGCTGACTTCTTGGCTGCTCAACCAATTTCTGAAACTTCAAAACTCTATGACGAGATTCCCGATAAGACTTTAGAGTCTAACACGACTTCAGAAGGAATACTCGCTTGGCATCTATTATTTGATGGTGCATCCAGAATCAAACCTAATGGTATTATCATTGCCGGAGTAGGAATTATCCTCGTATCCCTAGAAGGGCTAGTCATTCAGAGAGCCTATTCTCTAGACGAGCCATGTTCTGATAATGTTACTGAATACAACGCTTTCCTTATCGATCTCCAATTAGCCAAACAACTGGATGTCGATTATCTTAAAGTATACGGAGACTCTAAACTGATTGTCAACCAGGTTAGAGGTACGTATGAGGTCCGGCACCAAGATCTCATCCCCTACCAAGAAGCAGCAGTTAAACTTGCTATATCATTCAAAGGTTTCTTTATTGAACGTGTACGCCGAGCATATAACACGGAAGTCGATGCGCTCGCTAATCTAGCAGCAGTGCTAGCTGTTCCTTTGAAAGGGCAATAATTAATCTTCATCGCTAATCAGGAATTATTCTGTGTTGAGAATAATTTGAATATTGAATTTCGTAATACTGTCAAAATTTACACTACTAGTAAAGATTGGAGGACTCCCTTCATCAACTTTATAGTACATGATATCTTGCCAAAAGAACCTAAAGGAGAAATGATAATTCATCGTCGGTCATTTCGATTCTATTACAATCACTCGTCCAAGATACTCTACCATTGATGTTTTGATGGTATGCTTCTGCGCTGTCTTGCGGGCGATGAAGCAAAATGGATACTATACGAAGCTCATGATGGTGTCTACGGTGCACATCAGCCTGGCCCTAAACTATAGGACCGTATTAGATGCTTAGGATACTATTGGCCCACTATGGTGGTAGATGCAATTGAGTATACAAGAAAATGCAGAGTATGTCAAATTCATGCAAATTTTATCCACCAACCATCAGAATTCTTACATCCAACTGTAGCATCTTGGCCCTTTGAAGCTTGGGGCATGGAAGTCATTGGTCCTATTAATCCACTATCATCCCGAGGACATCGATTCATCTTGGCTATAACCAATTATTTCTCAAAATAGGTAGAAGCTATTTCTTTTACTGAAGTCAGGACAAGCACCGTCATCAGCTTCATCAAGCATCACGTGATCTATCGATTTGGCATTCCTCGAAGAATTATTCATGAAAATGGACCTCCGTTCGTAAGTCAAGCATTTACTCGATTCAATAATGATACTCGAATCAACAATATTGCTTCTACAACTTTTAATCCTACAGCCAACGGTTTAGCAGAAGCATTCAATAAGACAATCATCAAGCTTCTTAAGAAGTTCGTTTCTGCCAATAAACACAATTGGAGTAAAAAGCTTGGAGAATTTCTATGGGCATACCGTACTATCGTACGCACCCCAACTGGTTGTACACCATTCTCTCCAGTGTATGGACGTGAAGCTGTCTTACCATTGGAAATTCAAATTCCATCCCTGAGAATAGCTATCGCCAATGAACTAATAATTGAAAATAATGATCGCCTTCTACTTCAAGAACTTGAAGCACTCGATGAAAAACGGTTGCTATCTCAACAACACATTGAGTTATATTAGGCCCGCATCTCAAAAGCTTTCAACCATAAAGTCAAAGTATGAGTCTTTCAAAAGGGTGAACTAGTCCTTACTGTCAGACGTCCTATGACTATGACGCATATGAGTAAGGGCAAATTCGAACCAAAGTGAGAGGGTCCCTACATCATAAGCAAAGTCTTCTCTAACGGAGCTTACCAGTTGACCTGGATAGATGGTCGAATAGCTATAATGCCTATCAACGACAAATTTTTGAAGAAATACCATGTTTGAAAAATATACTATATTTTGTAGCAAATTATTATACATACACAGTCTTCGAATCATTATCTTTTATTTATTCTCTCATGAATAAACCCATAGATAATAAGTCCTCAAAAATTCTCCAGTAGAGTCTAACCCAGATCTTATGGTACATCATCAAAAGATTAACCCATAACATCCACCATAACATATCATCACAACCTCATCTTTTGAAACCCAGTCGTTTTAAAAGATATCTCATTCTTAAGCCCAGTTGGATTAAGAATAATCAACAGATATAAGAATTTACGTCCACATTACCTCTGATAACGTCATCCTAAAAATAACATCACATCAAGTTATATTTTGTTACCTCTAACAGATATAATAAGTGATGCTATTTTTAAGAAATACGTCACATCCAGGACCTCTGAACGTATTTTTACACTTTTATATATTTCTTGTGTCTCAAACAGATACAAAATAAGTACTAGAGTCACAAAATCACCAAAATTTTATTTTATTTCAAAATCTTAAGAACATAAACTATTACAATTCTAAAAAATGTGATAAAAATTGTTCAAAAAGATTATTACATCTATTTGGTCCTCTAAAAGACTTATTTGAGAGGTGGAGTGCTGAGGTCAGAAATCATCTTCTTTAAAGCTTCAGCTCGTTCCATCCTTGTAGCAAGAACCATTTCCTTAGCCAAGTTCCTCCTGAACTCTAGAGTTAATGGCTGCATCAATAGGATATGATGCTCCATCTCTGCATTTCGAGCTCGGATAAGGTCATCCCTCTATTTATTCAATTCATCCAGATGGCTTGAGGCAAATTGACGTAGGTCGATAACCTCCTCTTGGCATTTTCTAGCCGCTGTGACCGCTGCACGGGCTTAGGCCAATTCAGCTTCTAGCTCTTCGAGCCTGACCTTCAGCTACTTCTTTATCCTTTTCTGCTTCCTCAGCCTTGTAAAGTTCAATAGAGAAAGTGGCCTCAACTATACCAGACTCGATGTCTCTAGATTGTACAACAAATATTGCCATAGTATTGTCAAGAATGGCTTGCCGTTCTTCATGCTCTCGAGCTGTAGTTTCACATTCAGCATCCACCAGTATGTTTATATTCCCTCTGATCAGATCATGATAAGACTGGATAGGCTCTTCTAGCCCTGACTAGGTTTGCTCTAAGGCATCGCCCTCTCGTTGTCTATAAAATTGTGTATGGATTCAATTGGATAAAGAGAAGACCTCCTCACAAAATCATAAGTATATTTCTTCTCTATGGCCAACTGAACCAATGATCATAGAAAGGTAAAGAAGGTATACGTATAAGTACGGATAAGGCTACCTATTACCGCCTGTACACCAGGTGTCGCTGCTGCATCTGAAACTTCTTTTTCTCCAAAGGCTGAAGGAATATTGGCAACCGGGATAACATCAGCACTTAGAGATTTTAGTGCAGGCGTTCCTGATGAGCTCCCCTCCATGGCATATGATGCAAGATTCCCAGCATCCAAGGGAGCCATAGTCGAACTAATGCTGAATGCGGTAGAGGATACTGGGACTTCAGCGAGTGTCCCTATATGACCTGTTGCAATTCAAATTAAAATTGTTATATCATATATCATTGGATAAAAGACAATGGTAAATAAAATTAAAAATTTACCCGGGCCCGTTAGAATATAAAGAGTATTGATAGGCTCAGTATCTCTTTCTGTAATAAGCCTTTCCAATACAGAAGCAGATATTGCTGCACCTGCTTGACTGCTCCCTGCTTTCGAGCCTCCGGACATGAAGCGGCTGCTCCTGGCTTCTAAATCAACATAGATGCCCCTACCCTTGATTCAGCCTGGTCACTTCTAGTCCCCGATAGAGCGAAGGTCTTTCCAACTTCAGACACCGCTCGTTCTCCATCGATTCCTAATTCTGCCCTCTCTTCTTCAAAAATATGTTCAACGGGATTTTGAGTCCCCCCAATATCAGTATCAGGGTGTTCATCACCCTCAGGGCCTTTGAGACCTTCAAAAAGGTTCTTATCACCTTTGTCTTTATTTGGGCTTCTATTGCCCTAGCTCAATATTGACATCAGAGTTCTTGTTGCCATCGTTGAGACTCTGACCATCTCCACCAAGGCTCTGGTTGCCCTCATCTTCAATAGGGTGCTTATCACCCTCAGTTGTAATTTGGCCATCTTTGGCCACAAAATCTTGACCCTCCTGGGTCGCTAACTGACTTTGGCTTGATCCAACCTTTTCAAGATCTGGGACAACGCCAGCAATGTCCGCCTCGATCTGCTCATCCCTATAGTCAAAATCCTGCAGTGCCTTTATAATTTCTTCATCAATCGAAGGTAGCTCACTTGGAGCAGTAGCTTCAGTAGTCTGGGTCATAGAAGGAGTTGGAACCTCCGCAACAACTTCCCTTCCATCTTGGCTCCAGACTCTCCCAAATGGAGCTGACGCTTCCCCAGGCACAGTGACTCTCGGAGCATCATCAGTGGTTGACGGAGACATCAGACCAGAGAAAATGAGTGTTGTGAGTGTCTTAGCAGAGAGGGGAACATCGATCTCAACAGTCACCGGTTCTGAAACAGTAGCCACAGGGACGTCAATAGAAGCAGCTGGTGCTGATGTGCTAGCCAATGGGAGTTCTGGAGACGAATTTTTTAGTACAAATGGCCAAGGGGTTAACATCTAATAACTTTTGTTGAACTGAAAGAGTAAGGGTATCACCTTTTGGAGAGGGTATGCCCTTAGGTGATGGTGGATCCTGTGATGGCAACGATGGCTCTGGATGACCAGGAGACTGCCTTGGCGAGGAAGGAGTAGGAGGAACCATCGTTTTATCCTTTATAATTCTGGAAGCCACTAATTTCTTTCTGGCTGCACACTTGAGTAGTGGTTGCGGGGATACAGAAGCGACGTGATGATCTTGTGATGCTTCAGGAGCAATCCGCTCTCTACTTGTCTCTTCAATAACTTCCCTACTGTCCTTCTGGGTAGGAGATGGGGTTGCTCTTTTAAAAGATGAGGTTTTCCCAAAGGAAAGCTCATCTTCCAGTTGTCGTGTCTGAGCCCTTGTCCTCGCCATATGTTTCTCGCCAACAACTGCTTCTTTCTTCTTCTTTCCTTTCTCCTTAGCTGGAGAAGGAGGTTCGTCATGAGCTGACTGAGAAGATGAAGTCCCAGTTTTTTGTTTCTTGCTCTCTCCCTGCATAGGAGATTTTCCCTTCTGCTTCTTGAGAGGGACGCACAAGGCACTTTGTACCTTGTTATGGAAACTAACAGGTACATTCTCTAGAGGAGCATCAACAAAAATGTTCTCCTCGGCTTCTGCCAAATCTACGAAAATCGGAGTCCCTTCTTGCGCTTTTCTTACGCCAACAAAACTATCTGTCATAGAATAACCTTAGAAGAAGGTGTTAGCTGAGGTATAGAAATTTATGTATATGTTTAACATACGCGGGCCCGCCTCAAAGGTAGTGGAGGGTATGGTAAATACAGCGGTAGTGCCTCTTGCACTATAATATCTCCACCCTAGAGCCCCATTAATCAAAAGCCCGAAGGCTTGAAGGCAAGTAGTCGCATTTCCGATATGCATCTGATCATATCCGAATTAACGAGCGAATCGGCTTGGCAGGTACGGTTCCAGATAGCACTCGTTCTCGAACCGATATACCAGATGTGAAGGTCTGATCATCATCAACCAAGAAAAGGCTGCTGGAGGTGAACGGGAAACAACGGGCTCTAGATCCCGGAAAGGAGCCAAACAGGTTTTATACCCAGATGGGGGAGAAACACAGTAGAACTTCCATTTGGAGCCTCGATTCAGTGCCTTTCTATAATCAAATAATGAATCTACCTTCCATCGAGACTCGGCATATCTATCGATAAATTTTCCTACTAAAGCTCCACTAGCACCAAGAGCAGGGTCCATCAGAGAAGGATGGTATAGTATTAACCAGCCGAATATATATGTGAACGGCATCTCAGTTCGGGGAAATTCATTTCAAGAATCGAGTTTCTCCAGCATAGTGGTCATGAACTCACGAAGGCCCGCATTCAGTCGGCAAGTCATGGCGGAAAGGATATCCATCCTGTACCCAAACACCAAACGCATTGTGGCAAATAGTACACCTCGGTGGATGCGATCAACGGCACTGGCTTTAGCCGCCTTAGCCAAAGAGAGAGGAAGCCCGCCTGAGTAGCCTCCTTGGATATGGTTATACCACCATACCTCATATAACTCTCAATAGAGGTACCAGAGGTGTAACTATGCCAGTCTTCTTTCAGCTCGTTGTCAACACATCCAGATTCTTTTATCAAATTTTGATTGTATAGCCATCGAGCAAGTCAAAGAAGTGTGGGTCACAATTCAAGTGCTTCTGCACTTCGTTCTCGGTGTCATGACCCAAGAAGAGGTATACCAACCACTTGGACGTATAACATGTTCCAGGTGTCTTACTCTTGAAGAGATGAGTGCAAATCATAAAATGACACAACAACTCATCGAGGACTGCAATCATCTGGGGATTATCCTTGGCCAAAGCCTCCAGTTCATTTTCAATCGGCACGTATTCTTCATAGGGGTTCTCACCCATTGGCAGATGCAACAAAAACTGCATATCATGAAGGGCAAAGCCTATCTCCCCATGAGGAGTAACGAAGGTGCCAGTCTTGTTGTTGCATCTCTCTACTAAGGTAAGGAACATATTAGTGTTAGTGTAGATGCCACAAGAAGTTGTCAAGACAGCTTCATAGAGACCCAACTCATTTAACTTGTCGGTGAAGTTGTCCAAGGCCCATACAGAGAGTCAGTTCTAGCGTTTAATGTCTGGGTGCATCAAACCCATCAGCCTTGGGGTTGGGGCAGGATATTCTCCTCCTACTGTAGCAAAAATATTGGGAAAGAAAGGCATCCGAACCGGTATCATCAAAGATGAATCTTCGGCCGACACACAATTTGGCTTCAAACCCCTCAAGTGCGTGCTATGCGTTTCAGAAGAACTATAAAATATGTCCCTCCTTTTGTTCCCAAACTTGTGACATATCTGTCCAACCTTGGCTTGTTGAAATGGAGTTATATCCTACGGCATCTTCCAAGGGTAGCTGGCATAAGCGTATCGAGACAAAGACAGACTCCTTGACATATCTAGGAGATATACCAACTTGTCTCCTCTTTTGAAGATCCAAGCTTCTCGTTTTGCCTTGGGCTGAGAGTTAGCTTCAATTGCCTCTCCAAAAAAGAAAGTGGGTTTCTTGTGAGGAGCTTGATCCGCAGTTAGAAAAGGTGCACCATTCATTAGGCACAACCAAGTTTTGTCATCCTGGGATTCTACGAGAGCTCTTCTATTAGCCGGTCCATCAGGGTCAAACTATAGGAATGTGACATGTGATAAGTCCTCTTGGTATTCTGATACACGAAAAGCGGATTCCAATATTTCAGCATAGGGATCTTTCCTGAGGTCAACTGCAAAAGAAAACAAAATCAGAATCATGAAAAGTCACTCTTATGAGAGAAGAAAAAACTTAAATGATTTATAGTTTTTAACAGTTATGTGCAAATGATGGATGACGCGACACAATATGACAATCTCTATTTTACGTGACATAATATGATAGTTTCTGTTCTGCACATGCAAAAAGGAAAAAAAAAATTGTACGGCGCTATCTGCTCTCTGTTGAAGAAAAGTGCGTGCGCAAATCATGGTGCATAGCGCCGCACACTTTGAGTAAACAAAGAGCACGCGATTCATAAAACCGTGCTTAGCCCATTTTATCGACCAACACTCAGAAAGAGGTGGCGCACATTGAGATAAACGCGACGCCAACCAATACTCCGAGAGAGGTGATTGGCGCCGGCTATTGTTCGTGCCAACTGTTAAATTGTGTCGACTATTTATTGTCTTCCCCAATCGACTCTCACCTCCGAAAGCAGAATTTGCCTCTTCGGCCCTAGCCGACGGCGGCGTATGCCTTGCCATCCTCAACGACGGTGCTCATGATGAAGCTCCGGCCACGCTCTTGCCTTTCTCTACCGCGGATCTCTTCGGTGCCATTGCTGTTGGTCGAAAAGACTTTGAAATCTTAAAGGAAGAGGGATACAAATAGGACTCGAGAAACAAACTTCTGAGAGAAGTACTCTCTTTCTCTCTTCTCAAAATAGGGTATTTATAACCCTAAGCAGCTGCATAATGTCTGCACAAATCTTGCACAGATCAAAACGGCAAGACTGTTGGGATTCTGCGCATGTAAAATCTTTTGAAATTGAACGCTTCTTATTCAAAGTTTTCAAATTTTGAAAATTTTAAAAATTTTAAAATTTAAAAACTTTGAAGGGGGTCTTGTAGAAGCATAAAAAATATCAACAGAGTGCGCTGCACCATTTAGAAATAGCACACGGCGCTATCTATTAAATGGCGCCAAACATCAAATGGCGCCATCCATCAGATAGCGCCAGGCTACCACATGGCAATCTTCCTCAAGAAGCTAAATCATCAGTCATAATGACTGACAGCACGACAATATGAAATCTCCTCGAGTTCTGAGCGTACGATGCTCAAGAAGGATTTTATCAGATTTGTCGTGATGATAACTGTCAGTTACTTTTTTAGCACCATTTATCAAATGGTACGAAGTGATAAACTCTTCACAGGCTCAACACTTAGTGCCATTCACGGTTGGTGCCAATCAACAGAGCGCACCATTTATTAAACTGGCGCCAATCAATCATCATCCAGAAGCAGTTAAAGATGACATAGCGTGCATGTCACTAATCTCAAAGAATGTACACACGACACTACCCATGACCAAGCACCTTTCTCTCACAGAAAGCCACATGTCCCATGCAGTTAAGTTAACTGTTCGCGCTAATGGGTAAATCAATACATGGCACGTAAAGTAGTGCACAATCAGCATACTTTTGTACTGCGTGCTAATCAATGTAAATGACTGACAATTATCCAAAACTCTACAAATAGAGTTCCAAAATCACTTCTTAAAGGCATCATCACTTATCATCGACTCCAGGCAAGAATTCTCTGCCGCTTTTGCAGCAAGTTCAAGAGCTTTTTTTCTCCGACATCGCATCATCCAAGGGATAAAGTGATCGTCTTCTGATCAGATTCCTACAGTTGTACTTCTCCAAAATCAAAATTATACTTTGTACTTTCTTTCTTAGTTTGTAGTTAAGTTTTCTTTCGAAAACTTTTGTTTCTGCAAACATGGACAAAGTAGTCCATTGTTCATACGAATCTGGCTCGATAAATGGTTTGACCGCGGGCTGTCCGATTGAATTAACGAACATAGCTTGAATTTTTTTGTTTGTTTAAAAATCAGACGTAGACATGGTCATTTCCATGTCCTGTCCAAATTTGTTCGTAGACCAATAGTGGAGACTCCTTTTGGTTTTGCATCAATTATGTCATATCATTTTGGTTTTGCATCAACTTTTGGCCATCCATCCTGTATTTTTGTTAACCTTTTACCATTTTTATTGTAGTATCCAACCTTTATATCTCCTTTTAACATGGTTTTTTAACCAACTATTAAGGTATCTTGATAAAGTAACAACTTTTGGTAATATATTTAATTTGACAAATGGACATATAAACCTTATGATTTTGAGTCCTATGGCTTATTTCTCTATAATCTTACTTTTCGTTAACAAAGTTAATTACTAGTGCATATTAGTAATAATTGATGACGGTTATGAGAAAGACATGCCAATTTGTTAAATCCATTTGATATTATTGATGCGACCATGGAAGCATGGACCCACCAGAGAGGGGAAGGGGGAGCTCTCCAGCCTAGATTTTGTTTTCTTTGGTATTATTAATGTCATGTCTGAATTTGTCTGTGGGCCGTCCGATTGAATTAACGAACAGTGACTGTCCGTGTCCGTCTGGCCCGAACTCGAATAGTGGACCGTTCGGTCTGAATACTTTTTTATTTTGTCCCAAACTCGAACAATGGACTGTCCGTGTCCGGCTGGCTCATTTACATCCCTATGCAAGACATCCCTCATCCAGTCATACATGACTTGTGTAATAATCTTGTAAAGAAAATTGTAGCATGCAATAAATCTAGCGAAGTCGTACTCTTCACCTTTGTAATTAAGACCACAAAAGTATGATTAAGCTCCTTAAGAAACTTAGTAGAGATGAAGAATTCCTTTACCGCAGCCAGGACATCCTACTTGATCATGTTCCAGTGTTTCTTAAAGAAAGCAGTCCCAAAACCATCAGGTCCTGGCGATTTGGTCGGATCCACATGTCACTACCGTAATCCTAGATAGGGTTTTTTTTTGTCATTTTACATTATTAATACATTTTGTATATTTATTTAATTAATTATAGTGGTAGTTGTATTTATTAGTGAACTAGTCTATCTATGGGACCCTTGGTTAGTGAACCCGATTAGACTTGTCATGACACTTGGACCAACATATTAGGTTAGTCTCATTAGACTAATTTAAGTCATAACATGTTATGAATAGGAATTAGATTTAATTACCAACTTAGACTAGAAGCTTCCATTGATTAGTCAAACCTTTATGACAACCTAAGAGGGCATTGTGGACATTTTCTATTGAAATGACTAGGTTTTATGTGGTCGTCCAAGAGGGAGAGGAGCCTCATTCATTTAATTCCTCATTTTAGAGCACAATACCCTAGGTTGGTGCTCTTCCCAAAAATCCCTTCTCCATCAAATTCCTACCAAATCATTCCTAATCTTCTTCTACTCTTCATCCAAGGAGCTTAGAAGCTTGGAAGCCAAAAAGCACAAGAAGAGGAGTCTATTTGGCTTGAGGATTGTGTCCAACTTCTCATTTGTGTCCATTGGTGGTGCTACATTGAAATCCATCTCCCAATAGGTATACATCTAACTTTTCCATATTTTAGGCCCTAGTATACGCATTGGACCATTAGGAAACCCACCAATGGACTAAGGGTACCTATAGGAGGAAGAACTAGGCTCTAATGACCATTTTGATAGAAGTTACATAGAATTTTTTTACCATTTTTGGGAAAATACGAGAATGGTGAACCAAGTGTTTGTCATTTGGTTTGATAGGCTAAATAGGCATGTGAATGTTTTGTGTGGCTCGATACGTGTCCACAAATGGATACGAGTTGGTGGTGTCATGATACATTAGGACACGAAGTTAATTTGGGGTTTTTTCCTCCTACACTTATCACACACATGTCGCATTTTATATGACACTAAACACTAGCTATGCATTGTGTTAATTAGCTTCTAATTATCATTTTAGGCATACTCATGTGTTTTGGTAGGATTCAGACAAGGTTTGGTATAGGTATCTTGGGCATATCACAAGCATACCATAGACTAGTGCGATACGGAGGTGATACTGTCATGACCCGCTCCCGCTTTTTAGAGTAAGAGTACGTAGCTAGGGGTGCAATTCGGGCGGACTAAACCCGAACCTGATCGGGTAAACCCGTTATTGGGTTGGGTTAGGGTTGAAGATACTCGAGTTCAGGCTAGGGTTTGGGTTAAAATATTTGAACCCAATCAAAAATTGGGTTGGGCTCGGTTCATGTGTCGGGTTACCCACAAAACCAAAACCCGACTTATATATATATACATATATATATATATATATATATATATATATATATATATATATATATATATATATATATATAACGCCCCAGTCCCAAAATATATGGGACTAGATACGTATCATGCCAGCTGTATACATACGAGTATAAGAGATGTTCGTATGTATACATAAGCTGTAAAATATAGAAAGCCATGACAAACTTAATAAATCTCATCCGCAATTACTAAGGTTTAATGATATGATCAAATAGTCATTTGTACAAACGTTGGACGGAGACATATCCGCTACCAACAAATTTAAATAAGAAAAAATGTACAAATAAATGATTTGGTCGAGCGAAACAAATGACGAGTCCAAGAGCAATCATCACGAATGAAGGAATGGCCTTAGCTAGAGCACCTGCAAGAAACCACGAAACACACACCTGGAGAAATCACCAGGTCCTCAGAGGGACGTAATAAGACACATAATACCATGCCAATAAAATGAATAATAAAAGCTCAACAGAAAAGTATGCATGAGTAAAGGTTCCTAACTATTCTATGTGGAATGTACTTTAGAGGACAACGTTCTACGCAAGGGCTGTAACGGATTTGCGCAAGCAAGTAATAAAGAGTGGCCAACAAGTAGCGCTCATCCGAGATACTATCGGCCGGGTAACACGTAGCGCTCATCCGAGACACTATCTCCCAAATGTGTGTAAAAATAAATGTAGCCCCTACGCTAGTAGCTGTCCCCTCCCCCCAATGCTACTATACGTGTGTCGTAACCATGACACACAAACACGTGTCGTTTCCACCATACTGTTTAATCCTTAATAACTGCCAAGTCTTCTACACAAATCTATTAGCAGCTATATCCTAACGCAAGGCCTGCACGCATCGATGTACGATCGATACGCAAGTTCGAAGCTATCTGCGACTCATAACTCACACACAACTCATGGCAAATTATGACAGTTTATGAGATGCTCTAATCATAGGGTAGTCCCTTAACTCTAAGCCAATTGCATAAAATATAGTAATTTGTATCTACGTATAGTTTTGAAAGAATAACTCTATCTTTGCTAAAAATAAGAAAAAGCATGCATAATATTGAGCAAGAAATTAAACAGTAAAGGCAAGGTGTCTTGCCTGGTGTGACGCCTGGTGTGGTACGGTGATCTGGCCTGTTCCGTTTTGTCCAATAGCCATGTTTGATGTGAGGAAGTCCGAAGAAAATAAGTATGTGATTAGTCATGGTCAGAAGTCATATATTCTAGGAGGAAGATTTGATTTATGTAAAAGATAATTCTCAATTTAAAATATATATATATACTCATTTAGAAAAACAGTCATAACTATCTAGGAAAAATATATTTTGTATTTGTTTAAAATCAATATTTTATTAAGAAAAATATTTTACCTAATATCTAAAACTTCAAGAAAATAATTTGAGGCTTAAACTCTAAAAATTCTTCAAACTGTAAATTTAGAAAATATTTATAACTTATTTATAATAGTGGAAACTATATTTTATTGATCAAATTATTTGTAGGTATATATTCCAAAAAATTATTTTAGATAAATACTTGAAAATTCTACTAAAAATTAGTTTAGGTCATAACTATAATTTAATTTGGAAATAATAGTAATAAACATTTTTAATTTGAATAACATAAAATAGTTTATTAACAAAATTTAGGCTAAGCCAAATTCCATATTTTGATACGCTAATAATTTTGAAAACTAATATACAAATTTTTTCAATAATTTATTTTATTAATAACCATACTACCCCATATACCTACAACTAATACACATATATATACCATTTTATTATGGATAAAATATGTTATTATTAGTATAATAAACACACATAAAAAGATTATTTATTAATATATATAAAATAACATAATAATAATAATAATAATAATAATAATAATAATAATATAGCTGCTTAGTTCGTTTAAGAAAAGGAAAGGAGAGAGAGAGGGGAATTGAGAGGAAGAGGGGAAGAGCGGGGGAGGGTTTCACCTGCGGTCGGTGGCGCGGCGACGGGGTAGGTGTCCGGCGTGGTGCTGGGAAGGCGTGGCGCTCGCCGATCTGCAGATGGTGTTCAACGTCGGCTGCACGGCCTTGCGTTTGCGACGTCAGACGGGTGCAGGCGGAGCACGGGGGTCGGGGCTCTTGACGACGCGGCCGGGGGTCTCGGCGACACAGCCAAGGGCGGCTGCGCGATGCTCGGCTGGAGGAGCTTGCCTCCGGCGGTGGAACTGAGGAAGCAGAACGGAGGGACGTTGGGGGACGCACTGCTCTGGGGGTCGGCGGCGGAGGACTCGGCACGGCGGCGCACGGTCGGTCAGGTTAGGGTTTTGTTCTTTTTTTTGTTGGATGAGTGGTGATGTTGATGTGGGTTTTGGGGCGACCGTTGGCCGGAGTTGGCCACAGCGGGGCGGTGGTCAGGCGACAGTATGGGGGTGTCGGAGAAAGTTTCGCACGGGGAGGTGGTGTTGGCTGGATGAGGGTGGTAACGGCGGTTGTGGTGGTGGCGATGGCGGCAGGATGCTGTGGAGGCAGGGAAGACTGGTCGGACCGGGAAGCCAGGAGTGGTAGAGGCGATAGGCCGAGATAACAGCGATGCATAGTAGAGGTCGGGTTGATGATGGCGGGGTTCTGTCGTCATTATCGTCGTGTCTGGGATATCGGGCACGACACGGATAATTGTACTGAAGCTGGAATAAGATTCACAGGCACGATGCACGCTGGCTTGGGTTGGCACGGACACGATGCACGCACGTTGTGGAGAAATAATTTTAGAGAAATTTGTGAATGGTAGAAATATATGGATGAGTACCGCTTCTTATATAGGAGGTGAAAATTTCCAGTTGGATAAGGATTAGAATTAATTTAAAAAAAAACTAGTAGATAAATATTATTTGACTCAAATCAATTAAAACTAATCCTTTGTAAATCAAATATAACTTTAAATCCAAATTAAATTCATCCCAAACAATTGTGAAGAAATCCCGTCTTTTAAATTAAAATCCCATAACAATCTCATTAAAATTTGATCTCCATATTTATAAAAATTTAAGCCAAACATTATTTTCAAAATATGTTTTCCAATAATAAATTTCAAAAATTTAAGTTAAATATTTAATATTAATAGGAAAACTTCACAATACCTTTTTAATAAATAAGTTAAATAATATTTACTTAACTATACTTTCTAGTATACTCTATTTAATAAAAGAGGAAATATCGTTTATACTATATAAATGAAAGGCCTTTTTATAAATAAAATAATAACTTGAAATTTTTGTATGATAGCTAAAAATAATTCTTATATATATTATTTTGAAACTATAAAAGTAGAAAGAAAAACGTTTTTCTAAAAATATGTACGCTCGCAAATATTCGCACTCGACGAGCAATTACGAAAAACGTAATTTTGCGCGCGACGTACAATACGACATTGAGGCGTACAAATACAAAATAAATAAATAAAAAATTCAGTACCAAATTTATAAAGAAAAAAAAGTAGAAATTTAGGGGTTTTACAATATATATATAATGCTTAAATAAAAATTTTAAATCCTAAATTTTTCCACCCAAGCTCTTTAACTCCTTATCATAAATCTTATTTCAGTTTGCATTCAGTAATGATCAAGACTTGATTGCTATTTGATTATCTGTTTAATATTACTTTTGTTTAAAATTATTTCAAATATTATATTATAGCCCGATAAACACGAAACTCGATCCTCCGGGCTTGGTCATGGACTTCATATGTTGAACCCGAGATCAGTCCAAGCTTGGGCTCGGGCTAGGCTTATGATTCATCGGGTTGGGCACGGGTTGACCTCAAGCCCGACCCAACCCGCCCGAGTTACACCCCTATACGTAGCCAAGTCCAGCCTATGCCACAACATGACGGTAGTACGCTGTCTAGCCCTCAATATCAAATACAACAAAATCATATCTATTTTTTCATTCACAATAATTATTTTATTTACAAATCTAATAATACATCAAAAATGATATTTGGGAACAAACCCGCTAAATGTTTAAAATCTATCTAGAATCTAAGGTCAGCCTCCAAGATCTCTATCTCTCCAGAAAGGTCCAAAGTGCATAAGACAACAAGTCACCTACAACAATCCAGTTAGAAAATAAGCAAAGTACAACCCTATTGTAATAATGTAACTTAATACAAAATAAGTTAGACAAGTAGAGAAGCAGTAGAAAATAAAAGAAACATGTATATGAACTGGAAACAAAAAATATGTACAAGAAACCACTAGCAAGAATATGTATGAACGAGACAACTAGCAATTAATATGTACAAGTAAAACATATGGTGTATTTGAAATACCTTTCGACATGTGAACGACTGTGCTAAATACGGCACATCATAGATGGCTGTACACAATAAAAAGGTACGACTAACCCATACGAGAGGTGTATGACTTAGCTATCCACAATAATAATCATTGGGGTTTGTTCACATCACTTCTGAGCATTTTCCCTCCCGACTCACTAGACAACAATAAATGAGCAATGACACAACAAGCCTATCGTGTCACAATCATGTCTCAACTGGATACTCAATGAAAACACAATGATCAATAACATTATAATGTATTAAGAACATAAAGCAATAGTGTACTTGCCTCAAGTTAAGTTACAGTTGATGTGTGACTTGATCATGTTGGCACAGACTAGTCTCAGATGTCAAAACTATGCAAGATAGCCTCTAATGATGGAACATACTATTCCGTTGAGTCCATAACTGTCACGACCCGCACCCACTATTCGATATGCGAGTGCGTGGGTAAGTCCAGCCTTCGTCGCGGTATCGGCGGTAGAATGCTGTCTAGATCTCAATGATAAGTACACAAAATTTGCTCATCAAATAATCTCTTTATTTGCTCATTCGTAATACTAAATCAAAATACAATATCCAAGATTTACAATACCTCATTAAAAGCAACTCATCAACATTTAAGACCAACTACTATCTATTTTGAAATCTAGGTTCGACTTCCCATAATATCCATATCTTCTTCCAAGGTCCAAGTGCATAGAGTAGCAATCGACTAAGCTGAAAAAATAGGTTACCAGTCAGGAATGGAACAAGTACTTACATGGTAAACTATTTAAGACATATTAGAAACTATAAAAGAGAAATAACATATGATATACATTGTGACATGGTATGACAAGTAACGAAAGTAGGTAAATAAGATAATCATGACAGACAACTAGAAAGAAGCATGTAAACACAACTATCATAGCATGTCTAGTAAAATAGAAACACGACAATCAGGACATCTAACTAAGTGTTTTGAAAGACCTCTTTCGACATGTAAACGGCTAGGGGTAAAATCTGGCCAACCGCACGTGCCGTGTGCTTCTGCTATTTGTCACGTAATACCATGGGATAGTTCTGGGTATATTTACATGTCTAATAGAGTATTCCCTAACCCGACTCATAGATTTACGTCATGACATAAAAAATCATGATATACTATAATCAAGGTATACAATAGTCATGAAATACGATGAATAACGTAAATCATAAAACTCAATAATCATGAATATGAATCCATGCTACTTGTATGAACAACGTGTCAGAAATAATGTGACATGTAATGCATATCTAAAACATGTATCATAGAAATTATTAGGAATTGAAAGTAACCAGTGTAATATACTTGTCTCAATAAACTGGAGTCGATGTGTGCGACACAAACGTATCGACACAGAATATGTTCAGGTTCTACACTTCACAAGATGATCTCAAAAGATGGAACAGACCATTCCATTGAGTTCAAAATTGTCCAATTAGCTAGGGTCAAAGTTCCGAGTTCGCAAAAGAATAGGAAATGATTGATTATTCATGATCAAGGACAATCTAATCTAAGAAAATTTGATTTAGGGAAAGATAAGTTAGGAAAATATATCTTTAGAAAAATATTTATAACATATTAGAACCCTTATATATAAATCTTATTAGGAATTACTTAAAGCCCAAAATATATATATAATTTATTTAGAAGCCTATTAGATATTTAGAAGACGTAGTATATAATTAGAAATACTTATACTTTAAGAAAGTAATCCATTAATTATATTAGTTAAAATAATATACAGTTTTAGAAAGTATTTATAAAAAAATCCAATTAGAAATCTTATTAGGAAATATATACAGAAGTCCATAAAATATATCTTAAGAGCCCAAAGATATACTAATCGTACATATACAATAACTAAAGCCCATTAATTCATTATAAACCCACAACTTATTTTAGATACATAAAAGAATCCATTATTAATCTTATGCAAAAGCCTGTTAAAATTAAATATAAGCATAAGAATTATTGTATAAAAAGCCCATTATGTATACCTAAAACATTAAACAGTAGGGCCCAAAGCCCATATTATTTCTGTTAAGCCCAATGCATCAGCCCAAAATCCTATACATACAATAAATAGGTTAAGCAAATTAATTAAACCAGATTTTAAAACAAGTGGGCCTAAAGCCCAGGCCCAATGATTCTCCAAAAACCAAAGAGAGGAGAGAGAAATTCTATTCTTTCACTCTGAAGAAAAGAGGAAGAGGAGAAAAAGAGGGAACTTCTCACCAACGACGGAGTCGGGCGCACGAGCCAGCGCTGGTGACGATGCAGGTGCTCGTGCAACCACTGGTGTTGTCCAAAGCGTCGGTCCGAGTGAGGGATTTCCAGAGAAAGGAGGCTGGCATGGTCATCAATGGTCGAAGGAGAAGGGGGCACGTTGGTGGAAGACGCGGCAAGGAGGTGCAACGTTCCGCCCGGAGGAAAGGTCACCGGGCGCGGCACGTAGGCAGGGGGAGTCGAGGCGGTCCGACTGCCAACGTGCGTTGGATCTGGCGGATGACGATCAGGTATACATTTTTGGCCCCCTTGGTGATTTGGCGGTAATGGAGCTTTGGGGGTGTTCATGGTGACCGGTGGCTGTGGCTTGGTCGGGATGGACCATAGTAGTGGCGGTGGTGGTTTTCTGGTCAAGTGTGGCTGGACACGCTGGTGGTTTTGGTTTAGATCAGGGTTGCCGGCAGTGACGGCCGAGGGGTTTCAGGTAGGCGGTGGCTTTGGTGTCGGGGCAGTAGGAGGAGCGACGGAAGGTCGAGGCTCGAGCCGGCGGATGGCGACGAGGTTCGACAACGGCTGCGGGTGTGTTGATTTCATCGAGGAGCACAGCGGTATAGTTGTATGTGGGTGGAAGGCCGAGGTGCTAAGGTTCTTGCAGTGGTGGTAGCAGTGTGGTGTAGGGGAAGATGGTGGACGACGGTGAATAGCAGACGAGGCGTAGGGCAATAGAGGTTAGGGGTTGCTGTACAGAGATTCAGAGGCTAGGGTTAGGGTTTGTTCATATCGGGGTGTATCTGACACGGCTTAGTTTCATGGGTTGAAATCGTGTCCTGCCTGACACAAAATAGGGTTGTGGAGGATGGGTGTCCGGTGTGTCGGATATGGGAGAGATTGTATATTTAAAGGAAAAATAGTATATTGGAAGGGTGAACACGGACATAGTCACAGACACGGAGCACTGCATAATGGCTATGATCGTGGTCTTCAGACACGAGGAAATATGGATACGCGAATATGGAGAAAGAGAAAAATGGCTGATTAATTATATGAGAGAAAGTTAGGAGACAGCTCCCCTTAAATAGGAGACAAAACTCCTAGCTAAATAACGATTATGATTTGTGATAGATAAACCTTTCCCCCTAATTTAAATTAAATAAAATATTTAAACACTAGTTTAATTTAATTTAAAAATAATAGTTGATAATTATATTAATTTAAATCAACATAAATCTAATCACAATCCTATAAATGATCATAAATAATAATTTTAAAGTAATACTCAATATTATCAAATAATTTAAATCTTAATAGATAAATCTTAATGCCACAATTAGTCACCATAATTATTTAAAATAATATCTTATATTATCAAAATAATTTAAAGCATATTTGATATTTATCAAGATAATTTAAATAAATTGAAATATAATCAAATAACTGTTTACCATATTAATTTAAAATATTACTCGATCTGATCAAATATTGTAAAGCATATTTTTATGAATTCAAATCTTTATTTAAAAATAATTTGACAAAATCTTTTTATCGATAAAAAATAAATATGATTTTCAAATTACTTTCGAAGCCAATAGTTTGATAGCCCAAAAATAAGAACCAATATATTTTGTAATGCCAATAATTTATTTCAAGAAATGTTTTTTTTTACTTTTGAATCATAAAGGTTAGATAGATTTAGAAATACAAAAATAATAGAAAATAATGTTAACACGTTTCAAAAAGAACTTGTTTCAAAACACGATTTTAAAAATAAAAATAAATAAATAAAATTTTGAAAATCTGGGAAGATGGGTTACAAATCTACTCACCTTAGAAAAATTTCGTCCTCGAAATTTAAGTATGACTAAAATAGACAGGCATTTTTGGAATGAAATTCAAAATTTTAGGAAGAGAATTACTATGATAGACATGCACAGTCGGTTTGTCAGGTGAAAAAGGTAGAAGAATTTAATAAGAAGGGGTGATCAGAAGGGATGAGATGAAAGGTAATAAAAATCTTTCTAACGAGATGAAAAGATAAATAAAAATTTCTTAATACAAAAATTTGATCAAAAAGTATGGAAATCGAAGAATACGATTAACGAATATAGTTTTGGAAGCGTTTCCCATCTAACCTATATCTTAAACCATCCCATTAACCGTATAAAGTTTAACTTCAAGAATATAAAAAACAATCCTCAATATCAATCAATAAAATTTTAAATCACTATTCAATACTTGATATTGCTTTGTCAAATATTGCACTCTTATCTAACTTGATATTTATCCTCAAATTTAAACTCCACAAAACTTAAATTCTTCCAAAATATTTTAGATTTAAAAAAATCCACTCTTTTATAACTCCTAAACATTTCAAATTCAAACAAAATCAAACTCCAAAATTTAAAAGCTACAAAATTTAAACACTTCAAAATTTAAACTTAAATATATTCTGTCACAATTTCCTTAAAATTTCAAATTCAATAAATCTCAATTTTTCTTATCTCAATTTAATTTATCATCATCTAAATAAAAATACTTCAAAAATTTCAACTTCATCTTAGCAAAAGTTGTATTGATCAATATATATAAGAAATTTAAACTTTAAAGCATCAAATTTAACTATTCTCATCTTTCACAATTGATTAACATCGAATAACTAATTTACCAATGGAAAAGTCTACCCACCTTTCTTCAGAGTCATTCTATCAAATGCAATATTATCACATAAATATTTCAAATTCATCAAATAGGTATCTCAAAATTCAAATAAAATAGGGTTATATCAAAATTCACGTATATCTCTATCCTAATCATGTAGCCTATGTAACAACCTTAACTACACAAGCAATCGATTCAAAATAAATCCAGAGGTTATCTACGATATTCCTAGTCCTAGGCCTAGTCATTTCAAATCAACCTAATTGTGAATAAGCATTCTAGTCGCAGGCTCACAGCAGTACGCTAATATGGTAATACTAGATTGACCTGCATGGGCCACCAAAAAAAACTTGTCACAATTCGCACCCGCTTTTCGGGATGCGAGTGTGTGAGCAAGTCCAGCCTACGCCACGGTATAGGCGGTAGAACACTGTCTAAATCTCAACGATAAGTACACAATATTTGCTCATCAAATAATCTCTTTATTTGCTCATTCACAATACTAAATCAAATTACAATATCCAAGATTTATAATATCTCATTAAAAGCAACTCATTAATATTTAAGACCAACTACTATCTATTTTGAAATCTAGGTTCGGCCTTCCACAATACCTATATCTTCTTCTAAGGTCCAAGTGCATAGAGTAGAAATCGACTAAGCTAAAAAAATAGGTTTCCAATTAGGAATGGAACAACTATATACATAGTAAACTATTCAAGACATAATAGAAACTATAATCAAAGTATACATGGTGACATGGTATGACAAGTACGAAAGTAGGTAAACAAGATAATCATGACAGACAACTAGAAAGAATATGTAAACACAACTATCATGGCATGTCAAGTAAAACAAAAATATGACAACCAAGACATCTAACTAAGTATTTTGAAATATCTCTTTCGACATGTAAATGGCTAGGGGTAAAATCTGGCCAACCGCATGTTACTACCATATTTTAGCTTGAGGGTATTTTAGTTATTTTGTACATTTTGAATTTATTTTGAATTATTGAAGTGATGATTGTTATTTTTGACTTTTGCTAGTTGAGACTTTGGAGACTAACCTAGATGTTGACTCTAGCTATGGTGACTTGATTAGCATGGTGGGACCCTAGTATGACTTAAGTCAACCCAAGTTAAGTCATTTAGAATCAAGTTTCAAATAGGAGGATAAAAGATTAGGTTCAAGGACTTGTGACTTATGAATTGATTTCCGTTACCATTTAAACTTGGCCCAAAGCCCACTAGTCTGACCCTAACCCTAATTCCTTCCTCTAGTGGTCGGCCACATTGGGATTCCCTCCTATAAAGTCTCTCTTTCATTGTTCTTGCCTCTTTTGTAACATTACAACTTTTTGGAAAGGAAAGGTATTGTCCATCTTCCCAAATTCATAACTAATTCATTTTAATTCCTTTTTGACTCTAGTTTCTTGCATTAGAGTCTAATCCTACTCTATTTTCTATTCATGAAGAGAAATCTCAGTTTTGGGATAATTTGGAGATTTTGGCTAGCAAGGGGAATAATTCTATTTGGGGCTTTTTTTGTCATTGGCACACTATAGGTAAACCCTCTAACTTGTGTTTAATTTCTGATTTCTTTGCATGGTAGCCTAGATCTAGGTGTCCCCTAGCTGTGGTGTGAGTTTGGTAAGATTTTGCATTGATTTTATATCCGTATCGGACACGTATTATAATCTATTTTTAGGTGTGTGGGAAAATGCCTTAATAGATTTTAGTTTGCCGTTTTTAAAAAGTGTTTAAATAGAAATATTGATTTATAAGTGTATATTATTTTCCCCCATGACTGAGTCCAATTTCGGGCCGTGTTCGTGTCTAAACAGGACACGAACACACTCGCAGCAGACTCGGGCAGTGCCCTGCTGGTCAGGGAGTTGTTCTCCTCATACAGTACACGTAGGAGGCTGCCACTTGGCAGGGAGGTGGGGGCCACGACTGACATGTCAGCCCCCAAGCCTCGTGTCAAGGTATTGCGTATCGGACACAATATTTGGCCCGCATGCACGTTGTACTGCACGTTATACTGTTAAAATTTCTCACTGATACGGGCTTCCCGTGTCGACACGGCGACAAGTGGACTCATGTCAGGGTCCTAGACGTGTAGCCCTATCCTAGGCGAATACGTGGACATGTGCACATGTACTCTAGTGTACTATGTCATGTCCTAGATCGACTGACATGCGTGCACGAGACTGTGCACTGTATTGTGTGTATTTCATGTGTTCTGTTGAATTGGACACGTCGTGTCCCACTTTGGGGACACGACACACACTGTAATGCATGTTCACACATACACGAATGATTACCAACCAATTATTTTGACTATTAGTTGTATTTTGATTCGAATTTGTAATTTTTCCAATAATTCTGATACCTAGTTCACTGTTAGTTGATTTTCTGAGATTTAAATTGGGATTTACTATTTTCTTTGATGATAAATTGCAATGTTGATTTCCCTATATACATCTGAGTTAAGTTTGCATGTTAGGATTGTATGTCAGGTGAATTGGTTTTCGAGTTTAATTTGGGACTGTTAAACTAAAAACTGTAATGTGTACACTCTACTGAATTCAAAAACTGGGAATTATATACATACACACACATGGTTACACTCACAAACCTGACAATGACCTCAGAATACTTGTGCACTCGACTGAACACTGATTTTCTATTCACACACACACACAACAATGTACACTGACCTGGGACACCCTATAACTACTGTTGTATGTTTACACACATACATTACTCTACAAAACCTGAGAACATTATGAACACACACATGTGAACTGATTTGCTAACACCACTGATATCTACACACACACACTCTACTAAATTCAAACTGAGAGCTAATGCACACACACACACTCACACAATGCCACACATACAATATTAACACACACACACACACACCAACATGAGACACCTATGTACTGTCACACCCACACACAAACTGGACTCACGCATACACACAGGACACACACACACATATATGCATTGTCACTCTATCTCTCTATATGTATATATATAATATTTATAATCTTGTGTGATAAATAAGTAATATGTGTATATACATATATATTGCCTATATGATTAGTATATGTGTGAATGTGGTAAATAAAGATGTGTGTTGCCAATGTAGATTGGTACATAGGTTATAGCCTATATGGTTCCTATTTGTATTCAATGTGTATATGGTAATGTATACATATGAGATTGTGTGTTGTTAGGTTGTATGGCTTTGTGATGATGTGTGAATATTAGTTAGGTATGGCTAGGCTTAGTGAGACTTGTTTGGGCTAGGACTTGACCTAGTTTGACTAATATAGTTGACTAGAGTTGACCAAAGGTTGACTTTAGCCTAGATTGACCCAAACATCATGTAGAATGCATTATAGCAGTATATTTTACCATTTTGGATATGTTGTGACTTGTGTTATTCTAAATAGGAGTCAGACACTCTCCTCAGGCAGTATTTTATTTCAGATACTCAGGATATCAAGCGAGTACATTCTCTGATTATTTCATAATTTGTTTAGGATTATATTCCTGCTCTAGATTACTTTACTTGAATGCTGTCACGTTGGTAACACGGATTGGTACTATATGGATCCCTTCATGAGATGTTATCCCTCTCAGGAGCATCGGATACTCATGTCTTGTGTGTTTCACTTACGTCATGTATCTCATACTTCTACTATCATGAATCTATCGTGAATCTATTTGTGACTCATATACTCTCATGAATCACAGAGCCTTTATGAATCTATTCATGAATCACTCATTATGAGTCAGCAGCATAGTCATGAATCTTAACGTAACTTGACTGGATCCTTGTGTATTGATTGGGGAATGGAAGAGTAGAACTAAACATGTGAATAATTCCAAAGTAGTGTAGTCATGAATCAACTCTTTAGTATAGCCATGAATCACCTCCAGCTGTTCACATGTTTATCTTGTACTCTGATTCACTAGTCACTGATAGTTCTCTACTTATAGTAGCTATTTACTTACAGTTTTCTCTTTTATACCATGTTGTTCTTTCAATTTCATGTATCTTACTCTCTAGCATGTTTATATTTTCTAACCTGTTATGATTTGCGTGAGATGTATTATGCTTGCTCCTGTCCTGACTGGACCTATTGAAAATATTACAAAGGATGAGGACGAGGCGCTCTGTACTACTTACTATAGGACAACCTTAGAGGATAGCTGTGACTTGGATTTCCAGCAGGATCCATTAGCAGTGGACGACACACCTATAGTCTAGAGTTGTCTTTTCAGTTGTACTTATTTCTCTGGATTATTGTATTTGAGCTTTGGATGTTTCTGGATTGCTATGATATCTTATACACTTAAATTCTCTATTTATTTGTTTCTTTTATGGATTCGTTTCATATCTATCTACCTCATCGTATTTCTACCTTAGTTGTGATTGAGACTGTATTTCTGTATTGTCCTCCATTCGGAGTATATACACTGTACAGGTACCTTATATTGTTAGATGTTGTGACCTAGGACAGCGTTCTACTACCGACACTGCGGCGTAAGATGGGCGTATTCACTTCTCGTGCCCTTACTCTAGGGTATGGGTCATGACACCGCACGTGCCGTATGCAGCTGTTATTCGTCACGTAAGACCATGGGATAGTTCTAGGTATATTTACATGTCTAATGGAGTATTTCCCCACCCGACTCATGGATTCACGTTACGACATGAAAAATCATGATTTACTATAATCAAGGTATGCAATAGTCACAAAATACGATAAATAACGTAAATCATGAAACTCAATAATCATAAATATGAATCCATGTTACTCGTGTGAACAACGTATCAAGAATCATGAGTCTTATAATGCATATCTAAAACATGTATCATAGAAACTATTAGAAATTAAAACTAACTAGTGTAATGTACTTGCCTCAATTAACTGGAGTTGACGTACACGATATGAACGTATTTATAGGAACAAAATTTAAAGCAATATACTCTAGAGGGGGGTAAATAGAGTAGATAGCGAAATATTACCTAAAAAATGTTAGCAGCAAGATCACAAAAATATATTACAGTTATGAGTAAGTAAAAGTAAAGTGCAAAGAGCAAACTTAATAATGACAATGTATACTGGTCTACCTCTTGTGAGGACTAATCCAGTCGGAAGAACTCTGACTCCCAGTTAAAATCCACTATAAAAAATCACAAGTTTTCATCCGAAGTCCTTGTCAACTTCTACAAACGTGAGCTTTGATCCAAAGTGCTCGACCAACTTCAATTATGAAGTGTCTCACTTCTATCAAGCCTCTTGATTACAATCACTCTGAACTTCTAGACCATACCGTACTGGCAAATTGACTAGAGGATTGTAACACTAAAGAATTGAAATTGAAAGCTTAGTGGTACTTTGGAAGATCATAGTAAGCTTAGAGAGAAGAGGTATGAAAGTCAATGAGTGTATTGAAATGGTAGAATTTATTTTCTATTTATAAGATTTCCAAAGGGAGAATTCGGACAGAATTCTATGAGAAAATCTCGGCATACCATACCTTCGACATGTTTGTTTCCTGACGAAGCTCAGATATCCAGACTTCTCCGGGATGTGTTAGAGACACAGAGAGTTCAGGCTGAGATCCGGAAGGAACAGGGCCGTGGGATCCAACTGTTGTAGGATTTGGTACATTCAGGAGGAGAGCCTAGTTCTAAGAGGACGAAGAGCAGTGTATACCCAGAGCCCCATGAGCACCCAGACTATCAGCCTAGACCAGCCTATCCAGTTCAGACTCCTGTTCAGCAGAGGCCAGCTGAGAGAGTGCCTACCTGTACCTTCTGTAAGAAGCCTGGACATTTATGGGACTACTGTAGGAAGAAAAGAGGGGTGTGCCTGTATTGTGGGTCAGCTGCACACATGCTGCGAGACTGTCCTGCTATACTTATCCCAGCCAAGACTCCGCCTTCGGGAGGGAGTTCCAGCCACTAGACCTAGTTGGAGGTGAGTCCTTGACCTATATCTTAGCCAGTCTTTGATAATTGATGCACCCTACCATATTGTTGTATGTTTTGATACCTTATGATTGCTTTTGATCTAATATGACTAGAATGGCTAGATAAGACCTCAGACTGATACCACTTACCAAAATCCTATATGCTATCTTTCCAATTGCATGATTTAGATAAGTTTTCTATTGACCTTGATTGTTGGGGTTTGACCTAGAAGGGGCACGATCATCTTAATTTCGAGGACGAAATTTTTCTAAGGTGGGTAGGATTGTAACACCCAATTTTCCAGATGAGGGTAATTTTGAAATTTTGTAATTATTATTATTAATTATTGATATTTATTTCATATTATGATTTTTGGTGATTTTTAATCATTTTTTTAAACTATTTAAACCAAGACTTGTAATTTTGGAATTTTGCTAGTGTAATACTAGAGACAGCTTGACCTAGAGCCTAGCCATGTGATTAGGGTGTTTCATTTATCATTTCCAATTCGAGGGTATTTTTATCATTTTGAATTTAATTGAATTTAATATATATTATTTGGAATTTAATATATTATTAAGAATGGTGTGATTTTAATATTATTTAATTGATTGTCATGTATTGTGATTAGCCTAACTTGGTTTGGACCTAACCTAGATTAGTTATAGCTAGTCTTAGCTAACCATGGTTAGTGTTAGTTAGTATCAATTAGAATAATTAGAATTTAAGTGATTTTTGGTATAATTTAATTTAGTGCTATTCTTGACTTTGACTCATGGTGACTTTGGAGACTGTCCTAGAAGCTAACCCTAGTCATGACCACTTGGTTAGATTTTGAAACCCTAGTTTAACCTAAGTTAATGATACTCTAGTCATTAGAATTAATTTGGAGAAAATAGGGATAATGAATAGGTTAGATTATGACTTGTGATTTCATAAACCATGACTTATGGCTTAAGGCCCATAGAGGCCCATAACCCAATTAGTGAAACCAAAACCCTAACCCTAGCATTTATGGCCAGCCACCTAGGGTTCCACACCCCTATTTAATGTCTCTACCACTTAGGGCTAGCCTCCTTTAGGAAATAGCAAGTTTAGAAATAGAGGTAAACCCCTTTCTTCTCCAATCGATAACTCCTCCATTTCAACTCCTTTTTCTTCCTAATTTCTTGCAATAGGTTCTAATTAATGTGCTCTCTATGGCTATGGTGAGAAATTTCAGAGAAGGACCAATTTGAAGGAGTTTTGGTAGCTTGAGGAACCACTCACATTGGGGTTTTTTGAGCCATTGCAAACCCATAGGTAATTTCGAATCCCTTCCATAAAATAGGGTTTTGATTGCATATTTAGGAAGCCCTAGGTCTACCCTAACTGTTGGTATAGGCATTGTTAGGATTCGTGTCCAATACGTGTCCGTATCGGACACGTATCAGTGAACATACTAGGTGTTCGACGAAATGCCACAATAGGCATTTCGTTCTTGTTTGCTATTTTTTTTGAATAGAAATTTAGGGTTTGATGTCGCTTATCAATTTCTGTTGGACTGAGGTGATCATTTTGTTGTGTCGTGTCGTATTTTGGACACGAACCTACGTGTTCACGTACGGTAGCAGTGCCATGCTGCCACGCATGTCGTACTCACTGTACAGACCTTGTGAACCCACCAAAATTGGTGTGGAGGTCGGGGTAGTGACTGACAAGTCACTCCCAAAGTTTTACGACACGTCGTGTCGTGTCAGACACAAAAACACGATCGCACTGATATTACACTATGCTGTGCACGCGAGAAAATCTGCACTAACACGCACTTCGTGTCGTGTCCTGTCACCACGTGGACATGATACAGGGTGTCAATTGTGTAGCCCTACATATGGGCTACACGTGTGCACGGCCACGTGGCTCCACGTGGCCTGTATCGAGTGCACGAGTCCGTGGACTCGCTGTACAAGACAGTACAGTCTGAGCGTATTGTTGTGTGTTTTCAAGCACTTAGATACCTCGTATCCTATTTTCTGGATACGAATGCATCCCTATGACACGTACACGTATGCACTTCATGTTGGCACAATAAATTTGACAATTATTGGGTTTTTCCTATGTCAATTAGGGGTTCGAGCCAATTACTGATACACTGAGTTCCAGTTTTGATTTTCTGAATTTAAATCCTATTCTAAACTGATTCCCTAATTAATTTCAATGATTAATTCGATTACACATGTGTAATAGTTTACAGCAATGCTTAATTGTGATTTTGATGTTCGATTTCACTTCCCATTCCCACTGATACTTCCTGAAATCCTTACACTGTTAACCTATTTCCTATTGACTGAAACATGGTTCAGTTTTTTTGAAAATCCTGAGTTCAATTCTATTTTAACTGATTTTTCCTGTTTACGTTTCATGATTTATTCACCTAAATATATGTATTAGCTACTGATGCTAGTTCAGGTTTTGTATTAGTTTTGGTTTTGCACTTGATAATTGGATTTTGATATTGGAATGGACTGATATGCAGTCCTATTTCTCACGTACTGTCCCTTATATTCCAGCTCTCAACTGAACTGAAATGTAATGCCTTGTGGTGCAGTCCTAAATTTCCTATGGTTAAGTTCAGTCTTGGATATGGAATGTATCAGCCTTGAACTTTATATGTTCAGTCCTCAACTTATTTGTAGCATTCAGTCCTAATCCACTAAGGTTCAGTCCATTAGTTCCAACTGTTCTTCCCTGTCATTGACACAACACCATGTTCATTTCCTACTACCTCACATTGGTATCCTTCCATCACTACATTGATGAAACATACATTGAATACATCTAGTTATAGACATCCTGCATTGCATAGGCATCCTTACATTCACTGCATAGCCTAGTCATTGTTCACATCTATTTACATGTGTATTAGGTTACTGCAACATGTTAGTTAGGAATTTGTGTTGAGAATGGGATCTTCTAATTGGTTGGACTGCTATGTCACTGCTGGGTAATTTCTGAACTGAGAATATGGTGTTTCCCTTCACACACCTGTTAATACACACACTCTCTCTATTGGAAAACCTGGAAATGTAGTCCTTTACATGTTCACACACATTACACATGTTCAATACACACATGTGATATTCCTAATTCTAAAAACCTGAACACTTGAGCTGAAATCCTGAGATTCAATGTCTGAAAACCTGAGATTTTGATTAGATGTTGAACCTATAAACTGAAATTTCATATGTTGATTACTGAGTTTAAGATTAAATGAAATCTGAGATTAATTAGGAAGTTAAATATTAATCCAATTCCATGTGCTCTTTAAACCCTTGCTTGTGTTCTATAGTCCAAACACACACACACACATTTCACTTTCTAACTTTCCCTCTTCTTTTCTGAAAACTGAGAACTCACATTGCATTGTGTAAAGATTAGTTGAGTGCCAAGTTAAATCCATGTTAAGGTATAGTGGAATGCTAGTTTTAATTCAGTTTTCACATGTGAACCATGCCAAGTAACCCTTAACCCCTTAAATTGAATTGTTGGCTAAATTCAAGTTAGATAACATTAGTGCTATATGTTGCTGCACTAGTTGAATGCTAGTTGATTTCAGCTTTTCATATATGTCAACAACCATGCCATGTTAACCCTCCTCTAAATAATTGCTATGATATGTAAATGTATACTTGTTAGCTTGTGCCATGGTAGTGTAACTTATAATTAGTATTTGATTTCCTTTTTTTGTTGTACACCTCTATGTTCACACACACATGACCTTCTCTAGCCCTATATATATATATAAATATATATATATATATAATGTATATGTGGCATATCATATAGGCCTAAGTATTGTTGAATGCATGTATATACATTTGACTTCCTTTATACACTGTATCTTGAGTGCCATGTTATATAGGTATAGCCTATATATGCCTATTGTATATAACTTGTATTTTGGGCTTGTGTGACTTGTGATTGGTGTGTGCTTGCTAGAATAGACTAGTTAGGCCTAGTAAGACTTGTCTGGCTTAGATTTGACCTAGTTTGACTAGTTTAGTTGACTAGAGTTGACCGAGAGTTGACTTTAGTCTAGATTGACCTAGATTCATATAGAATGCATTGTAATGCATCTTATTATCATTTTAGACTTATAGTGACTTGTACTATTCTATAGGAGACAGACACCACTCCTCGGACAGTAGATACTCTACAGATACTCAAGATACAGGCGAGTACATTCTCCGATCATTTTATATCTTGTTTAGGATTATATTTCCTGCTTTAGATTACTTTACATGATGCTGACACGTTGGAAACACGGATTAGTACTATATGGATCTTGTCGTACGATGTTATTCCCTTAGCGGATACATCGGGTATTCGTATTCGTGTACTTTATCGTGAGCATCGTGTACTATTTGTATTCATGACATTCGTGTACGAAACGTATGAAATCGTGTATAATCATGTATTGACATGACCTTCGTGTACAATAACATAACTTGGCTAGATCCTTGTGTATTGATTAGGGCGGGGGAGTAGAAGTGGTTATGTAATCAATCCAGTAGATTACTCGTGTACAAACCTCTGTAGATTACTCGTGTACAATATCATACCGTTTACATAACCATTTTGTGCTCTGAATCACTAGTCGCTGTTAGTTCTCTATATACTGTAGCTATTTACTTACAGTCTCTCTCTTTTTACTTCATGTTGTTCTTCAGTTTCCTGTATCTTACTCTCTAGCATGTTTATATTTCCTAACATGTTATGATTTTGTTAAGATGTACTGTACTCGCTCCTGTCCCGACTGGACCTGTTGAAAATTTTACAGTGAATGATGAGGCCCTGGTGTCTACCCCTCATGGTGCAGCTTTAGACATCACTTGTGACTTGGACCCACTAGCAGTTGATGACACTCCCCTAGATTAGGATGTCTTTTACTATCTTTTCTGGATTACTGTATATAGATTCTGAGATATTTGGGATATGTACTTATTTTAGACACTTAGAATTCTGGATTGTATCTCTATGTTTTTTTCTGTTCTAGTTATCTATCTATCTATCTTTTTATGCTCTACCTTAGATGTGATTGAGACTGTATCTGCTATATCACCTCCATTCGGAGAGTATATACTGTACATATACCTTTATATTATTAGACGTTTGACCTAGGACAGCGTTCTACCGTCGATACTGTGGCGTAGGCTGGACGTACCCACATCTCGTGCCCTTACTCTAGGGTGCGGGTCGTGACACGTGAAAAATTCCAAAGTAGTATATCCATGTGCGCCTCTTTAGTATATTCATGTGTAAATCCAGCCGTTTACATGTCGACTTTGTACTCTAAGTCACTAGTCACTGGTAGCTCTCTACTTATAGTAGATATTTCTATTATAGTTCTCTCTCTATTTACATCATGTACTTTCTTTCCGTTTTATGTATCATACTCTCTTGCATGTTTATATTTTCTAACCTGTTATGATCTGCGTGAGATGTATTGTGCTCGCTCCCGTCCTGACTGGACCTGTTAAAAATTTTACAGAGGACGAGGATGGCTCTGGTGTCTACCTATTATAGTGTAGCTATAGACAACATACGTGACTTGGACCCACTTGCAGTAGAGGATCTACCACCAGTGGTTTAGACTGCTAGCTTAGACTCTTACCTTATCTTTCTCATTGATACATTATTGTATATATTAGGAGTTGTTTTATCTGGATGTTGTGGAGATGTTATCATAGACACTTAGACTTCTATCTATTGTATCTCTTGTGGGGATTTCAGTTCATATCTATCTATCATTTTATCGTATTCTACCTTAGATGTGATTGAGACTGTATTTGCTATGTCACCTCCATTCGGAGTGTATATACTGTACAAGTACCTTATATATTGTTAGATGATTGACCTAGGACAGTGTTCTACCGTCGACACTGCTGCGTAGGTTGGGTGCTGTTACGAATTCGTACCCTCACAGTGGGTGCGGGTTGTGACACATTTTTAGTGGTGGCCCATGCAGGTCGAGTTAATGTAGTGGTATTCGAACTAGAGTATCACTACAGCCTACAATAGGATTAGGATATATTTTTGAAGGTACTCAATCACAGTTAGGATTCCTTGAGAGATTCCTGGGATAACCCTTGAGAATCTTATTAAACTTCAATTTAAAATTATTTCCCTTGTTTTATTCGCTCTCACTCCTTGATTATTGAATTTGATTTTTGATGGATCATTGTTGAATTTGATTTTCCTATCGAGATGAATTTTATGGCCTGCGTTACGATATTTTTTGATAACATATGTTGACGGGAATAACAGGGATGGTAAAACGTCTACTTGATTATGGAACTTGTAGTTTATCGCAGCCATATTAGCTGACGTGGCGGGAACATAGAGACCTGACTTCGGATGTACGTATCTTGGTTATGAGATTTAGAATTTCTCGCAGCTATACTAGTCGGCATAGCGAGATTTCCAGACGACATGATTGTAGAGGTGCATACCCCAGTTATAGAATCTATCGTTTATCGTAGCCTTGCTTACTGGCATGGCGAAGACTCTGAGTAACATGATTTTGGACAGACGCATATGATTATCAGATTGTATCTTGAGAAGGTTTTTAAACATATCATCTCTATCGTACCCTTCTGTTGTTATAAATTGTATTCCATCATCAAATAACTTAGGAGTAGGGATATTTTAGTTTTATATAGCTTATTCATATGTAGTTCTTTTATAGTGTAATGACATGATGACTTGTAGAGTGTCTGTACCCTAGAGATGATGTTAACATTGGTATTAGAATAGTAACCCATTGTAGATGATTCTCCTGTTATTTATAATACCTACCAGTTTCCATAGAGGATGCTAGTCTGCTCTGCAGCCTTGATGATTTGTTATTAATTTTCCCTTGTCCTTTCTAGTAAGGCACCCATGACCAGAGCCTGTCCTTGAGTATAGTTGTAGTTCACCTAAGACTGAGAGGTCTATATATATAGATAGATTGCAGATGATATTGGCATATGGGATATGGGTTGGTTGGTATCTATAGGCCATTGTTGTATAGGATTATAGACATGTTGTTTAGCCTATAATTGGTTCAGTTTTCTATTTTAGTTAAGTTATATTTGTGATGAGTTCAGGCATGATAGATCAACCTTTATAGGCAGTATGCAGACCCTTCATTAGATACCCTGTTTCCTTGGTTCAGACTTGTATAAGTTGTTCACTGCACTCAATGTTTCATTACCTACCATATTGCATCATAGATTTCACTGGACCATTGTTCAGACCCCAATTATTTACTCACCAATATAACCATCAACCCTTACCATATTCTGCATATATGGAGAGTTAGTATCATGCATATTAGAAGTCTGCATCTCTTAGCATTTACCTTACTTGATAGCCTTGCAATACCCTTCAGAATAACCTGCCTAACCCCCCTTCATTTGAGTGATAGGCATGTGGTAGGGAGTGTGTGTTATTAGACTTTGAGTAGAGCGGAGGTGATGAGAGTTAAATATATATAGCTTGTGTATATGTAATATATTTTGTTTTGGTTTGTAGCCTGCACTCATTTGCAGTATACTACCTATTGCATCCCTTGCACACCAGCTTGGCTCACTTCTTTGAGACCACTGTCCTGCATGTAGTTAGTTCAGTCCAGATAGAGATGAGAGGCCAGGTTGATATAGAGGCATGTTTCAGTCACCATGTAGGTTTTCTTTTACTTTAACTTTACAAGTGGACCCTAATGTCCTATCCTTTAGCTTATAAATTCAGTCTCCTTAGCATCATTTTCTTTTGCCTACATTGATGTTTCAAACCATTCATTCTTAGCCTAAATTCTAAGCATTTGTTTCAGTCCCTTATAAGTTTAGTCTACTTTAACCCTTGATGATCAGTTATATATGTATGGATATATAGATGATATACTTAGGATATATGTAATGGGTTGTTATTCTTGAGCTTATGTATATATGGTATTTGGGATTTGTGTGCTTAGATTATGGGTATTTAGTTATGGGTGACTTGATAAGATTGGGAAGTTAAGAGTTAGTCTATTATAGAGTTTTTCGTTTTGCTAATCTCTAGTTGCCAACACCTAGATAGCTAGCATAGGTAAAACCCTAAGAAGTTGACCAGTTGATGACCAAGTACTTGGATGTTGAGAAATTGACTAGTGGTTGACCCTTGACCATTTTGACCTAGAAGGAGTACTACCATCTTAAATTTCGAGGACAAAATTTTTCTAAGGTGGGTAGACTTGTAACATCCAGTTTTCTAAATGAGGGTAATTTTGAAATTTTGTGATTTTAATTATTTAATTATGATATTTAAATAATAATATATTTTTTGTTGATTTTTAATCATTTTAAAACTATTTAAAAATTATGACTTGTGATTTTGATGTGCAGCTAATGAAACCGTAGAGACTGTCTGACCTAGAGCCTAACCCTGTGATTTAGAATATCTATTTATTATTTTTAGCCTAGGGGTAATTTGGTCATTTTGACTTATTAGAATTATTTGATTAATTATTGGATTGACGGTTGTTGATTTTGACTTTTACTAGTTGTGACTTAAGAGACTAACCTAGATGTTGACCCTGGTTGTGGTAACTTGATTAGCATGGTGAGACCCTAGTCTAACTTAAGTCAACCTTAGTTAGTCATGTAGAAAATTAAGACTTGAATAGAAGGATTAGTGAATTGGTCAATAGGCTTGAGGCATAGGAAATTGATTTCTAGACTAGTGCTAGTTGGCCCATAGCCCATGACTTGAAACCCTAACCTAATTTCATTCATTATGACCAGCTACTAGGGCTCCCCTTCCTATAAATAATCTCCTCATTGATTGTTCTTGCCTCTTTTATGATATTTCAACAAATTGAAGAAAGAGGTAATGTCATTTCTTCCCCAATCCCTAGATTCTTCATTTTTAAGCCTTTTTCACTCTAGTCTTTTGTATATGATCCTAATCTAGCCATATTTTGTATTCATGGAGAGAAATCTCAGTTTTGTAGCAATTTGGAGCATTGAGCTAGCAAGAAGGGATCCTCATTTTGGGTGTTTTTTTGAGGAAGAACAACCAATAGGTAAACCCTCACAATCACCATTAAATTTTGATTTCTTTGCATGAGTGCATAGCCTTAGGAGTCTCTTAGCTGCCAGCATAGGTTTGGTGTCGAGTCGTGTCCATTTCGTGTCCGTATCGGACACGTATCAGCCTATATACCAAGGTGTTTGATGTATTGCCAAAAAGAGAATTTCTTGCTGTTTTTTGAAATGTTTTTGATTGAAATTATTGATTTTATTGTGTTTTTGGTTTTCCCTAACCTCTGGGCCTCTTTTCGAGTCGTGTCGTGTCCACACGAGGACACGAACATGTCCCGCGCACGCGGCTAGGGTTTCCCCTGCTGCCCGTGTCCTAGAACTCTCTGTATACGACACTTCGTGACACCAAATTTGGTGTGAACCTTCCCAAGATGACTGACAGGTAGCTCCTAAATTTTCTTGGGATTTTGTTTAGTGGTTTAGGAGTAATCTTGCCCGTACGTATTTTGCACTGTCGTGCACAGTCAGCCAGGGACTCTCTGACACAGTGTTCGTGTCCTACCTAGACACGTATCAGGACCTTAGACACTTAGCCCTATCCTAGACGAACCTATAGCCACGAGCACGAGCCCTAATTCGTGTCGTGTCGTGTCCACGAATGATGTGCACGCGTGCACGATGATTGTGTACACAGTTTTGTGTCTGTGTATGTGTGGTTGTTTGGACACGTTTGTGTCCACTTGGTTGGACACAAACCCTTTCCCCTGACACGTGGACATGAGTGAGACACTTGTGCGCATCCAATTTCACTTTTCCATTGTAATTCGAAATCAAAACCCCCCATTCTTCCATGTTCTGATACCAGAGTTATCATAGGCATTTTCTGAGTTTTGATTTAGTTTAACTTGTCAATTAATGATTATTTATGGTTGTATACATGTATACATGTGAGCTATGATGGGGTTTTGCCTCTGTGTTACTTGGGATGATAGTTTAGTTGATGTTTCAATTTCGAGCAATAGGTTGAACTCTGAACTGGAACTGGGTATTTGCATTTAGCCTATTGTTAACCTTCACTGAACAGTGCATATTACTAATAGCTGAACCCTTCATGTATCTGGACAATAATGACCTGTATACATTACCTACATGTCTGTACACTCATCTGGAAACTGAGGACACATTGCTCACCTATACTCTAATGTACACATACACCTACACTGGAATCCCCTAATCTTTACACTAATTAGCTATAAAACCTGAGACACCACTATACTACCTACACACACACATGTGTACATCAAACTGAGATTCCTTTTTCACTGATTTCCTGACATTGCACTGTTTATCACACACACATTCCTATCTATTCTGAGAACAGTTACATTGACACATCCACACACAATAATGTAACACACATTGCCACTCATACTCTAGTCTAGGTTGTACACACACATTCCTCTCCTAAATTCTGAGACTGTATGCACATACATACTGATTTTGAGTACACTTTGACACTCACACACACACCCATATGCATATAACTGAATGTAATACCCACACACACATGAGTAAAACCCGAACACACACACACATTGGCATGTTGACTGAGCTTACACTCTACACATTTGCATGTTTCTCCTTGTTCCCAATGCTAGTTTAGTTTCAGTTTTGAGATTTAATGTCTAATTGCATAGCTGAATGTATATAGCTATTGTTAGGATGTCATGGTGAACAATTGGGTTGGGTGGAAGGTTTCTTGAGTTGGAAATCGAATGCATGATATAGCTATTACACTATTCCCCATGTTAGTTCAATTTCAGTTTTAAAGGGGTAATGTTGACAAGGTTTTAGTGGTGGCCCATGCAAAACCAGAGAGGTTAAAGCAGAAAATAAATTGCAGGAAATAAAATGCAGGAATAAAATTGCAGAAAATAAAATTACAGGAAATTAATTAACATGAAAATTAAAGAGCAGGTAATTAATTAACATGAAATTATAGGAATTTAAATACAGGATAATACATGATAAATACTAAATAAATATATACGAGTTGTACATGTAAAAATACGCATTCCGGGAACGGGGAGTGACATACATTCTCTGATCATTTCATAACTTGCTTAGAATTATATTCCTGCTCTAGATTACCTTATTTGATGCTGTCACAATATTATCACGGATTGGTACTATATGGATTCCTACATGAGATGTTATCCTCCTCGGGAGTATCGGATACTTCATGTCATGTGTTTCATGTACATTATGTATTCCTCGCTCTCATGTTATTCATGTTTCTCATATGCTTCATGCTCGTTCATGCATGCTCATGTACTCTTATGTGCTCTCATGTTCGGTCAAGTTTCTCATGCATCTCATGTATAACCTATACTTTATATGCACTCATTTATGAGCCCTCATGTATACTTCATGTACACCCATTTATGGGCCTTCATGTGAATTTCATGTGCACTCATTTATGAGCCCTCATGTATACTTCATGTGCACCCACTTATAGGCTTTCATGTGAAAATCATGTGCGTAACCTAACATGTATGGATCCTTGTGTATTGATTGGGGTATGGAGGAGTATAAATAATCATGTGAACAATTCCAAAGTAGTATATCCATGTGCGCCTCTTTAGTATATTCATGTGCAAATCCAGCCGTTCACATGTCGACTTTGTACTCTAAATCACTAGTCACTGGTATCTCTCTACTTATAGTAGATATTTCCATTACAGTTCTCTCTCTATTTACATCATGTAATTTCTTTCCGTTTCATGTATCGTACTCTCTTACATGTTTATATTTTCTAACCTGTTATGATCTGCGTGAGATGTATTGTGCTCGCTCCCGTCCTGACTGGACCTGTTAAAAATTTTACAGAGGACGAGGATGGCTCTGGTGTCTATCTATTATAGTGCAGCTATAGACAACATACGTGACTTGGACCCACTTGCAGTAGAGGATCTTCCACCAGTGGTTTAGACTGCTAGCTTAGACTCTTACCTTGTCTTTCTCATTGATACATTATTGTATATATTGGAAGTTGTTTTATCTGGATGTTGTGGAGATGTTATCATAGACACTTATCTATCTATTGTATCTCTTGTGTGGATTTCATTTCATATCTATCTATCATTTTATCGTATTCTACCTTAGATATGATTGAGACTGTATTTGCTATGTCACCTCCATTCGGAGTGTATATACTATACAGGTACCTTATATATTGTTAGATGATTGAGCTAGGACAGCGTTCTACCGTCGACACTGCGGTGTAGGCTGGGCGCTGTTACGAACTCGTACCCTCACAGTGGGTACGGGTCGTGACATAGACAGAACTTCACTGTAGGAAGGAAGTTATGCCAACAAGTATCCATAAGCTCCGAGTCTAGTATACCGAAGGGCATCTTCAAGGCTAGTCGCTTGAAGCGTTCGATAAAAGCAATTATAGTCTCATTCTTCCTTTGCTTAGTCTCAATGAGGCTGGGCATACTAACATACATGCCACTCTCATAAAACCTATTGAGGAATAGCCTCTCCAAGTCTTTGAAGGAGTTAATGCAACCGTCAGGCAGACTGTAGAACCATTCGAAAGCTACTTCCTACAAGGTGCTGATAAATAGCTTTGACAAGAATGCATCATCTCTTGGTAAGTGCAGCGTCTGCGTGTTAAAGTATGCCATGTGTTGACGAGGAGAAGTCATCCGTCAAACGAATTTAGCGTCAATGGCTTATAGTTAGGAGGACAAGTAGCATTCTTTTATTCAGGAGGATAAGATTGAGATATCTCCATCTTCTGAAGCTCGTCTTTGTGTGAGATGATATCGAGACGGGCAATAAGAGAATCAATTGCATTCTGCTGATTGAGCAGATGTTGAGAAACGGCTGTTGTACGGTTGTCAAGTACTGTCGGCGAAGGGCAACCCCAGTATTTACGGGATTTAGAAGAGGTGCAACGGAATGGTACTCCCTTTGTAGTGAAGGAGGGTTGTTGCTACGAACCGGACTAGCGTGTGCTGAGACGTTCGGTTGAAGTGGGGGAACAACCCCAACAGTTTGGATAGCCATAATGCTGGTAAGCATGTCAGAAATCTTGGCGAACGCCATTTCAAGATTCTCCATCTCCTTGTTGGTTTGATCACTGGCCTCTTCAGGTCTCTCTCTATCCGTCATGTACGCAGATAGCATGCGAGGATGAATAGAGAAGACAGTACAACTGGTGTTGATGTTGTCTGTCTCTGAGTTGAAAAGGACTTCGTCTTCAGGCAGGGGAGGTAGATAGTCACCATCAAAATCGAAGAGGTCATCGTCATCTAGAAGGCTACCCCCGGCATGGAGGTCGTCTGCTTCAGATTCTGAGGGAGTACTACCTCCAGCTTGAGATTCTGAGGGAACACCACCCCCAGCTTGAGAGTCCTCGCTATCTACAAGGGATCTTGTTCTCGACCGAGTACCCATATAGACTCCTTCAAGTGAAACAGCTCGCTGGCTGTTTGCTGGTTGACTTCTTCTTCTCATGTTTTCAAAATAAAAAAAAAAGGTTGGATTAGTGGTCCACCTTCTTTGATTGAGGCTCTCGAAGGGAGGACCCCATGAAGCCATGTTGGATGAAACACATAATGGCTCTTCATCATCAGAATGCTGCAGTCGTCGAAACACTGACTGCCTTGGAGAAACTTTCGTTGCCTTGGAGCAGCAACAATTGATGATAATACTAGTGCACGGACGCTATTATAGAGGTACCTCCTGAGTCGCAGTGATCTCTCTCACCTTTCGCTTATGATTTATCATGTCACGCAAATCGACGGAAGGGAGCTTTGCCTTAGAACCCATTTCACATACATTGCCCTACTTTGTATATGAGTTTGTAAGAGAAATCGGTACATTCGAACTTAGTTCATGTGCAGCGGCAACCCCCACACCTAAGTTTCATGATGACCTTGAAGACAGCCCCGTGCTATACGCATTGGGGTCTGTCTTTTTGCTGTGGGCACATAGACCCTAGAGCATGCCCTTGGGCGCATGCTTTCCAGAAGTTCTGGAAGCATGCTTGGCCTTCCTGGCTGTGGGCGCATAGAATGGATCATCAGAGCCTGGGTGCATAGTAGTAGACAGCCTATTGAAGACAGAAGTTTTCTGACCATATTTATGCGCCCATACCATCCTTTGGGCGCATGCTTTAGGAAACATCACTGTTTTTCCCCAGTTTCGTCCTCTTCATTTGCAAGCTTCACTGAGTTTGCCCAGAGTGTCGAACACTTCAATTTTTGGCATCGTGGTATTTTCCTTTGCCAAGTCTCGAGGGTTGAACACTATGTTGTTGATTGAACAAGAGAGAAGTCGCTAGGCTAGTAGAGCCCTGAACAGTATGCGCCTTCTTTGCATTGGGAGCTTCTGTGGAAGAGTTATGCGCCCACGTGACAGTGTTCCCCTTCGGTTGCACATCTTCTACGGTACTGGCAGGATATGCAGCACGAGCCATCGGAAGCTAAGTCTTGCGAGACTTATTTTTCTTTACTGATTTTGAGGGAGTAGAGCCATCCCTCGAGAGCATCTCTTCGAACGCTTGTTGATCGAAATTCACGATCAACATCTTCTGAGTACTCCCCACTTTAGCGATATCGGATTGCGTCACCACCTTCTCATCAGAGGAAAAGGTAGACCCCAGCAGAGTCACTATTTTTGTAGAACACTTACAAAAAAGAGAAGAATCACTGTCTTTTCTTATTAGCGTAAGGCACCACAAATCAAGTACACCTGGGAGATCCTGCACTGAGAATCCTCGAATACAGAAAGAATTCTAGGAAATGGGACGATGGAGATCGAGCGGTAGTTGCTTCTTTACTCTGTTGACACTCCGATTTACAAAAGTGGGAGAAAACCTAAGAAACTTTCTAACTCTTGGCTCACTGGCAAGAATGGCAGCAATTTGGCTCTGAAATGCTCTCTGTTCTATTCATTTGAAGAGGCATATATCCTCTATTTATAGTCATTTTGCCCAGAAATGACAGTTATGTGCACACAGGTGGAGAATACACTGATCTTCCTGTGGGCGCATAGTATTGCTTTGGGCGCATAGGATGTAGGCACATAAGAACTGGATGATCGTGGGTAGATCGTGGGGTTGACGTGGCCACATGCTTCGGTACATGACTATTCGTGGAGACTGGCGTGGCTGCATGCCTCGGCCCATGACTGATCGTGGATGTTGATCGAGTCATATTGCTGTTCTGACTTGGGCGCATAGTGTAGGAAGACAACCATGCGCCCACCTCTGGAAAAATCATGTGGGCGCATAGAATTTACTACATATGGGCACATAGAATTGCTACATGTGGGCGCATAGTCACTTCTTTATGTGGGCGCATAGTATGGATATTTTCATGCTTCTACAGCAGGTAGGAGATTGACAATCTCTAGAGTAGCTTTCGGGATAGGTATGACTCCATCCTGCACAAGTTGAGCAGAAAAATTGCCAAACTGTAGAGAAAAGATGTAGCAGTTACGGTCTTCTCATCCTGTTGAAGAGTGATTGTGCCCGATTTGATCATCTCTTAGATTTTTCCTTTGAGCACATAGCATGCTCGAGTCGGGTGTCTAATAAACCAGTGATAAACATAATATTTAGGATGATCAGTTTTAGCCATTTCTACTGGCCGCTTTGCGTCCGGTAGATAAAGTTTATTGCTCTGGATCAAGCAATCAAAGATGCTCATGATATCATCCCCATCGAAGGAGTATTCTTCTTTAGGACGTGGTGTCCTTTGTGGTGGTGCCGTTGAAGTATGTGTTGACGGCTAGAACTTATTTGCCTTTAACATTGATAGCCAAAGTCTATTTGCCTTTGAGGTTATTCTGACGGCCACCGCTGTTGGATGTAGCATGTTCATCTCTGTCAAGATTAGGCATCAGAATGCCTAATTATTTGAATTTGTCGGCAATTTCTTCTACTGCCTTGGCATTTACTATGAAGAAAGGCCAATCCTGAAACTGTGTAGAGCCAGTCTATATGTTGATTATAGACAACAAGTTTGATTTGCATGTGTCTATAGTCAGAGCATCTGGAGTTCCCAGAGGCATTTTAAGTGCCTCACGACGGAATCGTTCAATAAAACGTTCAGTAGTTTCATTATGCCGTTGTTTGATTTTGATGAGGGCTGACATAGTCATGTCATTTGTTCCCTCATAAAATTGTTTCAAGAACATTTGTTTGAATCCAGAAAAAGAGGTTATGCAACCGTCTGGCAAACTGCGATACCAGTCATAAGCTGCACCAGCTAAGCATCCTACGAATACTCTAGTGAGTAGAGCATCGTTTGGCTGAAGTTGATCAGTTATTACCTCAAAGTGGTTAAGGTACTGGCTTGGGGATGTATTTCCATCAAACAGCATAATGGTAGAAGGTTTGTATTTGGGTAGAAATTGAACTTCCTTCCACTCTATGGGATAAGGTTGTTTAATTCCAAGCTTTTTTGTAGGTCGTCTTCCTGTTTGAATGCTTCAAACTGAGTACACAAAAGTTTTACGGCCTCGTTAGCATCTCTCACTGGTTGTGGAGCAGTAGACTAATATGGTGTGTTAGGAGGAGGACTTCATGATATGTACTACCCCCAGCACCAGACCGACTTAGAGTAGACTGGGCTGGTACTAAAGTAGTATGAGAAGACTGTACTCCTAGACCAATATTAACGGGAGCAGATATCATTACAGGTTCTTGGATTGGAATCAGATTCACAACCGGTGGAACCGTGTGGTGTGTCAGGATCACAGCATGCATGCCTGACATCATTTCGGCCATGCTCTTCAAACTGGCCTCCAATGCAGCAATTCTCTACTCTTGACTATTAGAGATAGATACGTCTTGTTCCTCATTAGTGATTTATGTTGTCACTTCTCTGGCCACTGAAGAGGAACTGGTAGAAAAGATGGTCCGCTCAGAACTTTCATTGTCGACATCCAAGTCATACAAGGAACTACCCCCAAGACAAGGGATAGGAAGGTTCCTTTGACTGAAAGAATCTTGGTCAAAGTTAGGAAGATTCCTTTGACCGATTGTTTCTTGATCAAAGAAAAGATTCTTTTGACCGATTATTTCTCGGTCAGAAGGAAGATTCCTTTGACCGATTGTATCTCAGCTTCTTGATCTGGTGTGTCGGTAGACCCCTTCACCATAATCACGAATCTGATCCAAGTATTGTTGACTGGGGTTGCGGGATGTATTACATCTCGGACGCTTTCCACCCCAGTACTTTGGGATGTCATGTTGACAGAAGCGTACAATAATTCATCTTCGTCTACTATCACTGGTTCAGGAGTCGGAGCATAGTTCAAACGGTCGAAGACAAATCGCTTAGCTGACTGGCAGCAACATTTAATGACTACCTCGTGGTGATGATTACAGTAATATTCTTGTTATGGAGCTACAAGTGGATGAGACGGCCTTATAATCTTCTGCTTCTATGCAAGAAGTTCACGGAGATCGATTACAACGACAGGACGAGAAGAAGTCGGAGGGATATATTCCTTGATGACACTGGAAACATGATTCCAGTTTTTGAGGTGTCCTATACCCTGAGTGTACAAGGAAGTGCTGAACTGATTGGCATAGGTAAAAGGATTCTTGACTTCAGGAGTCTTCCTCTGGTGCAAGTTGGCTGTTGGTGCAGACTGTGACTAGCGTGCATTATGACTTATTGAAGTTGCTCTTGATTGACGCCTGTTAAGATAGGTGCGCTACTTGTGTGTCTGTTTGAGACACCAACAGCTTTCCTTGTTTGGACCTTGAGATGCGCAGGGTTGGCAGATCCTGACTTGAATTCTTGGAAGTAGGCAGAATGCATGTTTGTGTTGCACATCTTATTCTTGTGCGCTTGGCATGGCGCAACTAGGTAGCAGAAAGTTTATTCTGAACAGAACTTACTTTCTTGCCAGAGATTTAATTGTCTCTGTCGAGATGAGTAGAGTTTCTACCCAAAAGAGCTTTTGTACTGATTGGCACAAGGGCGCAACCAGAAGTATTTTTCTCCGAGTCAAAGATCGAGGAAGAATAAGGAAAGGCCAAAGGGCGCTTCCCTTTATTCTGCGCCAAGGCAGAAATAAGTGTACTCCTAACAAGTTTCAGACTTGGAGAGGAAGTGGGAGTAGCTAAAAAGCATTTTCCCTTGTTCTGCGCCAGGGCAGGAATAGGCGTAGCTTGCGTAGAATAAGAAAAGGCTAAAGGGTGCTTTCCTTGATTCTGATTAGTAGCCTCACTTGATAGGCTCTTTTTCGAGTTCAGAATTGGAAAAGAAGAGGGAGTAGCCAAAGGGCATTCTCCTTTGTTTTGTGCCAGAGAGGCAACAAGCGCAGTTGTGCAGAAGCAGTGATTGGTGTTGTTGAGGACTTGGGAGTCCATATGGCGTACGCCTTGTTCTTGGTAGACAAAGTGGCGCGCTTAGCACCCCCAGCACTAATCATGGATTCATAGGCTATTTGGTCAACTTGTACGACCAAAGTCTTCTGCGTCTTGCCGATTGACGCGGTATCACATTGAGTTGTCACTTTCTTGTCGGAGGAGAAATCAGCCCCAGCAGAGGCGCCATTTTGTTTGCAAAAACAAAAGTTTATTTTCTACAAACTAAGAAAGAAAGAAAGTATAAGAGTACAATAATTTCTGGAGAAGTACAACTATAGGAATCTGATCAGAAGACGATCACTTTATCCCTTGGACGATGTGATATTAAAGACACAAGACTTTGGAGAATGCAACAGCACTTTAGCAGGAGATTATGATCATTAGTGATGCTTTGGAACTGATTTGAAACTCTATTTATAGAGTTCTAAAATAACTATTTTTCTGGGTTGCGCGTACTCTGAGTTGCACGCCTCCTGTCCAGTTGCACGAGCAGTTACTTTAACTATTGGTGACGTATGGCATCTTTGTCAGTGAGATGCGCGTGGTCGTGGGTGGTGTAGTAGACACGTTCTTCAAAATTAGTGGCATGTGCGCCACGTCATCTAGCTTCTGGACAAGAATTGATCAGGTGGCGCCAAGACTTGGGCTTGGATTGTGGGCTAGCTATCCTAATTGCCTACCAAGCTTGGACTTGGATTGTGGGCTTATAGATTTGGGTTAGAGAGTAATTGTTAATTTGGTCTTAATTACTACTTAGTTAGTTAATTGATTGTTAGTCCTAATTACTGATTAGTTAAATTAGGATTAGTTAGTAATTAGTTAGATCTGTTAATTAGTAGGTTCCACTAATTATCCCGAGATCCATTACAATTTACAAGGTTGCCACTTAGGCTTGGAGAGCACTCTACTATTCCTATTAAAATAATGGGGACTCCCTATAATTTTATTATAATCAACTCTCTCTACTCTCTCCCCCCATGTTCAGCCTCTCTCCGCCGCAGCTCCGCCACGCACGTCGTCATGCCCGACCGAGCTCCGGCTGCAGCTTCCCTTCCCAAAAATTTTAAAATATTTTATTTATTACTTAATTGATTTAAATGGTGATTTTTAGAATTTTATAAATAATTATTTAGTTAATTATTACGGTAGATAATTTTAATCATGGCACGGATAGTGCAGCGGCGTGCTTTGAATAGTGTTTAGCCATGGTAGGGGAAGGCCGAGCCATAGTAAAGTCCTAACTAGTAAAACCAGGCCAAGTTACGACTTAACCCTTACCGAAGATTTATTTAATTATTATTTATATTATTGAGTTTTAGGGAACCCGGTTGTACCGAATTAGTCCAGATAGGACCCAAAATAAGCCCAAGCAATGTAGTCATGCGGGACGTCCAATGACATTCGTTTTGATGTATTTTGGTATGATTGTGTTGTATTCCGTTTTAATGATCTAATGAATATTTTCTAAGTATTAGTAATTTAAATATTATAAATATCATTATTAGTTGATATTCGATGATAATTGTATAAAATAGGTCCTTATACATTTTTGGAATTATTAGACTGTACATAATGGTATATACACCATTATTGGTTTATTGAATTTCGTTATTATTATTATTATTATTATTATTATCAATGTTATTGAGGTTATTATTATATAATATTATTTTATTATTTTTTGTTATATTATTTTTGTCAAACAAATATTATTATATATTCATATTTATATAAATAGGCCATACGCTAGGAATGGTTAATATTAAGATTTGTATTTCTATTAAAAATATTTATTTAGATTTATGGAGATTTAGTATATATATTAATATATGAGTATATATATATATTAATATATGAGTATATATATATATATATATATATATATATATATATATATATATATATATATATATATATATGAAAATATATATATATATATATATATATATATGAAGGAAAAAGAACCAAAAGGAAAATGACAGCTCAGTCGAGCAATCCAGCCCATGGGTCTCTCCAAGCCGAGCGACCCCTTCCTTCCTTTAAACCGAGTGCAGCTACATATATATGTATATATATATAACGCGAGTGAGAGGAGGGGAATTCGACAAAACCATAAACCCTAAACACAACGCCACCACCCACACCTGCGCCCCTTCCCTACGCGCGCGCGAGCCGCTGCGGGCCACCGTCGGCCGGCCAGAGCCGCCGTCAGAAACGGCAACAGCAGCAGCGGATCCTGAACAGAGCATGCTCTGTTTCAACCAAACTCAGGTACTCCCCTTCTCGACCTGATTTCTCCGTCTCTACAAGATCATTTCTAAATCCGTAAAATCCTATAGTATATCTACATAACCATCTAGAAGTGTTGCCGATCAATTGGTATAGAACTGATTCGTGTTTAATGAAAAATCGACACGAACTTTGCCCAAAAACTGTTCTTGAACAGTTCATAGAACAGTCCCGATACCTTGTTTGGAAGGCCGACTATTGGCAAACCATTAGGAGTTTTAGAAATCTATTTGAAGGCAGTCCTAGATAACCTATAGGGCTCGGAACCCAAGTTACGGAAGTCGATTTCGACGACTGTACGTCGAAAAATCAGATTCCCAATTGGGCGAAAAACCTGTTTTAAAATATTAAAATTTATGAAAAACTCTTCGATACGACGTGTGTCCCGCAAATCCGGGCGACATAGTCGTGAACCGAAAGCATCGAAAGGTGTGTAATAGTTTCGCGGACGTGTAGCCTTTGACGAAATTCAAATTGGTTGCGTGTGCACAACGAATTTGATGTGTATCCGTCGAAATTCACCGTATCGGCCTCTGTGTAAATTTCTCAATTACTTGGTGCACGTTTATCAGATCGAGACAAAACTTGCACCAACATGACCGTATCATTTTTCTGGTCCTGTATGCCAAGTTTGGTCTGATTCTGAGATAGTTGACCGGATTGCCGTTTTGTGGGCCCCACGATCCGACTCAACGGACGATTTTGTACACGGCCCGTCGGAATCCAACTTTGGACATACGGTTGGGTTCGTGTCATCAAAAAAATCGGTAGACATGTAGTTTAACGACTTTAGAGACCATTGACTCTGGCACGCTTTTCGGTGCAAAGCGGGTCCAACGGCGGATATCGTTTTGACCCAAAATTATCATTTTGCCCTGTGTCCAGAATTGGACTTAAGGACAGGCAATTCTAGCTAATTTGACTATTCTAAAAATATTGGTAATGTCTATTTCATCATCTGGAGAATGTTGTATGAGTTTGACAGTTGTGGCACACTGAGTGGTTTGGATTATCGGTTTCACCAGCAAAGGACCTCAGGCGAGTACACTTTATTATTTGTTTTCGATATTGAGCTTTACTATACCTCATTGTTAGTCAATAGATATGTGATTTCCGTCTTTTATGTTTGTTATATTTTGTCGCGTCGGGGAGGTGAAGTACCAAGGATGTGTGATCTGACCTTATACAGTGTATACCATGTCGACCGTAATTTATTATTGCATTATACCATGTAGACCGTAATTTATTACTACTTTATACAGTGTAGACAGTGTTTCAATATTTCTTTATACAGTATAGACAGTGTTTCATTATTGCTTTATACAGTGTAGACCGTGTACATTATACAGTGTAGATATCGTAGACCGTGTCGTATAATTGTCCCAAGACCGATCACATATCAAAGGTACTTCAGTCAGTCGGTGGGTATTGTCTTTGTATTTATTTACTGTTTTCCTTTGTTTAGTTTTATTTGTGTTTCTGTGTTTATTTTTCAAAGCATATATTTAAAGGCTAACCTCTGTTGTATAGTCTTTTTTAATTATTGAAACTGCATTCAGTGAATTGTACTCGTTCCATTTCTGACTGAAAACCAATATTTTTCAGGTTAGCTGTGGCTTCACTTAGCATTGGGAGTTGCGGGTGTACTTGTAGACGAAAACCTAGAGACTAGCTAGATAGATGAGTTGTAATCATTTCAATATTTGCGAGAGTTTATACTTTTTCTACAAATGTAAAACTTATGAATATTGTAAATTAAATTAATTTTGTGAATGAGCATTATTTATAATTTTGAGCATTGTAGCTATACAGCATTCTACCGCCGACACTGCGGCGTAGGCTGGCTTGGACACGCATTCGTATCCAGGAAAGCGGGTGCAGGTCGTGACAAATTTTTGTGGTAGCCCATGCAGGTCAGTTTTCACAAATCATGCGAACTCGTGATAGTACTTAAGTTACTCGTACTATTGCGAGCCTGCGACTAGGAAATGCTCATTCACGAGTTAGGGTTAATTTAATTTAAGAGAATGACTAGGACTAGGAGTCCCTTATACAAATTACCGATGGGTAGTCTAGGCCATGCAATTTAGATGAGGAGTTATTAATTTTGATAGTTTGTCAGATCCCCATAGGTACACTATTACCTCTTGATATGACGATATGATCCAATATGGATAGGTTATCCACTTAGTGAGACAGGGCTACCTAGAATTAATAATCTAACCTTGATAAATTATGCAATTCCTTCTCTTTGCCTCTTTAGATATCATCCTCATATCTTAGTCCAAATTGCCTATTTAGTTCCTATTTTGCCACAAGAATTATTATTTTTATATAATTTATGATTCTGTTATTCGTATACGAATCTCAAGGTAGATCGATTCAAGGTTTTCCCTCGACCATTTGAAATACACATGAAATAGATATTAGAATTTATGTATTTCTTTTGTAATCAGTTATTTTCTCCATGTTCAATCTTTTATTTTAAGGGTTGTGACTGATAGGACAAATACTTATGCTTTATTTCATAGTCAACTTGTTTGAATCTCTAGAAGCTCATAAATGTTTACAGATATAGTTAAAGGAATGTTAGTTAACTCATAATGGCAGGACAGCAGCGCACTGTCGCCATTTATTTGAATTATAGAGACTATGGATTCACTGCAGCCAGCAGCGCACTGGCGAGGCACGACCCCTAGAGTTGAAATTATTTTAAGAAAATATAGGTTATAGAATATTGCTAAAACTATGGCTAGTGGTCCTCTTTTGATCGTAGTTACCCTTTAGTCAATATTGGATAGAGTTAGGAAATGTTCGATTTTGTATCATATTTGAGTTACAAAACCAAGGGTTTACTACAGACAGAGCATACGGGTGAGGCATAATCCTCGGTGAAATGACTTCAGACATGATTACAAGTTTAGGATACTATAGAGGATAGGAAAATGCCCTATGTGTTCCATAAGATCCAAATCCAATACTAGTAAAAGTTCTGTAAGTTGGGTAGCATGTTTCCCAACCTAGCATTCCCCGGTCCTTGTGACCTATTGACGATGTAATTGACTGACACTAATAGGTTTACCTAGAATTTAGAGGTCCATAACCCATTAGTCGACCAAGGCCTTATGGATAAGAAGATAGTAGGATGACCGTATAATCAAGAACACCAGGTAAGGTTTGATTCTCACAAAACTCGAACTACTTGTGCCTCCTTTCAAAAATCTCGCATACTTGTATTTTGACTACCTTGACCAATGCTGCTATTATAGCCTAGTTTTGCAAGCTTACTCTTCTATCAAGCTTGATTCAAGATATATGTTTATTGGGGACGCCTACTAACATATTGTCTAATCAGAATTAGTGTATTACGGTTTGATCAACCATGATGCATTTTGGTTCGCCCTTCATTTAATTACCCTACGTGGATTGAGATATAGAGGTATTCAGGATCTCATCCACGACTGTATTGACAATTCCTCTTGAATTATACATTCGCCCTTGAATCACGTAATTGTATTCGATGACATCTTTCTTGAACTCCTTATTGCTTTTGTCTTTCACTAATTGGAAAGACGAACGCCCGTATTTGATAGATAGATACAGAGTATCCCCCATGGCCATGATAGTTGTATACACAAGTGTAGCTACCATCGGCCAGCCATGTGATTACAACCTTGCCTCGAGTTACTTGCCCTCCCCTCGACCCTAAACCTACTATCATAATCCTCTAGTCATTGGAGTCCGAGAATGATTAGGGTTTTACCCTTAGTCAAAATGCCAACCCAGGAGATTATCTATTCTCAAGAAACAATTCATTGTGAGTCTCTAAATATTTTTTCTTGAATATTGCCTTAACTAGAAATACTTATGCCTTAATACAACCTTTACTCGACCAAGCCTGCGGTTTAGACATGAGTGGAATAGACAAAAACACAAGCAGTTACCATGACTATAATAAATACCCATTCCGAGATTAGGGATCCAACAGGTATTATTCTAGTTATACAATTTATTTTTGAGACGTGACTTAGCATTAGAATATCACCCTCACTAGCTTGGCCAATATCCATAGCATAATACCCTGTCATATTATGACCTACCAGTTGCCAACATCAATACATGATCACTACAGCCCATACCACTAGAATCCTTATGACAATAGTCTGGCAGGTTTGACACAAATAGAAATTCACGACTCAGTTGTCAGAAATCTTTTCATATGATGTGCCTTAGAGTTGGTTACCCTGTCAATAACTCTTGTATACTGTGGACGAGTAAATCATTCTATTTTATCGACCATATGTCAATGTACACACTCGTTTTCCATTTATTGAGGAACGATCCTTGAGTTGACTTATATCTACCGTATCCCGTTACGCCGTACCTTATTCTTTATTAACAAGAGTCGAGGTACAATACCCGGACTTTGAAATTCTCCTAACCTTATTATTCCTAAAACCATATCCTAGCTTCTAAGGTGAGTGGACTGTAAGCCCTCTAAAATTTTGGGGTATGCGAGGATTACCGATTGATTAGAATAATTTCCATTAGGATGATAATTAGTGCCCCATGGACTCCCACTTCCATTTAGATCATTTTGTGTCCCCGGCCGTGTCATTAATATTTGGAGCACGAGACCAGCTGTTACCTTCTAACAAATTTTATATGCAAGATCTAGACGAGTCCACCTTCATCTGGGTATATCATGTCCCACTCAAACCCGTCCCCTTGTACTCTATTTTTTTGGTACGACTTTCAAGTCAAAAGGACTAGCTATAACCCTTACCATAATACCGGTATACTTCCCGACTCCAATTAGAGACTCAAACTCGACTCGAACCTTTCAACCCAATATATGGTTGTGATCTACTTGAAGCCTACTACGCACACGTCACTAGTGTGCCACTCAATTGTGTCTTCTCGTACTACTTAAACACAAAAGTCACTGAAGGCACATTTTTGGGCTTTAGGGACCTAGCTAACCAACCTGACTGGCAACTAGCTCAACCACTTGGATAGAAACCTATTCTAGGTTACCCTGACCTAGTAGAAATAGTTTTATCATTGGGATCTTGTCCAGTCAATATATATTGAAATTCAAGGTTCATCCAACCAATGATTGATGTCCAATCAGGGAACCCATTAAGACCCAGTAAAATCCAACCAATGATTGATGTCCCTATACCTATTATGTAGTCTCTCCCTCTTAGAATGTGAAGTGATTCGAAACCATTATTCCATCTACCTGGAAGTCGTAATACGATCTTGTATTGCATTTATATCCCTTGCTCGTGTGTTTAAATAACCACGGAAAAGATCATAATCTTGATTTCTCAAATTTCATTATATTATGGAACCTTATTTGGATTAATTTCAAGAACGGAACTTCTGTATTGTACGGATTGAAAGCCCCTCTAAAAAATGAAGGGTTCTTCGATTTCGTAAGTGATTGGACTAGAGTAGCCCAATCTAGCAAATGAGTCAATGGTTCATAAACTTTCTTTCTATCTGTATCATTGAATACTCTCCACCGCTCTCGAAACTTCATATTGCTCTCGATTATTCTTCCTTATCTTTCTGTCCTTCCTATTTCAGAGCGACGAATGGTCATGCTTATTAGAATTTATCAATACTTCTTAGCTACTTGTGTAAATTTATTGCTTGTTAAATTTTGGGTTGCTTGAGAGATATGAGAGGATTATAGATGCCATATACAGTAGATGTCTATTGGTAGCAATTTTAGCAATTAGTTAAAAGATTATAAAGTTTTAGCGACATAAGATTGGGGCAGTAGTGTGACCAAAGGTGGGTAGAAATCCTCAAGGATTCGTAGTACGAAATGACCATGAGAATAGATGATAGCTAATGGAACCCGTCTCCTATCATAACTGATGGATTCTTCCCTTAAATTTCGAAGACGAAATTATTTTTAAGGTGGGTAGATTTTTAGCTCCCCTTCCCGAAAATTTTGAAATATTTTATTTATTATTTAATTGATTTAAATGGTGATTTTTAGAATTTTATAAATAATTATTTAGTTAATTATTACGGTAGATGATTTTAGTCATGGTTAGGAATTTGAGTACAATGTGACTATGAATCATGGCACGGATAGTGCAGCGGCGTGCTTTGACTAGTATTTAGCCATGGTAGGAGAAGGTCGAGTCATAGTGAAGTCCTAACTAGGAAAACCAGACCAAGTTGTGACTTAACCCTTACCGAAGATTTATTTAATTATTATTTATATTATTGAGTTTTAGGGAACCCGGTTGTACCGAATTAGTCTTTATAGGACCCAAAACAAGCCCAAGCCATGTAGTCATGTGGGACGTCCAATGACATTCGTGTTGATGTATTTTGGTATGATTGTGTTGTATTCCGTTTTAATGATCTAATGAATTTTTTTTAAGTATTCGTAATTTAAATATTATAAATATCATTATTAGTTGATATTCGATGATAATTGTATAAAATAGGTCCTTATACATTTTTGGGATTATTAGACTGTACATAATGGTATATACACCGTTATGGGTTTATTGAATCTCGTTATTATTATTATTATTACTATTATTATTATTATTATTATTATTATTATTATTATTATTATTATTATTATTATTATTATTATTATTATTATTGAGGTTATTATTAAATAATATTATTTTATTATTTTTGGTTATATTATTTTTGTCAAACAAATAATATTATATATTTATATTTATATAAATAGGCCCTACGCTAGGAATGGTTAATATTGATATTTGTATTTCTATTAAAAATATTTATTTAGATTTATGGAGAATTAGTATATATATATATATATATATATATATATATATATATATATATATATATATATATATAAAATATATATACATATATATATATATATATATATATATATATATATATATATATATATATATATATATAGTTATATATATATGAAGGAAAAAGAACCAAAAGGAAAAATGACAACTCAGCCGAACAATCCAGCCCATGGGTCTCTCCAAGTCGAGCGACCCCTTCCTTCCTTTAAAACGAGTGCTGCTACATATATATGTATATATATATAACGCGAGTGAGAGGAGGGGAATTCGACAAAACCTTAAACCCTAAACACAACGCCACCACCCACACCTGCGCGTACCTTCCCCACGTGCGCACACACCGCTGCGGGCCACCGCCGGTCGGCCAAAGCCGTCGTCAGAAATGGCAACAGCAGCAGCGGATCCTGAACAGAGCATGCTCTATTTCAACCAAACTCAGGTACTCCCCTTCTCGACCTGATTTCTCTATCTCTACAAGATCGTTTCTAAATCCGTAAAATCCTATAGTATGTCGACATAACCATCTACAAGCGTTGCCGATCAATTGGTATAGAACTGATTCGTGTTTAACAAAAAATTGACACGAACTTTGCCCAAAAACTGTTCTTGAACAGTTCATAGAACAGTCCTGATACCCTGTTTGGAAGGTCGACTATTGGCAAACCATTAGGACTTTTAGAAATCTATTTGAAGGTAGTCCTAGACAATCTATAGGGCTCAGCAACCCAAGTTACGGAAGTCAATTTCGACGACTGTACGTCGAGAAATCGGATTCCCGATTGGGCAAAAAACCTGTTTTAAAATATTAAAATTTATGAAAAACTCTTCGATACGACATGCATCCCGCCAATTCGAGCGACGTGGTCGCAAACCGAAATCATCAAAAGGTGCGTAATGGTTTCGCGGACGTGTGGGCTTTGACAGAATTCAAATTGGTTGCGTGTGTGCGACGAATTTGATACATATCCGTCAAAATTCACCGTATCGACCTCTGTGTAAATTTCTTAATTACTTGGTACACGTTCGTCAGATCGAGACGAAACTTACGCCAACAGGACTGTATCATTTTTTTGGTCTTGTATGCCAAGTTTGGTCCGATTCTGAGACAGTTGACCGGATCGCCGTTTTGCGGGTCCCACGATCCGACTCAACAGACGATTTTGTGTACGGCCCGTCGAAATCCAACTTTGGACATACGATTGGGTTCGTATCATCAAAACAAATCTGTAAATATGTAGTTTGACGACTTTAGAGACCATTAAATCTGGCACACTTTTTGGTGCAAAGCGAGTCCAACGGCGGACACCGTTTTTGACCCAAATTACCGTTTTGCCCTGTGTCCAGAATTGGACTTAAGGACAGGCAATTCTAGCTAATTTGACTATTCTAAAAATGTTGGTAACATCTATTTCAGTATCTGGAGACTGTTGTACGAGTTTGACTGTTGTGACACACTGAGTGGTTTGGATTTTCGATTTCACCAGCAAAGGACCTCAGGCGAGTACAGTTTATTATTTGTTTTCGATATTGAGCTTTACTATACCTCATTGTTAGTCAATAGATATGTGATTTTCGTCTTTTATGTTTGTTCTATTTTGTCGTGTCGGGAATATAAAGTACCAAGGATTTGTGATCTGACCTTATACAGTGTATACCATGTAGACCATGATTTATTATTGTTTTATACTGTGTAGACCGTGATTCATTACTGCTTTATACAATATAGATAGTGTTTCATTATTTCTTTATACAGTGTAGATAGTATTTTATTATTGCTTTATATAGTGTAGACCGTGTACATTATACAGTATAGATATCATAGACCGTGTCGTGTAATTGTCCCGAGACCGATCACATATCAAAGGTACTTCAGTCAATCGCTGGGTATTGTCTTTGTATTTATTTACTGTTTTCCTTTGTTTAGTTTTATTTGTCTTTCTATGTTTATTTTTCAAATCATATATTTAAAGGCTAACCTCTGTTGTATAGTCATTTTCAATTATTGAAACTGCATTCAGTGAATTGTACTCTTTCCATTCATGACTGGAAACTAACATTTTTTAGGTTAGCTGTGGCTTCACTTAGCATTGGGAGTTGCAGGTGTACTTGCAGACGAAAACCTAGAGACTAGCTAGATAGATGAGTTGTAATCATTTTAATATTTGTGAGAGTTTATACTTTTTCTACAAATGTAAAACTTGTGAATATTGTAAATTAAATTAATTTTGTGAATGAGCATTATTTGTGATTTTGAACATTGTGGCTATACAGCGTTCTACCGCCGACACTGCGATGTAGGTTAGCTTGGACACGCATTCGTATCCCAAAAAGCGAGTGCGGGTCGTGACACAGGCTAACTTCGCCTCCACCGCTTCCAGTATATCCCCAGCCACCACCTCTATTACCCCACGTCCCCGACCCCAACAGACCACCCCGGTCTCTACCACTCCACGTTCACCGACCACCAATCCAACGCCTTCACTCTGCCTCCATCACCCAACAGCCCCAACACCATCGCTGCCCTAGCACTACCGTACCACCCTTGCCTACAACTCTGGACGCCCGCTCACCCATCTCCACCGATAGCTTCGACAAAACCCATTCTCCAAATCTACCGTACTTCCATAAAGCCTAATTCCACAGGACCAATATCGGTCATCCTACATCCCGACCACCACCAAACCCCACAAAACCACTCAGCTGAGCCGCCGTAGGATGCCGCCACCTTTTTTTCGACTTCGTCGCGCTTGGGCAACTCCGCCTGGAAATTCCTCCGCCGGCGAGCGCACTCCTTCTTCTCGCCTCGGTGAGCTAAGCCTCGCCTTAGCACTTCGTTCCCAGACCCTTCTCCGTCGAGCTGACCAGAGCACCACTCGGTAAGCGGTTCTTCTTCTCCTTCTTTTTCTATTCTTCTCTGTTTATATGTCGGTTGTGGGATTTTTCTCACACCAAGAGAGAATGGTAGGGTTTAAACCTTAACCATTTTAGGTTTGGTTGGGGCTTCAAGCCCAGTAGAGGTTTGGGCTTGTGTAGTGCTTAATCTGAAGTATTTAGGTATGGGCTGCAAGCCAATTTCTGTTGGACTGGGCTTAGGGCCCAGTCCTGTTTTTAATGTATTTATTATTAGTATAGGCTTAAGCTAGGTTAGTTTTTTTCGTATAATATAAGTATAGGAATTTGTATAAAGTATGTAGTATATTTTATGTAAACATTATTAGTATAAATGTACAAGCACTTTATACTAGTTTAATAGTATAATAATAATATTTGAGTAAATATAGTATTTAATATTTTTACAAAATATTTTACCTAGAGTAATATTTACGAAATGTTACTTTAAGGTATTTTCCAAATATTTTAACTAAGTAAAATGTAATTTCCAAATTTTATAAATATTTTTCTATACATAGATTATAGATATTAAGGTATGACTTTCTATTCTATTATCGTATTAATCATATTCTAATTGTGTGTTCCTATGTTGTGACTCTGTGTTCGATCTCTTAAAATCAATTATCGGCTCTCTTGACTACTATTGGATATTTAGATTTCGGATTCGATATTGGACATCTATTGGACATTATGGACTTCGACAACTTATTTGGGATTATTATTCTGGACTTTATATTGTGATACTTTCGGTGTCAACACGTTCATGTCACGTACGTCGACTTCAGATACCCAAGGCAAGTACTTATGATGATCACATTTATTTTCTGATAGTTACTCTATTTCATGCTTTTAGATGTACATTCCTGGTTATCGACACGATTCTTACACGAGATTAGTATTGTGGATTCTATATCATAATTTTTGTGTTTTCTATGCTTTTGTGTTTTACCTTGTTCATATTATGATTTAAATCCATGATTATTAGTCGAATACGAAATACCTTAGTATATATGTGATCAAAACCTTGTACATTCCGTGATTCAGTGCCTAACAGCTAATCATATACTGTACGTATGATTGAGCCTAACCATATAGATCCCTCAGCCCGATCACATATAAAATGTGGTATTTCACATGTACTTAGTATAGTGATGACTTATGCATTCATATTGTTTACATCACATGTTTGATTTTATGCCATGATTAGTCTTATTTTTATTTCCATATTCATCAGATCATGATTACCATTATTCTAGTTTTGTTATCTACTCGATTACATGTCTTACAGTTTCTATCATGTCATGAATAGTGGATCATGAATTGTACTTACTCCAATCCTAACTGGATAACCATATTTTTAGGCTATGACTTAGAGGACTGGTATCCCCCTTATGATGGCGCACTTGAGGTTGATCATGGTTGTCTGAAGATGCAGAGGATGTTATAGCAAGCTTACCACTGGAGGTTGACTAGTTTTATATTAGCATTTACTTTCTGCTGATTAGATTCTGTTGTTAGAATAATTTGAGTTGTAATCTATTTCTGAGGATTCTTGTATATGACTTTCTGATTTGGACTTGTCATTTCTATTTCAGATCTACCTGTTAGCACTTGTGAGTGAGTTAGAATTTGGATATTATGATGTTGTTGGATTGGATATACTTCAAAACTAGACAGCTTACTACCGTCAATTCTGCGGCGCAGACTGGACGTGTTTTTAGTATTCGTACCCAAACTTTCGGGTGCAGATCGTCACACATTTTATGGTGGCCCATGCAGGTCTTATCTTCGCAATCAGAGCGATGTCGTGTTAGTACAACGTCTTAGTTGTACTACTATGAGCCTGCTATAGGATATAGGAAATAGGATATTAGGATGAGATAATACTCAATCACAAATTAGGATTCCCTGAGAGATTTTTGGGATGACCCTTGAAAATCTCACTATAAACTCTATCTTGAAATTCGTTTCCACTTGTTTGTGTCTACTCTTCCTTGATTCATTGTTGAATTTGATTCTTGGCATTCGTTGTTGACTTGGATTTTCTATCGAGATAAATTTTATGGACTAGATTAAGGTATATTCTGATGACACATTTGATGAGGACAGTATGAAAGGTAAATGCTTTAGTTATGAAGTCTAGAATTTATCGCAGCCATACTAGCTAGCGTGACAAGGACATAGAGCCTGATTTTGGGTATACTTATCTTAGTTATGAAATTTAGAGTTTCTTGCAGCCATACCGGTTGGCATAGGAAGAATTCTAAATAACATGATTATAGAGGTATATACCTTAGTTATGGACTCTATCGTTTATAGCAGCTATGCTTACTAGCGTGGCCAGGATTCTAAGTAACATGATTACGGATAGACATATATGATTATCATATTGTATCTTAAAATTTGTTCTTAACATATCATCTCTATCATTCTACTTCTATTATTATAGAATTCATTTCCATCACCATTCCTAGCTCAGGAGTATGGATATCCTTAGTTCCTCTAGTCAAGTTCCTCTTAAAGCTTCATTTTATTAATTCATGTGGTTTCTTGAATAGTGTAGTAATTGGTAAATTACAGATGTGTCTGTGTCATCAAGTATCAGTATTGATTATTGGGGATATAGCTTTTGAGTCTCTGATTAATTACTGGTTGGACATGTGAGCTATAGGCATCAATCTAGAGATAATTTATAGTGCAGTACCTATGTAGCAATAGTTCTATAGTAGGTGTCAGTATATTTAGTATTGGTACCAATGGTAGAAAGAAGGGTAGAGTATGATGATTACCTTGTATCTTCCCTCTACAAAATCCTATCTTTTGATTTTCCTATCCTTATAAGAATGATTCGATTTTCCTTACCTGTGAAGTTATCCTTTGATTTTCAATATTACTAAATTTTGATCCTATTTCATCGTGACTAAATTATTCTAATTATAATCTTTATCGTGCTAAATTTTGATTCTTGATCATGCCATCATGCCAAAATTTCATTCCTATTATTACTCATGACTAGGCTTTGATCATATCGTAATCATGATTAAAATCTATCTTAATCATTACTCTATTATTGAACGTACCAAAATTATAATATTGGCCATGCCTAGAAAACCTTGCGTGACTAGGTGATTTTGATCCATTGGTCGTGACTATATTTGATTTTATTCTTAATCGTGCCTAAACTTTCATATTCAATATGACCTTAATTCTGACTTTGATCGTACCTATCATTCTACACTTACATATTAATCATTTCGACTTGATCATAATTAATGATTTTGACTCTACCATGACGATATTCTGCCTAAAAGACGATAAATTCATCATGCTTGTACGATTTTGATTATATACTAAATCTATTCTTAAATCGTGCGTAAATGATTCACCGTGCCTATACAATTTTGAACATATTTCAATTTTGTCCTTATCGTGCTAACATGACTTAGTTATGAGTAAATGACTATGAATTTGATTATCCCTAATTGTGCTAAATCACAATATTTCAATAGTATCACACCCAAGTGATTTTGATTATTTTAAGGATCTCCATTTCACCTAAAGTTGATTCTTATTCATTCCTAAATTTGATTTCTAAATTTTAATTTTGCCCAAGTGGTTTGAAATATACTAATGACTATATGCCTAGATCATTCTATGCTTAAATTTTGATTCTACGATCGTGATCTTGATCTAAATGATTTGATCCTTTTTGTCGTAACTAGCTCTTGCCTAAAAAATTGAATTTTATTCTCCATCGTGCCTATATGATTTTGAATTATGATTTTGAATCAAATCCCAACCGTGCCTAATGATTTGAAATCGTGCCATAATCATTCCTAAATGATTTTGACCATATTTTGATGTTATTTCTAATCATGCTAAAATAAGGTATTCCACAAATTTTGAGGAACCAAGGAAGAATGGAACACGGGACAATGAAGATTTGAAGGAATCGATTATAGTGTGGTAATGATACATTTTATACTAGTTATGATACTTTGGACAAAGAGATGAAATTGATAGAGAAAATGTGTAATCTAGGAATGAAAGCAAGGTCAAAAGGATAGTAGCATCATTGAATTTTAGGAATGGTTATGTTTAAAGAAATATTTCTAGTATGGATTATAAAGACAGAAGGTGGTAGAATTTCAAAGAAGAAGAATAGTAGATAATGAAAATACAAAGGGGATAAATTATAAATAACTGAGAGTTTTATTCTCAAGACCGGTGAGGATATTCAAAATTGAATTGATTTCAAAGTAATCTCAATACTGGCAGTTACAAATTCTTGAGATATTTTTGAATATTAAATTAAGGTTAAGACATGGAGTCGAAGAATCTAAATTGGAGGGATTTGAATTTTAAGGATGACTAAGTTAGATAATAGATTTCGACGAAAGGAAAATAAAAAGATTGAGGAGTATGATTGAGGACATACATTATAGTAGTTTGATTTTCATGACTAATGGATTGACGATTCTGTTAGTGGTATTTCTGGATTAGTAAATAGAAGCGTAATTGAGGAGTGATGACCAGATAAACCTTGTAGTAGTAGGGTGAGATGATTACCTTGTAATTCCTTTCTACATATCATATCTTGTAATCATTAATTGACTTTTTCCTATAATAGAGATCTCATATCCTATCCTTGTAATCACCCTTTGAACTCATTATTAGTAGAATCAATTCCATTCTGATCGCGACTATACACTTTTGATTATATTCTTAATCGTACTTAAAATCTTTTGATCATGATTTTGATTATATTCTTAAACACATCTAAACTTTTTTTTTTGAATAAATTCATTCCAAATCGTGCCAAATTTAATTTTAGTCATGACCTTGTTATTTAGATTCTACTGTAAATTTTTATTCTTTTTTATCACGACTATACTATGATTTCACTCTTAATCGTGCCCAAGTTATATTCTTCGATCACGTCAATATGATTTAATTCTAATCATGCCTAAATCTCGATTATATACTTAATCATATCTAGGTTCTATCCGACTAGACTCTACCATAGACATGATTATATTCTTGAATAGGCTAATTATTAGTCATGCGTATATGACTTCACATGACTATGTAACTTTGATTTCATACAGTAAGTTTATCACAAATTGTGCCTAAATTCTGATCTTTAATCGCGTCCATATGACTTCGATTTTAAGATGATCGTACCTTAGCCGTTCTATGCTTAAATTTTTTATTCTATTATAACTTGATTCCAACATGATCATAACTAATGATTTTGATCTAGACGATTTTAATTCTATATCGTGCCTAAGAGATTGGATTTATTTTATCGTGCTTATATGATTTTGATTTCAAATCCTTCATTGATCATGCCTAAATCATATTGTATTTAATCGTGCCAAAGTATTCCATTTCTAAATTTCTTTACTTGATTACTCTTAGTCGTGCCAAATCACATCATTCCTGTATTTGATCGCGCCCAAGTAATTTTACTTATATAAATATTTGTACTTAAATTTTAAATACGTATCTTTGATTGTATTTAGACTTTAATTCTATTGATCGTGTTAATTTAAATTTCAAGGACAAAATTTCTTTTAAGGTGTGTAGACTTGTAACTACCTAAATTTGAATTTCCTATTTTTGAAAACAATATTGTAATTTTGGGAAATTATAAAATTATTTTCAGATTTATTATGAATTTTTACTATTCTGAATAAAAATATTTAATTAATTTTATTTCTGAATTAGTTTATTTAATAATCTAATTTTAGATTAATTTTATTATTAATTAATGTGAGCCTACCAAGCCTTGGACTTGGATTGTGGGCTTATAGATTTGGGTTAGCGAGTAATTGTTAAGTTGGTCTTAATTATTACTTAGTTAGTTAATTGACTGTTAGTCCTAATTACTGATTAGTTACTAAATTAGGATTAGTTAGTGACTAGTTAGATCTGTTAGTAGGTTCCACTAATTATCCCTAGATCTATTACAATTTACAAGGTTTCCACTTAGGCTTGGAAAGACTCTATTATTTTTATTAAAATAATGGAGACTCCTTATTATTTTATTATAATCAATATCATGTCACTCTCTCTCTACTCTCTCTCACTCTCTCCAGTTCAGCCTCTCTCCGTCACTGCTCCATCGCATACGCCACCGTGCCTGACCGAGCTCCGACAAACTTCGCCTCTGCCGTTTCCAGCATAGCCTCAGCCACCACCTCTGTTACCCCACGTCCCCAACTCCAATAGACCACCCCGGTCTCCACCACTCCACGTTCACCGACCACCAGTCCAACGCCTTCACTCCGCCTCCATCACCCAACAGCCCCAACACCACCGCTGCCCTAGCACCACCGTACCACCCTACTCCGCCACGACCACCACCCTCGCCTATAACTCCGGCCTCCCGCTAACCCATCTCCACTGATAGCCTCCATAAACCCCATTCTCCAGATCTACCATACTTCCACAAAGCCCAGCACCACATGATCAATACCGGTCATCCTAGATCCCGACCACCACCAAACCCCACAAAACCACTCACCTGAGCCGCCGTAGGACGCCACCACCTTTTCTTCGACTTCGTCGGTGCCCTGACCTAGCCACGTCACTGTCGACCTAGATCTGGCCGATCTACTCCCTTCCTAGCTAGATCCGCCACCTAGCCACCCAACCGTGCTCGGGTAGCTCCGCTTGGGAACTTCCTCCGTCGGAGAGCGCACTCCTTCTTCCCGCCTCGATTAGTTGAGCCTTTCCTGAGCACTCTGTGACCAGACTCTTCTCTGTCGAGCTGACCGGAGCACCACTCGATAAGCGGTTCTTCTTCTCCTTCATTTTCTCTTCTTCTCTGTATATATGTCGGTTGTGGGATTTTTCTCTCACTAAGAAAGAATGCTAGGTTTAAACCTTAACCATTTTGTGTTTGGTTGGGGCTTTAAGTCCAGTAGAGGTTTGGGCTTGTGTAGTGTTTAATCTGAAGTATTTTGGTGTGGGCTGCAAGCTAGATTCTGTTGAGCGGGGCTTAGGGCTCAGTCATGTTTTTAATGTATTTATTATTATTATTATTATAGGCTTAAGCTAGGTTAGTTTTTTTTTGTATAATATAAGTATAGGTATTTGTATAAAGTATGTAGTATATTCTGTGTGAACATTATTAGTATAAATGTACAAGTATTTTATACTATTAGAGTAGTATAATAATAATATTTGAGTAAATGTAGTATTTAATATTTTTACAAAATATTTTACCGAGAGTAATATTTACCGAATGTTGCTTTAAGGTATTTTCCAAATATTAATCCTAAATATTTTAACTAAGTAAAATGTAATTTCTAAATTTTATAAATATTTTTCTATATATAGATTATAGATATTAAGGTATGACTTTCAATTCTATTATCGTATTAATCATATTCTAGTTGTGTGTTCCTATGTTGTGACTCTGTGTTTGATCTCTTAAAATCAATTATCGGCTCTCTGGACTACTATTGGATATTTACACTTTGGATTCGATATTGGATATCTATTGGACATTATGGACTTCGACAACTTATTTGGGATTATTATTCTAGACTTTAGACTGTGATACTTTTTATCTCGACACGTTCATGTCGCGTACGTCGACTTCAAATACCCAAGACAAGTACTCATGATGATCGCTTTTATTTTCTGATAGTTACTCTATTTCATGCTTATAGATGTACATTCCTGATTATCGACACGACTCTTACACGAGATTAGTATTGTGGATTCTATATCATGATTTTTGTGTTTTCTATGCTTCCATGTTTTACCTTGTTCACATTATGATTTAAATCCATGATTATTAGTCATATGCGAAATACCTTAGTATATATGTGATCAAAACCATGCAATTTCGTGATTCAGTGCCTGACAGCTAATCATATACTACACATATGATTGAGCCTGACCATGTAGATCCCTCAGCCTGATCACATATAGAACGTGGTATTTCATATGCACATAGTGTAGTGATGACTTATGCACTCATATTGTTTACATCACATGTTTGATTTCATGCCACGATTAGTCTTATTTCTATTTCCATATTTATTATATCATGATTACCATTATTTCAGTTTTGTTCTCTACTCTATTACATGTCTTACAGTTTCTATCATGTCATGAATAGTGGATCATGAATTGTATTTGCTCCAATCCTGACTGGATAACCACATTTTTAGGCTATGACTTAGAGGACTGGTATCCCACTTATGATGGCACACCTGAGGTTGATCATCGTTGTCTGAAGATGCAGAGGATGCTATAGCAGGCTTACCACTGGAGGTTGATTAGTTTTAGATTAGCATTTACTTTCTGCTGATTAGATTCTGTTGTCGGAACAATTTGAGTTGTAATATATTTTTGAGGATTCTTGTATATGACTTTCTGATTTGGACTTGTGGACTTGTCATTCCTATTTCATATTTACATGTTAGCACTTGTGATTGAGTTAGAATCTAGATATCCTGATGTTGTTGGATTAGATATACTTGATAACTAGACAGCTTACTGTCGCCGACTCTGTGGCGCAGGTTGGACATATTTTTACGTATTCGTGCCTGAACTTATGGGTGCGGGTCGTGATAGTTTATCTCACCTGCTAGATCGGTACGACGGAGCGCGAATCTAGGCTGCACGAGGAAGCCAGGGCTCAGCTCGATTTGGGAGATGCTGGATCTCCGAGTCGGAGGGCGGAGCGGCAGAGTCCAAGTCGTCACCAGCCCCAGCGGGAAAAACATCGCCTGCGGTGGACAGGTGGTGGTTCGAGGGTTTTGGTGAGGCGGTGATAGAAGTGGAGCTCGTCGGCGCTTGGGTCAGCACGAGAGTTGGAGCGGTCGTCGACGTGGTGACAAGAGACGGTGGAGCCAGGGATGAGGGCGGTTGACTGCGGCGGTGGAGCTCCTCAAAAAAGGGCATCGAGGACAACTGGCAGCGGTGGATGCCAAGGCTCAGCTATTAGACGAAGGAGATTTGGACCGATCGAGCACAAATATGGAGGTGCGGAGTTCGAAGAAGGAGGCGGTGGGATCTAGTGGTGGTCAGCTCGGAGGAAGGAGGTGATCGGGGTTCAAGATGGCACCGACGAATGGAAAATTGGGGCAGGAATTGGTTGATAAGTGACGTCTGTGGAGGTCAGCACATGTGGTTGTAGCGCTGGAGGAGGTGACGGTGGCCAGAGGCGGTGCGATGAGGAGGCAATACACTGCACGGTCGGACACAAAGGATCTTCCGGCAACTCGAGTCTGGCCATGAGCATTGCTCGGATCTGGACACGGCGGACCGGGAAGAGGTCGGAGCTCAGGGTGTCTGTTTCCTCGAGATCAGGACTGGGGACACGAAGAAATTGTATCTTTGTATAATTTTATAGGTTTTGGGGATGTGTTTTGTCGGACAGAGAATTGGATTTGTAAATGTAATAGAAAAGATAATAAAATGGAATAGACACCCTGGGTCGGAATCGAGGCTAACAAGACTGACACAAAAATTGGTTGGACACAGACACAATTTAGATACGAAAGAAAATGGGTTTAGGGTTTCCCAAAAATGGGTTAGGGTTTTGGGCTTTGGAAATGGTTAGGGAATTTGGAATGATTCACAATAGAAAATTAGGGGTATTTATAGGTTTAAAGAAGAATAATTTAGAATTTAATTAGCACATGATAATTGGAATTAGGAGAGAATATTCTAGAAATATTATAATAATATGCTAGATTCTTTAGGAATATTCTCTAGGTTAATTAAGCACATGCTTAACTAAAGAACAATTAATTAAGCAATTCTAAAAGGTTACCACCTTGACCATGACTAAGAATTTACTAAACTTGTCACTCCCTCTTCACTAGTTACCAAATCGCCATTTCCTCTTCACTAATAACAATAATTTCTAAATAATCCTAAAAATAAAAATCAAAAAATTAGGAATAATAATAATAGGAAATTCTAGAACATGGGTTACACTGGTCAAACTAGAGTTTTTGAGATCAACTACCACATCAGCCCTGTCATTGGCTCTAGTATAGTTGACGTTGACTGCCCCTTCCCCCGGCCCTGACCTCCCATTATACACAGATCCAAGCCATGTTATTGCCCTTGATGTTGGCATCGCCTCTGAACCCTGACCCAAGTCTTGTCTTGTCATCAAACATTGACACGAGTCTTGGCCTTCCACAGGCCTGACCACTCCTACTAATTCGTTTCAATCATTTCGTAAGTTGCGAATGACACTTTACATTATATCAAAACTACCTTAGTCGACTTGGATATCTCTGTCCACGAATCCGGATAAAAGTTCTCGTGTAAGAAATTCCTCTTGTCATACTAATATCTCGACAAATTCCATATAGGTTATAGTCGATCGTTAAACTTAACTAATATGTAAACTAAAATTAGAATTACAATTTGATAACTCATATATTAGTTAATTGGAAAAGAAAAATACAACCCACAAATCTGATTAAGAAAGCCAAATAATATAGAAAAGCAATCTTTGATTAAATGTATCCATATTTAATAAATAAATAGTTGTTATAAGTAATTATATTAAGCAATTTTTTGGCTAGCAAGTAAACGAAATGTTAAGCTAAAAAAAGTAAATATTTAGATAGAATAGAATCCTTATTTATTAAGCCAAAAAAATATTATTTATAAAATTTAATTTTTTTTTCTCTTCTAAATCTTATCAAAATTCCTCATTCTCTATAATTTCATGTTCTCTAAATATAAAACTATTTTTTAGGTTTGTTCTAAACATATTTAGTTTACATAGTACTTTATTTATTTTATTTCGTCGCTAATCTTAATAGAATTTATTCTATGTGCTCTTTGAAGAAGAAGAAGAACATTAGTACAACTAAATTAATCCAGATTTTACTATTCTTTTTTTACTATTTAAATTTTATGGCTTTTGTGTGTGCTAGTATATGTTACTTATAAAACAATAAAGTGGATATTAAAAAAAAAAAGAAGGATGCATCATCTGTTTCATTATTAAAAAGGGCTTGATAGATTCATTACAAATAAAGCTGTAATTTCAAATTAATAATTTCCTAAAAGGTAGTTGATGAACAAAGTAAAATAAGTCATGTGGAAGAATTAGCTGATATAGTGTAGGAAATAATAATGCCTTGTTCTCATTGCTAAGGTTTGTTACAATATATATAATGTCTACATTTGGGCTTATGGGTATGGGCCATATTAATATTACAAATATAACCTAACACCCCCCTCCCCCAAGTTGGAGCATGCAGGTCACAAATGTCCAACTTGGGAAGGAAAGAATCAAACACTTGCTTTCCAAGGGGCTTGGTGAAGATGTCAGCCAGTTGAGAAGAAGTAGGAACATGTGAGGCTATTACGGTGCCATCTCTAATAGCATCGTGAACAAAATGCAAATCCACCTCAATATGCTTACTGCGCTCATGAAATACCGGGTTCTGAGCCAGGTGCAGGGCTGACTGACTGTCACAATACACCGACATAGCAGACTCCTGGCGAACGCCCAAACACACCAATAACTCCTTCAACCATTTCAACTCACAAACAAGCGCAGCAAAAGATCGGTATTCAGCTTCAGCAGAAGATCGGGAAACAGTTGATTGCTTCTTGGTCTTCCAAGAAATAGAAGACCCTCCCAGAAACACCAACCAGCCTGTAACAGAGCGACGAGTCGAGGGACAATTTGCCCAGTCGAAATCATACCAACCAGAAAGACGGAGATCACAATCAGCTTTCAAAAGAATACCCTGTCCTGGTGCATTTTTGAGATGTCTGACAACTCTCAAAGCAGCATGCCAATGATCTTGCCGAGGCTCCTGTAAGATTTGAGACAAGATATGCACCGCATAGGCCAAGTCAGGACGAGTAAATGATAGATAAATCAACCTCCCAACCAGCCTCCGATAAGTCTCTGCATCCGCCATCCTTGGACTAGTCGATTCTGCCAGCTTGTGATTAGGCTCCATGGAAAAACCAGCAGGGCGAGACCCCATCAAACCGCATTCTGAAATGATGTCCAAAGCATACTTCCTTTGACACAAGGAAATTCCTTCTGCACTCTGAGCCACCTCTATGCCAAGAAAGTACTTCAACACACCGAGGTCCTTTATGTGAAAGCAAGAACTAAGGTACTTTTTGAAAGCATCTAAAGCACCTATGTCATTACCAGACACAATCATATCATCCACATAGATCAAAACATGCAACTCTACCTTCCCCTTAAAGAAAGAGAAAAGGGAATAATCGGAATGTGTAGCTCCCCTTCCCAAAAAATTTTAAAATATTTTATTATTATTTATTTTATTGGAACGGTGATTTTTTTTATCCTTATCGTTATTATTTTCAATGTTATTATGGTTACTATTATATAATATTATTCTATTATTGGTTATATTATCTTCGTCAATAGTGTTATTAATATATATATTCATATTTATAAAATAGGCCTTATTCTGGGAATAGATAATATTGGGGTTCTATTTAGATTTTTTGAGATTACTATATGAGTCTATATATCTAGATATAGAGAAATAACTATATAGATATAGATAAATAAATATATAGATAAATAAATATATGGTTATAGATAAATAGATATATGAATAAATATATATATATGTGTGTGTAAGTATGGTTATATATATAAAGAGTTCTACACTTAGACATACGGTTGGGTTCGTATCGGAAAACTGGATCCGTAGACATGTAGTTTGACAACTTTAGAGACCGTTGACTCTGGCACGCTTTTCGGTGCAAAGCGGGTCCAACGGCGGACACCGTTTTGGCCCAAAATTACCGTTTTACCCCTGTGTCCAGAATTGGACTTAAGGACAGGCAATCCTAGCTAATTTGACTATTCTGAGATCATTGGTATTGTCTATTTCAGTATCCGGGGACTGTTGTACGGGTTTTGACTAGTGGGGCACATTGAGTAGTTCAGATTTATCGGTTTCACCAGCAGAGGACCACAGGCGAGTACAGTTTATTGTCTGCATTTCGATATTGATTTTTACTATATTTTATTGGTTGGTCATTGGTTATATGATTATTTTCTATTATAAATTGTTGAGTCGGGAATGAGAAGTACCAAGGATGTGTGATCTGACCTTAGACCGTGTAGACCGTGTTGCATTTATTTCTTGTAGACAGTGTAGACAGTGATTTATTTATTTCTTGTAGACAGTATAGACAGTGATTTATTTATTGCAAAGTAGACAGTGTAGACCGTGATTATTACTGCGTTTAAACTGTGTAGATCGTGATTACTATTTTTGTAGACAGTGTTTCTTTACTGCAATATTAACTGTAGACCGTGTAACTGTAGACCGTGTAACTTTAGACCGTGTAGACCGTGTCGCATAATTGTCTCGAGACCGATCACATATCAAAGGTACTTCTAACAGTTGGGAAAAGTATTTTGTGTCTATTTATTGCTATTGGTTTTCTGTATTTTCTGTTTATTTTCAAAACTCATGATTGACGTCTAACCTTTGTTTTATAGTCATTTTCTTTATTTGAATTTGCATTCAGTGAATTGTGTTCGTTCCATTCCTGACTGAAAACCAATATTTTCAGGTTAGCCGTGGATTCACTTAGCTTGGGGAGTGACGGAAATACTTGCAGACAAAAGCCTAGAGACTAGCTAGATAGTTGAGTTGTAGTCATTCAGTTGTACAAGTTTATATTTTCTACAAATGTAAAACTTGTGATCATTGTAAGTTAAATTAATTATATGAATGAGCATTTTTGTGATTTTGATCTTCATGGCCGTGACAGCGTTCTACCGCCGACACTGCGGCGTAGGCTGGCTTGGACACGTCTCGTATCCGTTTTTTTAAAAAAAACGGGTGCGGGTCGTGACAGAATGTGATTGAATAAATCCATAGGATATCAGAGAAGCAGTAAGCTTAGCGAACCAACAACGTGGTGCCTGTTTCAATCCATATAGAGACTTACGCAGGTGACACACTTTGTCGGGTTTACTATACGAAAAACCTGGCGGCAACTTCATATATACTTCTTCTGTCAGATCTCCATGAAGAAAAGCATTGTGCACATCCATCTGGTACAAAGTCCAGCCTTTCACAGCGGCAACAGCCAAGAACGCCCGAACTGTAGGCATCTTAGCTACCGGGGCAAATGTTTCTGAATAGTCGATCCCTTCAACCTGATGATTATCGAACACAACCAGCGTGCCATTAAGCGCTCAACACTGCCGTCGGATTTGTACTTTATTTTGTACACCCATCTACTTCCCAATGCTTTTTTCCCAGGAGGCAACTCGACAAGACTCCATGTCCCATTATCTTCTAAAGCCTGTATTTCAGTTTGCATAGCTGCGCGCCAGCTTGAATCTCGCGAGGCCTGGCGATATGAAGTAGGCTCAACACCGGCAGTGATAGCTGCAAGAAAATCTCTCTGTCCAGCAGTAAATATGTCATAACTTAGAAATTGTGTTAGAGGATACGAAGTACCTGAGACAGTGACGGGAATAGATGAACTGTGGTGAAGGGGGAGACTTTTACTTCAAACAGCATTCGTCACAAAATCCTGTAATCGCACTGGCTGTAATTTTTTTCTCATTCCTCTTCCGAAAACTACCTCATCGGGCACCTCTGGCAACACTGTATCCCTTGTATCATTAGTAGTATCCGCATCACCCCCAGCGGACTCTCCTGTCAATACTTATGCATCTACCTGTGCATCCTTGCCACTCGGTGCCGAGCCACCAGCAACCACTCCGGCCTCAGCAACCGTAGTCGGCACCATCCCAAAAGCCTCTATATCGTCTCCCGGCACCTCAATAGATGTATGGCGTGTCGCAGAAGACATCTCGCTAGCAGAGCCACACCCAGGAAATTCTTTTTCATAAAAAGTAACATCACGGGACACAAAAAATTCATCAGTCTCCAAATCATACAGTTTACATCCCTTTTTATCAAGTGGATACCCAACAAAGATACATTTTCTGCTCCTGCTAGCAAATTTATCATGTCAGGATTTCAAATCATACGCATAGCACAAACAACCAAAGATACGTAGATGATCATACGAAGGAGCCGTACCATATAAAACTTCATAAGGAGACTTAAAATGCAAGATACTAGAAGGGGTTCTATTTATCAAATAGCATGCACCCAGAACACATTTCCCCCAAAAATCTACGGAAAGGGAACCCTGAAATCTCAATGCCCTGGCTACATTTAAAATATGTCGATGTTTTCTTTCCACCCTTCCATTCTGTTGAGGTGTCCCAACACAGGATGTTTGGAACAATATACCTTAAGATGAAAAATAATCTCGTAAACAATTAAATTCAGTACCGTTGTCACTCCGCACACGACGTATATCAGCCCCAAACTGACGCTTCACCATAGCAATGAATTTAAGAAACATAAAATAAACAGCACACTTATCCTTCAATAAAATAACCCAAACAGCTCTAGAATAATCATCCACCAAAGTCAAAAAATACCGTGCCCCATTAGATGACGGATGTAACGCCCCAGTCCCAAAATACGTAGGACTAGGAACGTAGACATGCCAATTGTATTCATACGAAATACACTCCAATATATGGAAACCTCGTATGAATACATAAGCTGTAAAATGCAGTAGAACCATAACTAATCTCATCCACACAAAATAAATGAATAAAAGATATCATATAATGATAATGAATTGTCTTGATACAATATGTTGGGCGGAGACAAATCTACTACCAACAAATAAAGAAAATAAATACATGAGAAAAGAAATGAATTTGGCGGGCAAAGTGAAGACGATCCAAGTGCAATCATCCTCGAAGAAATAGCGATGATCACGGCTAGAGCTAGAACACCTGCGAAAGATAAGAGCACACACCTGGAGAGATAACCAGGTCCTCAGAGGGACGTAACAAGACACATAATATCATGCCATATAAACTGAATAAATATTGCTCAAATAAATAAGTCAATTGAATTATAACATGGTCCAATACACACCTATTGAACTAGCGTACCATCCCCCCAACCAAACAAGGACAGGAGATGGTAAACTAATTCACGATGACGTATCTTTCCATGCTATGAATCTAATATGGTATCCGGACCCCAACAAGGTTCAATACCTTCTCATCGAAGTAGTAAGTCACACCTACAACCAAACAAGGACAAGATGTGACGAACTAATCCGCGATAAGTTATTATTCCAAGCCACGGTCAGATACAAGTACCCAAACCAAAAGTACTCGTACCTAACGGATAAAGGTGCCTAACCATTCTAAGTGAAATGTAGTTAAGAATGGTCCTTCCTACGCATGGGCCCTGGCTGAATAGGATCGGCATGGTCCCCCATTGGGGCACTAGAGGCCCAATCAATAAGAGCATGACGTTTCGTAGAATCGTCAGTGGCCGTCAGTAATCATGGGTCAACAACCCCGTATCTCCAGCGGAGAATCCGGGTCATAAGGGAAAGTACAGCGAAGCCCATACGCTAAGGAATTATCCTCCCCGCCCAATGTCTACTCTGTTGTATCCACAACCGTAAACCTCTATAACCGCTAAGTCAAACTAATCATGTAATTTCTATTAGCGGTTATTCCTATCGCACGGCTTGTACGTACTGGTAGCCAGCCAATCACGTACGTCCGTGTTCTAAATGCGACACACAACTTCGTGGTACAACATGTCAAGGCCATGAATGCAACACACAAAGGTGGTTCCTTAAATCTAGGTTTAATATGTAAGAAAATAATACATAGCAGGAAACATAAATGAACAGTAAGTTCTAACAGGTTATGCCATGTATCACAGTTTATTTTGTATAAAGAAAATAAATAATGCATGAAATATGAGCTAAAATAAATAAACAGCAAATGGCAAGGTGTCTTGCCTGGTAGAGCGCCTGGTGTGCTGCGATAATCATGGTGGCATGAACTGCAACTTTGGTATAACAACTACACAAGGGGACCTTTGATGGTGGCACGGACAGTTCCATTGGGTCCAGAGCGGTCAAATTCGTTAGGGTGGACATAAGGTATGCTTGAATTGGCGATGGAACATGAATAATGGGATTGGTTACGGACAGGAGAAAAATCAAAGAAATAATGGATAAATATTATATATACGAGTTTTAGAAAATATTTATAATTCCTAAAAACTAGTTTTCATGAGTCAAAATATTTATATGAAAAATACTTAAAAATACTTAGAGTCAAGAAAATCGTTTTTAGAAGGCTATTTTGAAAACTATATTTTGGTTTAGTCAAAAATGGATTTTTAGACAAGTACTTGAAAAATCTAAAATCGTCATTTAGACAAAATCTAAGTTGTCCAAATAAAATATATAAGTAGAAAAACTCTATTTTGTTACTTACAGGAAGTTAATTACTTATTGAAAAATACTTAGTAATTACTCTGTAATTTGGAATCTAGGTTTTTCTTATTCAAAGTATTTTATATAAATACATAAAACCTCAAAACAAAACAAAAACAAAAACTAGTTTTGCCAAAATAATTTGTAGGTCAAATATTGTAATTTACTTAGGTAGAAAATATTATTATAACCATATTTTTAAATACCATAAAAAGTAGTATAAATAAATATATTTTAGGTCAATAGCTTATTTTAAAGTATCACACAAAACTATATTAATACTTTAGCCTCTAAGATGAATACCATATTTTGAAAATAGCTAGAAACATAATAATAATAATATTTTAACCTTAATTTGTCAAAGTACCATTTTTAGACTGAAGAGTCATAAATTAATTTGACAAAATGATACAATGATATTATATATAGAATATCAATAATACTAGTAGTAATTTGTAAGAATATATATATATATATATATATATATATATATATATATATATATATATATATATATATATATATATATAAAATACTAATACTAACCATAAATCTTAGTCAACTGTAAGGATAAACAATAATAATGCTAACAATAATAATAATAATAATAATAATAATAAATATAATAATAATAATAATAATAATAATAATAACAATAATAATCATAATAAACAATAATAATAAAAAAATAATAAAAACAATAATAATAATAATAATAATAATAAACTTATAACAGCATTAGCTGTTCTTCAGTAGAAAAAGGGGGTGGAGAGAGAGAGAGTCGAGAGAGGGAGGGAGAAAGTACGGAGAGAGGGGTTATCAGCGGGGACGTCGGCGGCGAAGCACGGCGGAGGCCGATGGGCGGGCTGTTCGGTGAGATGCGGAGTTGGGCGACGCGAGCAGCTTGGTCGCGGGCGGAGGAGAGTGAGCGGAGGGTCACGTCGGCGCCGGAGGGTATCGGCGGGCGGCTGGGGTGATGGATCGGTGGCCGGTGGCGGGAGTCGGGAGCTGCTCGGCGTGGTAGACGCGACGGAGCGCTACTCCGGCGACGCTTGGCCAGGGAAAGGAAACGGGTGGCTGCGGCGAGGCGGAGAGGAAAAGAGCGGGTTCGATCGGGGTTCCGACGGCTGAGGAAGTGGTCGGATGAGCAGATCCGGCGGAGGGGTCGCCGGATCTGGCGAAGCGCGGCGATAGTTCGTCGTCCTAGGCAGCAGGCGGCTGAAGGGACCGGATCGAAAGGAGTTTCGGCGGTGGACGGTCACAGCGGGAGGCACGGCGGAGCTCGCGCACGGGGGAGGTGAGTCTCGTCTTGTTGGCTTTGAGTTTGGGGTTTTCTGGGTTTTGGTAATGGCGACGGTGGCGGTTGCCACGGGTGGAGGCGGTCGATGGTGGGGTTTTTCCTTATTTTTTTGTTTTTGGCGGTGATTGCCGCGGTCGCCGGAGAAGATGAGTGGTGGCAGCTGCTATAGGCGGTGGAGGTCTAGGCTGGAGTGGTGGTGGCCGGTAGGATTTTGGCCGGAGGTCGGGTTTGTGATGGTTGCTGGTGTTCCGGCTAGGTCACGCCAGGTGGGATAGCCATGGTTGTGGTCGGGACGGTAGGATGGCAAGGTTGGGTTGATGCTTTCGGTGTGGAGGTGGCGGCGGTTAGGCCGATGGTGGCGGAGGCGGTGTTGGTCGTGGGGGTCTTGGGGATGACGACGTTGGTGGTGATGGCTGAGATGGGTGTTGGCAGAGGCCGGGATCTATGAAGGAGAACGGGTGGTCGATGGGGTTTGGATAAGGATAGGTTTAGGGGTTTGGTGTCGGGGTGTGTCCGACACGGAAAAATTTATGTACATGAAAAAGATGGAATAAGATTATGGATATGGGCTCACGGACACGATGCACGGCACGTTTGTGGTGGAAGAAATTGTGGAAATTAAAAATTTATGGAGGAGTACCTGCCTATTTATAGGATGTGGGAATTCCCATTAAGATAAGGATTAGGATTTTAAATTCCCCATTTAGATAAATCACTATTTAAATCAAATCTAATTTCAAATTAAATTCTAATTTTAAATCTAGATAATCTAGTCTCTAATTAAATATAAATTCTACCTTTAAACTATTTAAATTAAATCCATAAAATCAAATCGAAATTTAAAATGGCCACAATGACTTCCAATATATTTTTCAAAATACCAATAATAATAATTTCGAAAATAATAAATATTTTTAAATATCTTTTTGAATAATAAAATATTAATATTAATAAATCTCAAAAATTACATTTTTATTTAAAAATAATCTAGTAAAATATTTAGGAAATATATATACGTATGCACAAGAATATTATCAATAATTTGTTATAAACGAAAGGCTTTGTAAAATAATAAAATAGCGAAATTGGAAATTTTTGTACGATAACTAAAATAATTATTATATAAATTATTTTGAAACTATAAAATTAGAAAAAAAAAATTCTAAAATATGTACGCTCGCACACATTCGCACTCGTCAAGCAATTACGAAAAATAAAACTTCGTGTGCGACGTATAATACGACTACGCGATGTACAATACAAATTTTTTAAATCAGTACTAAATTTAATTAAATAAAAAAATAGTAGAAATTTAGGGGTTTTACATCCTACCCAACTTAAAAGAATTTTGTCCTCGAAATTAAGAATTAGTAGGGGGTGAGAAGACACAAGGGGGTGTCGATGGGGAACCAACAATGACAATATTTCAACAAAATCATGTCGTAAGAAATTGCGATCTAGATCATAGAAAAATAATACGGTATGGTCATAATCGATAGGATGGCTAGAGGAAGTTCTAGTACAACGCTTTCGTCCTCCTAAAATAGGTGAGGGCAAAGCAATATAGAGTTCGAATGAGGCATTATCGAATACGTATACGTGATTCAAGGACGATCGAAAATTTCAAAAGGAGTTGCCAAGGCAGTCGCGGATGGAACTCTAGAGGACAAGTTTAGCTATGTCTCCATCCACGTAGAACGATAGATAAAAGCGAACCAAAGTGCACTCGGTTGATCAGACCATTATGCACCGGTTCTGATAGACAATATGTTAGTGGGGTACCTCCATTAACATATATGTTACGAACAAGCTTGGTAAAAGGCTAAGCTTGCAAAAACTAGGCTACATTAGCAACATTAGTCTAGATAGTAAAAATATAGGCACGATAATAGATAAAAACAAATATGAATAGTCTAAGAGTCATAAGGATCTAAGTCTTGTTTATTCCTATACCATCATTCTACGATTTTATTGACCAAGGCTTGGTTGACTAAATGGGTTAACTTCATCTAGTCTCTATGGTATAGATAATACCATTTGTATTCCCTTAATGGTCAAGGGTGTGTGGGGTATTCTACCCAACTTAAAGAATTAAGCTAAGGGTGTTTGGGACATCTAACTAGTAGGGTCAATCTCTAGCAAGCACGAAGAAAAGATAAGAATAATGATAGGAGGAATCAAGCAAGATACAATTGATGAGTCGAACGGTAATTCGAATGGGGAATCGAGAAAGGAGGTCAAGTATGTGGATGAGATCCTAGACTTCTAATCCTATTCGCAGGCTTGCTTGGTACGGTAAAGTAACCAAACAATTTATCTCGACCTGCATGGGCCACCACAAAAACATGTAACGCTCCAGTCCCAAAATACGTAGGACTAGGAACGTAGACATGCCAGTTGTATTCATACGAAGTACACTCCAATATATGGAAACCTCGTATGAATACATAAGCTATAAAATACAGTAGAACCATAACTAATCTCATTCACACAAAATAAATAAATGAATAAAAGATATCATATAATGATAATGAATTATCTTGATACAATATGTTGAGCGGAGGCATTACTTGTATGGTGACCGAGTGGACTTGTACACAGACCATAAAAGTCTGAAGTACATCTTTACTCAGAAGGAACTAAACATGAGGCAGAGAAGATGGCTGGAGTTGATCAAGGATTATGATGTGGAGCTTCAGTATCACCCAGGCAAGGCTAATGTAGTAGCAGACGCTCTTAGCAGAAGAGGCGGCGCATTTATGTTGACAACACAGAGGCATATCTTAGAAGACCTTCAGGAGATGGGCATCGAAGTTATACTTCCTAGTGATGTAGGAGTTCTAACAAGTCTGCAAGTTCAATCCGACTTGGTAGGCAGGATCAAGGTAGCTCAGGCACAGGACCCAAGGATTCAGAAGCTTAGGGCAGAATGTGAGTCAGAACTCAGGAAGGAGATGAGAATTCATGAAGATGGTACACTTAGGTTTGGATCACGTCTATGTGTGTCTAGTGGAGATATCAGATAGAAGGTTATGGCAGAAGCTCACAGTTCTCAGTATTCTATTCACCCTGGAGGGACCAAGATGTACCAAGATATCAAGCAGCATTTCTGGTAGAACGGGATGAAGAGGGAGATAGCTAGATTCGTTTCCCGTTGCTTGGTATGTCAGCAAGTGAAGGCAGAACAGCAGAGGCCAGCTGGATTATTGCAACCGCTTCCAATCCCGGAATGGAAATGGGAGCATATTACAATGGACTTTGTGACCGGTTTACTGAGATCACCAAGTGGTAAGGACGCTATTTGGGTAATAGTGGATCGGCTTACGAAGGTAGCACACTTTCTTCCTTTCAGAGTAGGGCAATCTACGGAGAAGTTGGCAGAATTATATATGCAACAGATAGTCAAGCAGCATGGAGTTCCTGTCAGTATTGTGTCGGATCGAGATAACTGCTTTACATCATATTTCTGGAAGAGCTTACATCATAGTTTGGGTACCAAGTTAAGATTTAGCACGGCTTACCATCCGCAGACGGATGGGCAATCAGAAAGAACGATTCAGACTTTAGAAGACATGTTGCGAGCTTGCACTCTAGATTTTGGAGGGTCTTGGGAGAGTCACCTGCACTTGGTCGAGTTCTCATACAACAATAGTTATCAAGCCAGTATCCAGATGGCGCCATTTGAAGCACTATATGGTAAGAAGTGTAGGTCATCGCTTGCATGGGATGATATCAGATAGAGGAAGATGTTAGGCCCAAAAATAATTGTTTAGACGGTTGAAGTAGTTAAGGGAATTAGAGAGCGACTTCGAGTTGCGCAGGACCGGCATCGTCATTGGGCGGACCAGCATCGTAGGCCGTTAGAGTTCTCTGTTGGGGACCACGTATTCTTGCGGATCTCACCTACTCGTGGGGTCATTAGATTTGGCGTTCGCGGAAAATTGAGTCCACGGTACGTGGGCCCATTTGTTATCCTTGATCGGATAGGCGATGTTGCTTATCGTTTATCCCTCCCACCTTCGTTACGAGAGGTGCATGACGTGTTTTATGTATCTCAATTACGTAGGTATGTATCGGACCCAAGCCATATCTTCGATCATTCTGAGCTGGTTGTTGGTACCAACCTGCCTTACGAGGAACAGCCTGTGTCCATTTTGGACCGAAGAGAGAAGATACTCAAGAACCGAACAATTAGTCTTGTCCGTGTTGCTTGGGGTCATCACTCCTTGGGAGAGTCAACGTGGGAACGTGAGGATGATATCCGATCACGGTATCCACACCTGTTTGACTCACAAGGTATATCTTTTTCTGTATACCTTGATTGTCCTGATTCTTCATGCTTATCACCTTATGGGTAGAGCTACTTGATATCGTAGAATGATGAATTTACATATATAGTACTTGCTTTAGATATGGTAAAATGATTGCTTGATCACTCGAATTGCTTGTATTAGTTTAGCTCCGATATTTCTATCCTGCTTGAATTTGAAATTCCGAGGACGAAATTTTTCTAAGGTGGGTAGAGATGTCACTCCCCGTTCCCAGAATACGTATTTTTACATGTACAACTCATATATATATTTATTTAATATTTATCATGTATTATCATGTATTTAAATTCCTATAATTTCATGTTAATTAATTATCTGCTCTTTAATTTTCATGATTAATTAATTTTCTGCAATTTTATTCCTGTATTTTATTTCTGCATTTTATTTCCTGCTGTTATTCCCTGCTTTTAGTCTTGCTTTTGGTTCGGCCTAGATTGGGTTTTTTCTCGGGTTCATGGTGGTTCACATGAACCGAACCCCCATAAAACCCCCACCTACCACCCCTTCCATATTTAAAGCCCCCATCTCCTTCTCTCTCTTCATAACTCTCATTCTTCACCATTACTTCTTTTTCTTCCTCTCATCACTCTCCACCTACCAGGAGAAGGCAAGTACATCTTGCTTCTCCTTCACCCATTTTTATGGTTCACTTGTCTTCCCCTTGTGATTCTAAGAGAGTTTACTACTTAGCATTTTTTATTTTTGTGGCTTGTTTCTTCCAGATCTATGTTGTTGTATTTTCGGTTGTTCATGGATTTTGATCTCCCAACTTGGCGTATTTCAGAAGGAGATAGTTCATGTTGTAGAGCTTCTCCTTCTACACCATTCTGAACCATGGGAACCTTGATTGGAGTTCGGGAGATTTAGTCACGCACACGTCTTTACGTGTTTGCGTGAATTTTTAGTCACGCACACGTCTTTACGTGTTTGCGTGAATATTTAGTCACGTACACGTCTTTACGTGTTTGCGTGAATTTTTAGTCACGCACACGTTTTTACGTATTTGCGTAAATTTTTAGTCACGCACACGTTCTTACGTGCCAGCGTGAATTTTGAGTCACGCTCACGTTCTTACATGCATACGTGAATTTTAGTCACGCTCATGTCTTTACATGCGTGCGTGGATTTCTTATCACGTTCACGCTGTGCGTGCGTGAATTTCTTATCACGTCCACGCTATGCGTGCGTGAATTTCTTATCACGCTCACACTGTGCGTGCGTGAATTTTTTATCACGCTCACACTGTGTGTGCGTGAATTTCTTGTCCCGCTCACGCTGTGCGTGCGTGGATTTCTTATCACGCTGTTTATACGCTCACTCCTACCTACTAGACTTGGCGTACTTTTTACGCGTACGATTCTTGCGTGACTTGTTGGCCTTAGCATAGACTTGGCGTGACTTGTTGGCCTTAGCATAGACTTGTTGGCGTGACTTCTTGACCTCGGTGTTTCGATTTGTTCTCTAATTTATTCATTTAATGTTGGCATGATAATTCTCCTATTATATCCTTATGCCTTTTTGCATGAACTCGATAATCTTTGCATGTTAATATTTTTTGATACATATGGTTGTGTAGAACGTGTCATGTGTCTTGATTGGTTTATGGATACCCAGTAAGACTGGAACTTGACCTTGAGAGTTATAGACTCGACCCATTTAATACTAATTGACTTTCATGCCTTGTCACTATTGATGATGATGGTTATCTTGACTAAAATTGATCATACGTTCCTAGTTGAAACTAAGAGACTGGATAGTCGTCTTATTGAATTGAATGAATGAGACACGTTCATGATATGAACTATTGTAATCGACTGGCTGATCCCGAATATTGACATACAGGCACATGCAGGCTTCAAACTATTTATTTATTTATTTATTTATTTTACAAAAGAAGCATGTGTACTTTATGGTCAAGGCATGATTATTTCGTGGTTAGTTTGGATTGTTGTATTACGCTATGTAAGACCTGCAACCTAACCGCACTGGTATCGTTGTAGAGTTGTGCATATCGTACCCCGTACGAAAGTACTCATTTGAATGACCATGATCCACGGCATGGAATTTCACTCAACGTAGAGACTATTAAGTTAAATAAAATAATGATTGCATGGAGAGAATGGATCCCCGAGTTCTTACATGGCAGCCCTCTTGGGACTAGTAGTGCCCGACAGGCCGGCTGGTTCCTACAGATACTGTAAACCTGCCACACGGGCAGGGAGCGGTATCTGCTTATATTATTATTGTATATTGTATATTGATGACGGGTGTCCCGCTGGGACTCGTCTAATTCATGATTGGCGCAATTGATTGACTGGATAGACTAGCCTTGCTCGCACATAGTAAGAACTGAGGAATCCCTATTTGCATAATTCCAGGATAACTTGGGACTCACAATAGCAAGCCGTAGGGGTTGATTGGCCGTTCAAGATGATTTGTTTGTGTACTGTACCTACTCTGTTGCCTAACTGAGATGATCAGAATGTCAGGACATGACGGGCCAACTTCTGTCCTTGTTTGGTTGGGAGGTTGGTTCGAAGTGTCGTGATGTTATGTGAATCCTAGTGGAAAGCAGAGATCTATTATTATATTCTCTTACTTACTGGTTTAATCCTTCATATCGTCCTTCCTTGTGGTACTTGCTATTAGAGGTCTAACCTCTCTGGTTTTACATGGCCAGATTTAGAGCCGGTTCCCGAGGACTCAGCTTACTTCTACCTCCAAGATGGTCAATACTAGGGGAATGATCGTAGGAGGACTCGAGTGGGTTCCCTACTCCACCACTCGTTTTGTTATTTACTTTATACTTAGCCGTTTGGCACCGACATGTTAGTCGGATTGTCTTGTACTTACTTTTGCATAATTGTAACTAAGTCAGACTGCAGCTGATAACAATTGTGTATACTTGCTATATCATCTGGCTATGTTTTGTAAAGCCAGATCTCAAGAACATTTTGACTAAGCGTTTGGGACGCCTTACTGTTTTATCTTACATGTTCTCTATTTTTGCTTCTTGTTTGAATGATTGAGACAATAGATGTAAAACGACCATAGTGAGACTTTCATGTAGTATGCACCCCCTCGTTTGGTTAGACAACATTGATCGTATTATACGGTATTCATCCTATCCGTAATACGTAGCTGGCTGAGTCATTCCCCCGCTCTCCAGTATTCTGGTTCTGGGGCGTGACAACATAATATCATGCCATATAAACTGAATAAATATTGCTCAAATAAATAAGTCAATTGAATTATAACATGGTCCAATACACACCTATTGAACTAGGGTACCATCCTCCCAACCAAATAAGGACAGGAGATGGTAAACTAATTCACGGTGACGTATCTTTCCATGCTATGAATCCAATATGGTATCCGGACCCCAACAAGGTTCAATACCTTCTCATCGAAGTAGTAAGTCACACATACAACCAAACAAGGACAAGATGGATGAACTAATCCGCGACAAGTTATTGTTCTAATCCACGGTCAGATACAAGTACCCAAACCAAAAGTACTCGTACCTAACGGATAAAGGTGTCTGACCGTTCTAAGTGAAATGTAGTTAAGAACAGTCCTTCCTACGTATGGGCCCTGGCTGAATAGGATCGACATGGTCCCCCCCTTGGGGCACTAGAGGCCCAATCAATAAGAGCATGACGTTCTGCAGAATCGTCAGTGGCCGTCAGTAATCATGGGTCAACAACCCCGTATCTCCAGCGGAGAATCCGGGTCACAAGGGAAAGTGCATCGAAGCCCATACGCTAAGGAATTGTCCTCCCCGCCCAATGCCTACTCTGTTGTATCCACAACCGTAAACCTCTATAACCGCTAAGTCAAACTAATCATGCAATTTCTATTAGCGGTTATTCCTATCGCACGGCTTGTACGTACTGGTGGCCAGCCAATCACGCACGTCCGTGTTCTACATGCGACACACAACTTCGTGGTACAACGTGTCAAGGCCATGAATACAACACACAAAGGTGGTCCCTTAAATTTAGGTTTAATGTGTAAGAAAATAATACATAGCATGAAACATAAATGAACAGTAAGTTCTAACAGGTTATGCCATGTCTCACAGTTTATTTTGTATAAAGAAAATAAATAATACATGAAATATGAGCTAAAATAAATAAACAGTAAATGGCAAGGTGTCTTGCCTGGTAGAGCGCCTGGTGTGCTGCGATAATCATGGTGGCATGAACTGCGACTTTGGTGTAACAACTACACAAGGGGACCTTTGATGGTGGCACGGACAGTTCCATTGGGTCCAGAGCGGTCAAATTCGTTAGGGTGGACATAAGGTATGCTTGAATTGGCGATGGAACATGAATAATGGGATTGGTTACGGACAGGAGAAAAATCAAAGAAATAATGGATAAATATTATATATAGGAGTTTTAGAAAATATTTATAATTCCTAAAAACTAGTTTTTATGAGTCAAAATATTTATATGAAAAATACTTAAAAATACTTAGAGTCAAGAAAATCGTTTTTAGAAGGCTATTTTGAAAAGTATATTTTGGTTTAGTCAAAAATGGGTTTTTAGACAAGTACTTGAAAAATCTAAAATCGTCATTTAGACAAAATCTAAGTTGTCCAAATAAAATATATAAGTAGAAAAACTCTATTTTGTTACTTACAGGAAGTTAATTACTTATTGGAAAATACTTAGTAATTACTCTGTAATTTGGAATCTATGTTTTTCTTATTCAAAGTATTTATATAAATACATAAAACCTCAAAACAAAACAAAAACAAAAACTAGTTTTGCCAAAATAATTTGTAGGTCAAATATTATAATTTACTTAGGTAGAAAATATTATTATAACCATATTTTTAAAAACCATAAAAAGTAGTATAAATAAATATATTTTAGGTCAATAGCTTATTTTAAAGTATCACACAAAACTATATTAATACTTTAGCCTCTAAGCTGAATACCATATTTTGAAAATAGCTAGAAACATAATAATAATAATATTTTAACCTTAATTTGTCAAAGTACCATTTTTAGACTGAAGAGTTATAAATTAATTTGACAAAATGATACAATGATATTATATATAGAATATCAATAATACTAGTAGTAATTTGTAAGAATATATATATATATATATATATATATATATATATATATATATATATATATATATATATATATATATATATATATATATATATATATTTATATTTATATATAATACTAATACTAACCATAAATCTTAGTCAACTGTAAGGATAAATAATAATAATAATAATAATAATAATAATAATAATAATAATAATAATATAATAATAATAATAACAATAACAATAACAATCATAATAAACAATAATAATAATAAAATAATAAAAACAATAATAATAATAATAATAAACTTATAACAGCATTAGCGGTTCTTCAGTAGAAAAAGGGGGTGGAGAGAGAGAGAGAGTCGAGAGAGGGAGGGAGGAAGTGCGGAGAGAGGGGATATCAGCGGGGACGCCGGCGGCGAAACGCGGCCGAGGCCGATGGGCGGGCTGTTCGGCGAGATGCGGAGTTGGGCGGCGCGAGCAGCTTGGTCGCGGGCGGATGAGAGTGAGCGGCGGAGGGTCGCGTCGGCGCCGGAGGGTATCGACGGGCGGCTGGGGTGATGGATCGGTGGCCGGCGGCGGGAGTCGGGAGCTGCTCGGCGCGGTGGACGCGGCGAAGCGCTACTCCGGCGGCGCTTGGTCAGGGAAAGGAAACGGGTGGCTGCGGCGAGGCGGAGAGGAAAAGGGCGGGTTCGATCGGGGTTCCGGCGGCTGAGGAAGTGGTTGGATGAGCAGATCCGACGGAGGGGTCGTCGGATCTGGCGAAGCGCAGCGACAGTTCGCCGTCCTAGGGAGCAGACGGCTGAAGGGACCAGATCGAAAGGAGTTTCGGCGGTGGGCGGTCACAGCGGAAGGCACGGCGGAGCTCGCGCACGGGGGAGGTGAGTCTCGTCTTGTTGGCTCTGAGTTTAGGGTTTTCTGGGTTTTGGTAATGGCGACGGTGGCGGTTGCCACGGGTGGAGGCGGTCGGTGGTGGGGTTTTTCCTTTTTTTTTTATTTTTGGCGGTGATTGTCGCGGTCGCCGAAGAAGAGGAGTGGTGGCAGCTGCTATAGGCGGTGGTGGTCTAGGCTGGAGTGGTGGTGGCCGGTGGGATTTTGGCCGAAGGTCGGGTTTGTGATGGTTGCTGGTGTTCCGGCTAGGTTACGCCAGGTGGGATAGCCATGGCTGTGGTCGGGACGGTAGGATGGCAAGGTTGGGTTGATGCTTTCGGTGTGGAGGTGGCGGCGGTTAGGCCGATGGTGGCGGAGGCGGTGTTGGTCGTGGGGGTCTTGGGGATGACGACGTTGGTAGTGATGGCTGAGATGGGTGTTGGCAGAGGCCGAGATCTGTGAAGGAGAACGGGTGGTCGATGGGGTTTGGATAGGGATAGGTTTAGGGGTTTGGTGTCGGGTTGTGTCCGACACGGGAAAATTTATGTACATAAAAAAGATGGAATAAGATTATGGATATGGGCTCACGGACACGATGCACGGCACGTTTGTGGTGGAAGAAATTATGGAAATTAGAAATTTATGGAGGAGTACCTGCCTATTTATAGGATGTGGGAATTCCCATTAAGATAAGGATTAGAATTTTAAATTCCCCATTTAGATAAATCACTATTTAAATCAAATCTAATTTCAAATTAAATTCTAATTTTAAATCTAGATAATCTAGTCTCTAATTAAATATAAATTCTACCTTTAAACTATTTAAATTAAATCCATAAAATCAAATCAAAATTTAAAATGGCCACAATGACTTCCAATATATTTTTTAAAATACCAATAATAATAATTTTAAAAATAATAAATATTTTTAAATATCTTTTTGAATAATAAAATATTAATATTAATAAATCTCGAAAATTACATTTTTATTTAAAAATAACCTAGTAAAATATTTAGGAAATATATATACGTATGCACAAGAATATTATCAATAATTTGTTATAAACGAAAGGCTTTGTAAAATAATAAAATAGCGAAATTGGAAATTTTTGTACGATAACTAAAATAATTATTATATAAATTATTTTGAAACTGTAAAATTAGAAAAAAATATTTTTCTAAAATATGTACGCTCGCACACATTCGCACTCGTCGAGCAATTACGAAAAATAAAACTTCGTGTGCGACGTATAATACGACTACGCGACGTACAATACAAAATTTTTAAATCAGTACTAAATTTAATTAAATAAAAAAATAGTAAAAATTTAGGGGTTTTACAACGGAACACTATATGGTCCCCACAGATCACAGTATATAAGTTCAAAGCATCTCAAAGCACGACTACTACTATCAGGAAAGGCATCACGAGTCTGTTTAGCTTGATGACAAATATCACAAGCCTTATGAGAAAACACGCTGCTACCAGAGAGAAAAGGTAAAGTCTGTATTACTTTATCTGAAGGATGCCCCAGTCTACTATGCCAAACCTCAGAATCACTCTCTTTGCATGCCAGGATCATCGAAGCCAAAGAATCTAGGACCGCCCCCAAGAAGTAAAGTCCACCCCTTTGTTCACCTGCTCCAATCACCATCTTCGTACTTCGGTCCTGAACAAAACACAAATCAGGAGTAAATAATATATCACAATTTCTGGCACCAATCAATTGTGAGACAGAGATCAAATTGCATGTCAATGTCGAAACATAAAGAACATCCGTCAACACCAATAAAGCAGTCAGAAATACTTTGCCTCTCTGAACAGCCTCAATAGTGCTCCCATCAGGCAAAATCATAGGACAGACAGGGCCCTCAAAGCAATCAACTAAACAGTCACGAGAGCCTGTCGCATGAAGAGTAGCCCCAGTATCGAATATCCAAGGGACAATAATTCTTACCCATCAGACGATCAGAGTTTGAAAAACCAGGGTTGGAAGAACTGTCGTTACCCAGCAAGCTCATCAGTTTCTGCCATTGTTCACCTGAGAGTGGTGAAGGATACCTTCCATGCATCATATCCTCCGAACTCCCAGCAAGACCAGCAGGGACACCATGACCAGCAGCGGCGATATGATGAACAACCCCTGCACTACCAGTACCGCATCCCCCATCACGTCGCTGCTGTGGTGCCGTGCCTCTGCCACCACCAGCACCACGTCCGCCCTCACGCTGAGGACGAGTCGTCCACCACTCTGGATAGCCAATCTTGGCAAAGCAAGTGGCAATATCATGACCTGTTTTCTTGTAATGAGTACAGATCATACCTGATTTGTCCCTGGAATCTGAAGTTCTACTATTAGAAGTAGTAGAAAGACGAGGTGAAGTCTTGATAGTCAGTGCCAACACCTCCTCAGCAGCGGAATGGACCTGAGATTTTCGTATTTCCTCCTCCTCACGGACTGCCTGGTATGCCTGATATAAACTTGGCTGAGGATCCTGAGCCAGAAGAATAGATCGGGTATGACCATACAACTCAGCATTCAACCCATACATAAAGTCCTAAAAGTGGTCTTCATCCCTCATAGCCTGTAGCTTTGCAGCAAGTTCACCTCAGTACAAGTAGGCAATGAGAAATAAGCAGCTTGTTCATCCCACAAAGACTGCAAATTTTCAAAGTAGATTTCCACAGACATCGAAGCCGTTTGTTTGCACTCAGCCAAAGCCACCTTAATTTGTTGCTTCCGAGTGCCATTGCTAACAACAAATCTTTTCTCCAACAAGTTCCACAATAGATAAACCTCCTCAAAGTACGGGAAAGATTTTTTCAGAGACGGATCAATGGTATTAAGAACCCATTGAACCAATAGCGCTTGCACGCATCTCCAATCAAGCAATTTACCAGCATCATTAACAGGTTTAACTTCAGTACCCTCCAAAAAAGTGATCTTGCGCCTA
>JANAVB010007799.1:1267432-1529932 GCA_029216955.1 Iris pallida
CTCTAATAGCTTGCAAGTACCATATGGTACACCAAGGTGGGATTTAACGGACGAATATTTCCGGGTTTGCTAATTCTGTAGAAAAATCTATCATTTAATTTCTAGTAATATTCTATCTTTATATTTAAATCCATAACAATCTATCATTTAATTCCATATTAAATACCCCAAAGATAGAATTAAATAAACCTAAACCATCAGAATATTTAATATAGTATATTCTATCTTCAACAGAATTCTATATTATCTTATTAATACAGATTAAGAACCTACGTTAGAAATTCCTTGCAGGTAGTACATTATCACATAGGCAAAGAGTAATGCTATATGTACCTCCAATATGTACGTCCATTATGTCCCTCCTTACATGGCAGCCTATGTGGCAGTCCATGTGGCAAATAGGAAAAAATGTTTCTTTTTTTACTGAATTGGAACAGTCAACACCATTAATGCACACCATTAATGCTATTTTCCATATAGAACCCTATTCTATTTTCTTCCCCATGTCGAGTTCTCACGTTGGTTGCCGTCCCTATTGGACCTCGCCGGAAGATCGGAAGGTTCGTCGTAAGGAAGGTTGCTGGAGAAGTGCACCAAAAAATGGTACTCTCTCTCTCTCTCTCTCTCAAACACACACACACACATATTTGGAGGAACATATAGCCTCATATTCTCCAAAGAAACTACCCCGATCGTCCTCCGGTCCCCGCCATCCGCTGCTCCCTCTCGTGCAGCGTCGCCAAATCACTCATCGTAGGTGAAGCAGACTCCGTCCCCGTGCTCGTTCATCAACTACACAGCTCGACCGGACCCACATAACCTGTTTGTTCAAATGCCCCATTTGCCTCGTCGTGTCCGACAAATTGGTGTTGTTTCATATTTCGAATTGGGTCAAACTTTTGATTAGCGCACAATAATTGGTTAAGCCTAGGAAGAGATTCTTTTTATTCTCTTAAATTGGTCCCAGCTTCTTAATTTACACAGCATAAGTCCCTCTTAGTATTCAGTTTACATAGCATAAGTCCCTCTTAGTATTCAAGTTGTGTACATGTATTGATTGTTTTAGTCTCTTAAATTTACTAATAAAATTTCATTCACTTTCTCATATGTATGATTGTTTTATTTTATTTTTTGACTGATTTGTAGGATATAAATGACATTTCTGATGAAAATATCATAGATGATGAGGATAGACTCGAAGAAATTGAGAAGGGAGTATCTGAGAATCAAATACATGAAAATTCTGAGGAAGGAATGGAAAAGACAACATGTGAAAATGGAATAATTAAAGAACCCAAGGAAGGAATGGAGTTTAACTCTCTGCAAGAGGTTCGGGATTTTATACTAATTATGCTCATCAAACTGGGTTTGGTGTGACAAAAAAGAACACAAAAGAGAGGAGATGATGGGGAGCTGAGATATTTGCATTTGAATGTTCTCGGGCAGGTAAGAGACGAAGTACTTCGAAGAAAGAGTTTAAGCCGAGCCTCTCAATTAAAGTTGAATGCCAAGCGAGGATAAGATCAACACTACAAACAAGTGGTAAATTTAAATTAAGAACCGTTGTTCTTGAGCACAATCATGCATTAAGTCCAAGAAAAGCTCGATTTTTCAGATCTAATAAGAAGTTGGATAATCACGTGAAAAGAAAGCTTGAACTAAATGATCAAGCTGGAATTGGCGTGAGTAAGAATTTTCATTCATTTGTTGTTGAAGCTGGAGGATATGAAAATCTTACATTCGGGAAAAAAGATTGTCGCAATCACATTGAAAAAGCAAGGAGGCTAAGACTTGGGGTTGGAGATGGAGAAGCAATTAGAAATTATTTTATCAAAATGCAAGGTAAAAATTCAAGTTTCTTTTATATGATGGATCTTGATGATAAATCTCGTCTTCGAAATTTTTTCTGGGCTGATGCAAGAAGTAGGGCAGCATATGAAGACTTTGGGGATGTTATCACATTTGATACTACATATCTCACAAATAAGTATGAGTTGCCATTTGCTCCTTTTGTAGGGGTGAATCATCATGGACAGTCAATATTATTGGGTTGAGGGTTGTTATCTCATGAGAACACTGAATCTTTTGTCTGGTTATTTGAGTCTTGTCTATCATGTATGTCTGGACGTGCTCCAAATGCTATAATTACTGACCAATGCAAATCTATGCAAAATGCTGTTGAGAAAGTATTTCCAGAGGCTCGACATCGATGGTGCTTGTGGCATATATTGAAAAAGGTTCCTGAAAAATTAAGTCGATATTCTCTATATGAAAACATCAAAACAACTTTACATAATGTTGTTTATGACTCTTTAACTATAAAAGAGTTTGAAGATGGATGGGTAGAAATGATTCATAAGTATGATCTTTCTGAAAATGAATGGTTAGGATATTTGTACAAGGCGAGGGATCGATGGGTTCCAAGTTTTTTGAAAGATACTTTTTGGGCCGGAATGTCAACTACACAGCGGAGTGAAAGCATGAATGCCTTTTTTGATGATTATGTGAACTCAAAAACAACATTGAAGCAATTTGTTGAACAATATGACAATGCTTTGAGAAGTAAGGTTGAAAAGGAGAAGCAAGAGGATTTTCGTTCCTTCAATTCAATGTATGAGTGTTTAATTGATTATGATTTTGAGAAACAAGTCCAAAGTGTTTTCACCAATGCAAAGTTTAAAGAGTTCCAAGAGGAGTTGAAGAGGTTAATGTATTGTCATCCATCACTTAATGAGAAAAAAGGCTCATATGAAGTTACTGAAGATGTTAAATTTGGTGAAAATAAATGGATGCATAAGAAGTATACCGTTAATTTTATTGAAGAAACATCTGAAGTCAAATGTATGTGTCGTTTATTTGAGTTCAGGGGGATTTTATATAGACACTCACTTTCTGTATTCACTCTAAGAAAAGTTAAAGAAATTCCAGATAGATACATTTTGTCACGATGGCGGAAAGATTTGAAGCATATGCATACTTCTGTTCAGACCAGCTACAATGATTGGATATTAGTCCCTATACACAACGGTACACAAAAATGTCCAACAGCTTTCATGAAGTTGCAACATTGGCAAAAAGTTCTGAAAAGACATGTGAAATGATTATGGGTCTTATCAATGAAATGAAAACTAAACTCCTAGCCGATGAAGAAATATGTGGGAGCAGTCAAGTTGAATTGGTTCATTCACCCAAATGTACAAAGGATGGTATTGAGATGACAAATGGGAGTGGTAAGGTGCTCAGCCCAATAGCTGTAAAGCGAAGAGGACGACCACTAGTGAATAGAAAGGTTTCGAAAGTAGAAGAATTGATTAAAAAGCTGAAAAGAGTTAAAGGAAAAAGAAGTTAAAGAAAACACCACCAAAAAAAGAAATTGGAAAAAGGTATAGTTAATGTGTTATGTTGTGTCAAGCTCTGTTGTGTTGTAGATTTTTTTAAATAATTAATAAGTGCTTATTGTGATTTTGTGGATCTTGTCACAGAAATTTCAACAAGAACAAATACTTGATCAAGCCAAAATTGATGGAGTTCAACCACAGGTAACTTTGCACAATTTCTTAGTTGTTTTCCTTTTTTTATAGCAGATAATGTGTTATGTTGTAGAATTGTTTTTAAGGAATAATAAGTGGTTATTGTGATTTTTTTTGGTTCTTATCAATTGGAGGTACAAATAGCTAATGTGTTATGTTGTAGATTTTTTTAGGATTAATAAGTGCTTATTGTGAATTTTTTGTGTGGTTATTGTCACATAATTTTCAACAAGAACAGATAGTTGATCAAGCCAAAACTGATGGAGTTCTCCTTACTTCAAACACACCAGTTATTATGAATGAGACTGGAACACAAGAAAGCTCAAAATTAACAATCTCTAATGAGCATTTGAGAGTTAATCATGGAATGGAATATCAACCACAGGTAACTTCACACAATTTCTTACTTGTTTCCCTCTTTTTAGAGCTTTATAATAATATATTTTTAGTTTAATTTTTTGCATGATAACCAACAGAAACTACTTGGTAATGATAAATTAGGAGGCATTTTCCACCCTTCAAATACACCCATTATGGTCAATGAGATTGGAACACAAGAGAGCTCGAATCTATCTATCTCAAATCAGCTTTTGGGAGGTGCTTAATATGGCATGGGATATTTAAATTTGCTTAGTTCTTTACAGGTAAGTTTATAAGTATATTTTGTTCATTTTTTTCTTCTGTCTAGTGACAAGTAATACTAAATTTTATGTGTATAGGCTAATCAAAATTTGCGATGGAATGGTGGAATGCTAAGCGCACAAGACAATATCCAAAGAACTACTTCAATTGATACAACGGAGTTTGTCACTCCCCGTTCCCAGAATGCGTATTTTTATACATGTACAACTCATGAGTATTTATTTAATATTTATCATGTATTATCCAGTATTTAAATTCCTTTAATTTCATGTTAATCAATTAATCTGCTCTTTAAATTTTTATGTTAATTTATTTCCTGCAATTATATTTCTGCAATTTTATTTCTGCACTTTATTTTCTGCTTTATTCTCTTCTTTAGCTAGGCTTTGGGTTCGGGTTGGCTTTGGTTGGACCCATTGGACCCATTGGACCCGGCCCAACTCCCACCTACCACCCCTTCCATATTTAAAGCCACCCTCTCCATTCTCTCTCCTCATTACTCTCATTCTCACCATTACTCCTCTTCTTCTTCTTCTTCATTACTCTCTCCACCTACTAAACCGTAGGCAAGTACAACTTGCTCCACATGAGAACCCATGTTTTTATGGTTCATTTATCTTCCTCTCGTGATCCTAAGAGAGTTTAGAACTTGGCATTTTTCATTTCGAAGTCTTAATTTTTGTAGATCTAGAAATGAGTTATTTTTGGAGTTTGGTGGTTTTGATCTATCAAACTTCTTTGTTTTCAAGTTTTGATGGTTCTATGTTGTAGAGAGTTTTATTCTACCCAATTTTGACCTTTGGAAAGTTGGATTTGGACTTGTTTTGACCAAGTTATGGACCTTTGAAGCTTTGGGGTGCAACCATGGAGTTCTTGCTCTTTGGAGAAGACAGTGAGCAGTGTACACTAACTTTTTAGCTTGCGTCACTGAGCTGTGCGCGCTCTTTAGCGCAGCGCAGTCTGGAGTCCATATGCTACCTTTTTAGGAAGCGTGTGTCTTACATACGCTGCCTTTTTGGAAGCGTATGTCGTATGGAGTTCATACGCTACCTTTTGGGAGCGTATGACTTGCATACGCTGACTTGAATGGTCAGGAGTCGTATGGAGTTCATACGCTACCTTTTGGGAGCGTATGACTTACATACGCTGACTTGAATGGTCAGGAGTCGTATGGAGTTTATACGCTACCTTTTGGGAGCGTATGACTTGCATACGCTGACTTGGATGGTCAGGAGTCGTATGGAGTCCATACGCTGCCTTTGGGGAGCGTATGACTTGCATACGCTCACTTGGATGGTGAGGAGTTGTATGGAGCCCATACGCTGCCTCTTTGACCTGAGCGTACGCTGACTTGAGCGTAGCCTGACATGAGCGTAGCCTACTTATCCTGGATCTTCTATAGCCCTGTATATTGATATTTTATTAGATATTTAACGTCCATTTTATATCCTTACGCCTTTTTGGCATAAACTCGATAAAATCATGATATAATAATATTGTTAATATCAATTGTTATGTGGAATGTGCCTTGTGTCCCGATTGATTTTTGGGATACCCAGTATGACTGGGACTTGACCATGAGAGTTATAGACTCGACCCCCGTTTAATGCTAATTGACTTTCATGCCTTGTCACCATTGATAATAATGGTTATCTTGACTAACTAAATTGATCATGCATTCCTAGTCGGAACTAAGAGACTAGCTAGTCGTCTTATTGAATTAAATGAATGAGACACATTCATGTTATGAACTATTATAATCGACTGGCTGATCCCGAACGTTGACATACATGCACATGCAGGCTTCAATCTATTTATTTATTTATTTATTTACTTATTTATTTTCTACAAAAGAAGCATGTGTACTTTATGGTCAAGGCATGATTACCGTGGTTAGATTTGATTGTTGCATTACGCTATGTAAGACCTGCAACCTAACCGCACTGGTATCGTTGTAGAGTTGTGCATATTTTACCCCGTACGAAAGTACTCATTTGAATGACCATGATCCACGGCATGGGATTTCACTCAACATATGGACTATTAAGTTAAATAAAATAATGATTGCATGGAGAGAATGGATTCCCGAGTTCTTACATGGCAGCTCCCTTGGGACAAGTAGTACCCGACGGGCCGGCTGGTTCCCACAGATACTGTAAACCTGCCACATGGGCAGGGAACAGTATCTGCTTATATTATTATTATATATTGTATATTGATGACGGACGTCCCGCTGGGACTCGTCTAATTCATGAATGGCGCAATTGATTGACTGGATCGACTAGCCTTGCTTGCACATAGTAAGAACTGAGGAATCCCTATTACATAAATTCCAGGATAACTTGGAACTCAAAATAGCAAGCCGTAGGATTTGATTGGCCGTTCAAAATGATTTGTTTGTGCACTGTACCTACTCTGTTACCTAACTGGGATGATCAGAATATCAGGACATGACGGACCAACTTCTGTCCTTGTTTGGTTGGAAGGTTGGTTCGAAGTGTCGTGATGTGATGTGAATCCTAGTGGAAAGCAGAGATCTATTATTATATTTCTCATTACTGGTTTTAGTTTTCATGTCGTGCTCCCTTGTGGTACTTGCTATTAGAGGTCTAACCTCTCTGGTTTTGTATGGCCAGATTTAGAGCCGGTTCCCGAGGACTCAGCTTACTTCTACCTCCAAGATGGTCAACACTAGAGGGATGATCGCAGGAGGACTCGAGTGGGTTCCTTACTTCACCGCTCGTTTTGTCACTTACTTTATACTTGGCTGTTTGGCACCGACATGTTAGTCGGATTGTCTTGTACTTATTTTTACATAATTGTAATTAAAGTCAGACTGCAGCTGATAACAATTGTGTATACTTTTGCTACATCAATCTGGCTATGTTTTGTAAAGCCAGATATCAAGAACATTTTGACAGAGCGTTTGGGACGCCTTACTGCTTTATCTTATATGTTCTCTATTTTTGTTTCTTATTTGAATGATTGAGACAATAGATGTGTAATGACCATAATAAGACTTTTATGTAGTATGTACCCCCTCGTCTGGTTAGACAGCATTGATCATATTATACGGTATTCATCTACCCGTAATATGTAGCTGGCTGAGTCATTCCCCCGCTCTCCAGTATTCTGGTTCTGGGGCGTGACAAGGTTTTAGTGGTGGCCAATGCAGGTCTGATTTCAGACTTGTGGGGTATTTTGATTTATAGGATGTCTCAATCACACATGTTCCCCCTTGATCTCATGATTTGTTGATTCTCAACTCCAGCTTGACATTCCAGTATCCCTTGACTTCATTGATCCTTCATGTCCGGTCATTTGATTGTTCTCTTGTCCCTTTTCTTAGGGGCACCTCGTCCGTATCTGTCAGAGCTGGACAGCAACAACATGGACAGCAGCATGGACAACCTGACCATGTTGGTCAGCAATAAGGGCCGGTACTAACTCAGGAGGCTACCCAGGAAGAAGTGATAGTGGAACCAGCAGCTGGGTCGCAGTATCCGGACATTCCACCCCCACCGACAGTTCCACCTACCCAAGTGGACACACCAGCCCTTCTGGAGATCATGAGAGGAATGATGGCTACTCAGCAACACCAGATGTTGGCCCAGCAGCGCATGCACGCTCAGTTGCAAGAGCAGAATGTACTACTCAACCAAGGATTACAGACGGCATTAGAAAGAGGGGTGAGGCCAGATTCAGGAGCGTCAGCCCGGTTTTGCAAGTATAACCCCCGCCGTTTCGAGGGCACGAAGGATGCTATCTCAGCAGATGTATGGCTTAAGGACATTGAGGCTATTCTGACAGCCGCTAAGGTGCCGGCCGAAGAGCGTGTGGATCTAGTAAAGTTGTTACTTCAGGATCTTGCACGTGATTGGTGGGAAGCAGAGGAAGTAGGCATCAGACGTCCTGTTGCATGGGACGATTTTACTGCAAGGTTTAAGACGAAGTATTATGGAGTTGTGGCGCAGTTTGAGCTACAACAGAAGTTTATTAACCTCAGACAGGCTGGCAAGACTGTAGATGCTTATGCAGCGGAGTTCTGCAGATTGAGTAGGTTTGCCCCAGAGATGGTAACAACGGAGCGCCAGAGGGCGATGAGGTTCCAGCAAGGGTTTCATCTTGAGCTCTTGCAATTGATAGAGGGGCACAATTACCAGACTTTTGATGAGATATTGACGGTAACCCGAAGGCATGAGATCACCATTCAGAGGCTTGCGGTAAGGACTGGGGGTCAGAAGAGATCCCACAGTCAGATTGAAGGAGGAGGGGGAGCAGCGCCCCGAACAACAGCACCATCCCCTGGCATTCGTATCTACGATGTGGCGATACGGGGGCCAGTACCACCACCCAGGCAGCAACAACAGAAGAAGAACCAGCAACCCCCAGCGGGCTGTACTTATTGTGGGAAGATGGAGCACACTAGAGATGTGTGTCGAGCATTGAATGGACTATGTTTGATATGTGGAAATCCAGATCATCGGGTTACCACATGTCCCATGAATTCGAGGTCAGGAGGACCAGTGCAGCAGTTTCCTGCTCTGCCAGCACCAGGGGCAGGGCAGTATCGAGGACCAGCGGTAGCAGTGAGGCCGTTGGCACAGCGTCCGTTAGTACCGCAGGCTCAGATGTTTCGGCAGCAGGGACCGTCGATGCAGCAACACCAGCATAGATCACCCCAGCATCATCAAGGAAGGGGCCAGCAGCAGCACCAGGCTAGGCCGCAACATGGTAACCAGCAAGGAGGTCGAGGACAAGCATTCACACTATCCTTGGAGGAGGCATTAGCATCGGGAGATGTTGTGGTAGGTAACATTCTCGTCGCCTCATATCCCGCAGTAGCATTGTTTGATTCGGGAGCATCACACTCATTTATATCTGCACGATTTGCGACACGGCTAGGAATGGAGTTCGAGGCATTGCCAGGGAGGTTGAATATACTCACCGGTAATGGGCTCGTAGGAGTTAGTAGAGTTATTCTAGCGTGTAGTGTTGTAGTTTGCGGGCATTCCTTACCCGCCCGGTTGATAGAATTTCCTGTTGGAAATTTTGACGTTATCTTAGGCATGGACTGGCTGAAAGACAGTCATGCGACAATAGATTGTCGTAGTGGGAGTGTATCTTTTGATATTCCAGGCATGAAGAGATTCACCTTAGTCAGATCAGAGGCAACTCAACAAGAACAGGGAGTAGTAACGGCAATGGAAGAAGTTCAGGTTCCGAAGGTAGTTGAAGAATTTTTAGACGTGTTTCCCGAAGAACTTTTCGGTCTGCCACCGGTTAGAGATATTAAGTTCAGTATAGAATTGGCACCTGGGACTAAACCGATATCAGATCGGGTTTACAGAATGGCGAATTCGGAGCAGGCCAAGGTATATCAGCATATAGAGGAATTGAAGGAGAAGAAGTTTATCCAAGCTAGCGTATCGCCATGGGCAGCACCAGTGGTACTTGTGGGGAAGAAGGATGGATCATCCAGATTGTGCATCGATTACAGGAAGCTTAACGCGGCAACAGTAAAGAACAAGTACCCATTACCCAGGATCGACGACTTATTTGATCAGTTGAGCAAGGCTAGAGTTTTCTCCAAGATAGATCTTCGTTCAGGGCATCACCAAGTGAGGGTTCGGAAGGAAGATATTCCCAAGACAGCATTCAGGTCGAAGTATGGGCATTATGAATTCTTGGTAATGCCGTTTGGTTTGACCAATGCTCCAGCAATATTCATGGATTTGATGAACCGTATCTTTATGCCGTATTTAGATCAATTTGTCGTAGTATTTCTCGACGAAATTCTTGTGTACTCTGCTAGTGAAGAGGAGCATGAAGACCACATCAGGAAAGTGTTACAGGTTTTGAGAGAGAACCAGTTGTATGCCAAGCTCAGCAAGTGTGAGTTCTGGACGGATCATATTTCATTTCTGGGTCACATCATATCAGGAGCTGGAGTAGCAGTGGATCCCAAGAAGGTAGAAGCAGTAGAGAGCTGGCCAGTACCCAAGACCGTAGCTGATGTTCGGAGTTTCTTGGGATTGGCAGGATATTACAGAAGGTTTGTGTCAGACTTTGCAAGGCTTTCAGCACCCATGACTCGCTTGACACGGAAGGATGTACCATTCGTCTGGTCGGCAGAATGTCAGGCATCATTTGAGAACCTGAAGCAGAAGTTGATATCAGCGCCTATTCTTACATTACCAGTTGGGCCCGGAGGTTTTACAGTATATTGTGATGCGTCAGGTAAAGGACTTGGATGTGTCCTTATGCAGCATGGGAAGGTGATAGCGTTTGCATCTAGGCAGCTTCGGGACCACAAAAAGAATTACCCAACTCATGATTTGGAGTTGGCGGCAGTAGTATTTGCTTTGAAGCTATGGAGGCATTACTTATATGGTGACCGAGTAGACATGTACACAGACCACAAAAGTCTGAAGTACATCTTTACTCAGAAGGAGCTGAACATGAGGCAGAAAAGATGGTTAGAACTGATCAAGGATTATGACGTGGAGCTTCAGTATCATCCAGGTAAGGCTAATGTGGTAGCAGACGCTCTTAGCAGAAGAGGCGGCACATTTATGTTGACAACGCAGAAGCACATCTTAGAAGACCTTCAGGAGATGGGCATCGAGGTTATACTTCCTAGTGATGTAGGAGTTCTAACTAGTCTGCAAGTCCAATCTGACTTGGTGGATAGGATCAAGGCAGCTCAGGCACAAGACCCAAGGATTCAGAAGCTTAGGGCTGAATATGAGTCAGGGCACAGAAAGGAGTTGAAAATTCATGAAGATGGTACACTTAGGTTTGGATCACGTCTATGTGTGCCTAGTGGAGATATCAGACAGGAAGTTATGGCAGAAGCTCACAGTTCCCAGTATTCTGTACATCCTGGAGGGACCAAGATGTACCAAGATATCAAGCAGCACTTCTGGTGGAACGGGATGAAGAAAGAAATAGCTAGATTTGTTTTCCGTTGCTTGGTATGTCAGCAAGTAAAGGCAGAACAGCAGAGGCCAGCTGGATTATTGCAACCGCTTCCTATCCCGGAATGGAAATGGGAGCATATTACAATAGACTTTGTGACCGGTTTACCGAGATCACCAAGTGGTAAAGATGCTATTTGGGTGATAGTAGATCGGCTTACAAAGGTAGCACACTTTTTTCCTTTCAGAGTAGGGCAATCTACAGAAAAGTTGGCAGAGTTGTATATGCAACAGATAGTCAGGCAACATGGAGTCCCTGTCAGTATTGTGTCAGACAGAGATACCCATTTCACATCGCATTTCTGGAAGAGCTTGCATCATAGTCTGGGTACCAAATTAAGATTTAGCACGGCTTACCATCCACAGACGAATGGACAATCAGAAAGAACAATTCAGACTTTGGAAGATATGTTGCGAGCTTGCACTCTGGATTTTGGAGGATTTTGGAAAAGCCACCTGCACTTAGTTGAGTTCTCATACAACAACAGTTATCAAGCCAGTATCCAGATGGCGCCATTTGAGGCACTATATGGTAAGAAGTATAGATCGCCACTAGCATGGGATGATATCGGGGAAAGGAAGATGCTAGGCCCAGAAATGATTATTCAGACGGTTGAAGTGATTAAGGGAATTAGAGAGCGACTTCATGTTGCGCAGGATCGACATCGTCATTGGGCAGACCAGCATCGTAGGCCGCTAGAGTTTTCTGTTGGGGACCACGTGTTCTTGCGGATCTCACCTACCCGTGGGGTCATTAGATTTGGCGTTCGCGGGAAGTTGAGTTCGCGATACGTAGGCCCATTTGCTATTCTTGATAGGGTAGGCGATGTTGCTTATCGTTTATCCCTTCCACCTTCGTTACGAGAGGTGCATGACGTGTTTCATGTATCTTAATTGCGAAGGTATGTATCGGACCCAAGCCATATCCTCGATCATTCAGAACTGGTTGTTGGTACCAACCTGTCTTACAAGGAATAGCCTGTGTCCATCTTGGACCGAAGAGAGAAGATACTCAAGAACCGAACAATTAACCTTGTCCGGGTTGCTTGGGGTCATCACTCTTTGGGAGAGTCAACGTGGGAACGTGAGGATGATATCCGATCACGGTATCCACATCTGTTTGACTCACAAGGTATATCTTTTTCTGTGTACCTGATTGTCTTGATTCCTCATGCTTATTACCTTATGGGTAGAATTGCTTGATATCGTAAATTGATGGATTTACATATATGTTACTTACTATGGACATTGTAAAATGATTGCTTGATTGAATTGCTTGTACTTAGATTTGTTTAGCCCTGATGTTTCTATCCTGCTTGGATTTGAAATTCCGAGGACGGAATTTTTCTAAAGAGGGTAGAGATGTCACTCTCCGTTCCCAGAATGCGTATTTTTATACATGTACAACTCATGAGTATTTATTTAATATTTATCATGTATTATCCTGTATTTAAATTTCTTTAATTTTATGTTAATCAATTAATCTGCTCTTTAAATTTTCAGGTTAATTTATTTCCTGTAATTATATTTCTGCAATTTTATTTCTGTACTTTATTTCCTGCTTTTATTCTCTGCTTTAGCTAGGCTTTGGGTTCGGGTTGGCTTTGGTTGGACCCATTGGACCCATTGGACCCGGCCCAACTCCCACCTACCACCCCTTCCATATTTAAAGCCACCCTCTCCATTCTCTCTCCTCATTACTCTCATTCTCACCATTACTCCTCTTCTTCTTCTTCTTCTTCTTCTTCATTACTCTCTCCACCTACCAAACCGTAGGCAAGTACAACTTGCTCCACATGAGAACCCATATTTTTATGGTTCATTTATCTTCCTCTCGTGATCCTAAGAGAGTTTAGAACTTGGCATTTTTTATTTCGAAGTCTTAATTTTTGTAGATCTAGAAATGAGTTATTTTTGGAGTTTGGTGGTTTTGATCTATCAAACTTCTTTGTTTTCAAGTTTTGATGGTTCTATGTTGTAGAGAGTTTTATTCTACCCAATTTTGACCTTTGGAAAGTTGGATTTGGACTTGTTTTGACCAAGTTATGGACCTTTGAAGCTTTGGGGTACAACCATGGAGTTCTTGCTGTTTGGAGAAGACAGTGAGCAGTGTACACTAGCTTTTTAGCTTGCGTCACTGAACTGTGCGCGCTCTTTAGCGCAGCGCAGTCTGGAGTCCATACGCTACCTTTTTAGGAAGCGTGTGTCTTGCATACGCTGCCTTTTTGGAAGCGTATGTCGTATGGAGTTCATACGCTACCTTTTGGAAGCGTATGACTTGCATACGCTGACTTGAATGGTCAGGAGTCGTATGGAGTTCATACGCTACCTTTTGGGAGCGTATGACTTGCATACACTGAATTGAATGGTCAGGAGTCGTATGGAGTTCATACGCTACCTTTTGGGAGCGTATGACTTGCATATGCTGACTTGGATGGTCAGGAGTCGTATGGAGTCCATACGCTGCCTTTGGGGAGCGTATGACTTGCATACGCTCACTTGGATGGTGAGGAGTTGTATGGAGCCCATACGCTGCCTCTTTGACCTGAGCGTACGCTGACTTGAGCGTAGCCTGACATGAGCGTAGCCTACTTATCCTGGATCTTCTATAGTCCTGTATATTGATATTTTATTAGATATTTAACGTCCATTTTATATCCTTACGCCTTTTTGGCATAAACACGATAAAATCATGATATGATAATATTGTTAATATCAATTGTTATGTGGAATGTGCCTTGTGTCCCGATTGATTTTTAGGATACCCAGTATGACTGGGACTTGACCATGAGAGTTATAGACTCGACCCCCGTTTAATGCTAATTGACTTTCATGCCTTGTCACCATTGATAATAATGGTTATCTTGACTAAATTGATCATGCGTTCCTAGTCGGAACTAAGAGACTAGCTAGTCGTCTTATTGAATTAAATGAATGAGACACGTTCATGTTATGAACTATTGTAATCGACTGGCTGATCCCGAACGTTGACATACATGCACATGCAGGCTTCAATCTATTTATTTATTTATTTACTTATTTATTTTCTACAAAAGAAGCATGTGTACTTTATGGTCAAGGCATGATTACCGTGGTTAGATTTGATTGTTGTATTACGCTATGTAAGACCTGCAACCTAACCGCACTGGTATCGTTGTAAAGTTGTGCATATTGTACCCCATACGAAAGTACTCATTTGAATGACCATGATCCACGGCATGGGATTTTACTCAACATAGGGACTATTAAGTTAAATAAAATAATGATTGCATGGAGAGAATGGATTCCTGAGTTCTTATATGGCAGCTCTCTTGGGACAAGTAGTACCCGACGGGCCGGCTGGTTCCCACAGATACTGTAAACCTGCCACACGGGCAGGGAACAGTATCTGCTTATATTATTATTATATATTATATATTGATGACGGGCGTCCTGCTGGGACTCGTCTAATTCATGAATGGCGCAATTGATTGACTGGATCGACTAGCCTTGCTCGCACATAGTAAGAACTGAGGAATCCCTATTGCATAAATTCCAGGATAACTTGGAACTCAAAATAGCAAGCCGTAGGATTTGATTGGCCGTTCAAAATGATTTGTTTGTGCACTGTACCTACTCTGTTACCTAACTGGGATGATCAGAATATCAGGACATGACGGACCAACTTCTGTCCTTGTTTGGTTGGGAGGTTGGTTCGAAGTGTCGTGATGTGATGTGAATCCTAGTGGAAAGCAGAGATCTATTATTATATTTCTCATTACTGGTTTTAGTTCTCATGTCGTGTTTCCTTGTGGTACTTGCTATTAGAGGTCTAACCTCTCTGGTTTTGTATGACCAGATTTAGAGCCGGTTCCCGAGGACTCAGCTTACTTCTACCTCCAAGATGGTCAACACTAGAGGGATGATCGCAAGAGGACTCGAGTGGGTTCCTTACTTCACCGCTCGTTTTGTCACTTACTTTATACTTGGCCGTTTGGCACCGACATGTTAGTCGGATTATCTTGTACTTACTTTTACATAATTGTAATTAAAGTCAGACTGCAGCTGATAACAATTGTGTATACTTTTGCTACACCAATCTGGCTATGTTTTGTAAAGCCAGATATCAAGAACATTTTGACAGAGCATTTGGGATGCCTTACTGCTTTATCTTACATGTTCTCTATTTCTGTTTCTTATTTGAATGATTGAGACAATAGATGTGTAATGACCATAATAAGACTTTTATGTAGTATGCACCCCCTCGTCTGGTTAGACAGCATTGATCGTATTATACGGTATTCATCTACCCGTAATACGTAGCTGGCTGAGTCATTCCCCCGCTCTCCAGTATTCTGGTTCTGGGGCGTGACAGAGTTTGACGCAAAAGTTGCAAGGCTCATTCAACTCGGATTTAGAAGGGAAGTCGTGATAGAAGCTCTTCGATTTTCTACTAGAAATGAACAAAAAGCTTTTGAGTTTCTCTACAATGACAAGCTGCTTAATTGAACAGACAATAAGATTGTTTGCTTTTTTAAGTTAATTGTATTTCAATTTCAAGTAAGATTGTATTTTGTTTCTCCTAGATGAAGTCATGAATGTTTCAGATTATTGTGAGATTAATCCATACTTCTTATTCTAAGCTTCTAGTTCGCTTGTGGAACTTCTGAGTATACTGGCTACACGAATTAAAAGATGCAGAATCAAATTTTTACAATGACAGTGTAATATGTACAACCTGTACAAAGAATACAGTAGGTAGCTTCCACTGATACTTAATTTACCCTTCACAGGAATTGTTTCTGTTCAAGAGAAGTTTTTGTTGTACAATGACAGTGTAAATACTGAAGCTAAGAGATACTGAAGCTAAGAGAGACCAAAAAGTAATCATTTTTTTGTGTTGGTTACAAGTAAATTAATGATCTAGTCAGTATCGGCTGGAGATATTGAAGCTAAGCAGGAAGCCCGCAAAGGCTCTTGAAGTGGATACACACTGGTTCATCCATGGATTGGCAAATCAATAATACCACTTGGTAGTCATTCTTTATAAGCAAATTAATCAACAAATGACAATATAATATGTACAACCTATACAAATAATACAGTAGCTTCCAAGTGCAAATGAACCTAAAACACTGATACTTAATTTATATGCAAGAGAATTGTTCGATCTAGAACCGTGTTTCACAGAAAGACAAATATTTACAAGTTCATTTTTCTTTTGAAGAATCTGGTAAAGTTGTACATTTATAGATTGGACAAACGTTCTAAAGCAGCAACCATTTTTGCAGCAGCTATCATTGAAATCATGACTACAACTCATTGAACTCTTTCATGGGAATATCTGCATCAAGATATATCTAGAGTTCCAGCACCACTTCATCAAGATATATCTAGTGAGATGGAGGACTACATAGTTGACTCGTCTACACAAACTATTAAATCCAGCACCACTTCATCCCTCGTATCCCATTCCTTAGGTAGCGGCGCCTTCAAGAAGTGCCTGATCAAAATGCCAGACCCTGCAAAAAATGCACGAAACAAAATGTTAGGAACCCGTAAAACTAATGGAACTCTTTATATCAAGTCTTACCGTGTCCTTTGCCGACCCTTCTCAACTGGGCAACATACTCAGAAATCTTCTTTATAGCTTCAACCTGATTTTGCAAAATAACGAAAACAAGGCAAAAAAATTTAAGTACTGCTATATAACTTCGATTTAGTGTAATTAGTATAATCTATAACTAAGCTGGATACAATCTTGTATTGTCTTAGAGTTATCAGGATATAGGAATGGATTTCTGCTACTTAAAACATCTAATGGCGTAAGAGATCATTCATCATTCATCATTCATCAGGATATAGGAATGGATTTCTGGATACAATCTTGTATTAATACTTTGATGGTTCATGGAACCAAATGCTAGTTGGGACATGAAGGAACAAGAGGCGTTACCTGTTCTCCATGGAACTCAGTCTTCATAAAGTCGGCAAGCTGAGGATCATGGCTTTATGTTGCAACATGTTCACACAAAATACAGTCACTTGTCATATACAGCTCGATAGTCATGCAATCATCCAACGAGACTGTTGTTATACACAGCTGAATACTAAGAGGGACTTATGCTGTGTAAATTAAGAAGCTGTGACCAATTTAAGAGAATAAAAAGAATCTCTTCCTATGCTTAACCAATTATTGTGCGCTAATCAAAGGTTTGACCCAATTCGAAATATGAAACAACACCAATTTGTCGGACACGACGAGGCAAATGGGGCATTTGAACAAACAGGTTATGTGCGGTCCGGTCGAGCCATGTAGTTGATGAAGGAGCACGGGGACGGAGTCTGCTTCACCTACGATGAGTGATTTGGCGACGCTGCAAGAGAGAGGGAGCAGCGGATAGTGGGGACCGGAGGACGATCGGGGTGGTTTCTTTGGAGAATAGGAGGCTATATGTTCCTCCAAATATGTGTGTGTGTTTGAGAGAGAGAGAGAGAGAGAGAGAGAGAGAGAGAGTACCATTTTTTGGTGCACTTCTCCAGCAACCTTCCTTACGTCGAACCTTCCGATCTTCCGACGAGGTCCAATAGGGACGGCAACCAACGTAAGAACTCGACATGGGGAAGAAAATAGAATAGGGTTCTATATAGAAAATAGCATTAATGGTGTGCATTAATGGTGTTGACTGTTCCAATTCAGTAAAAAAAAGAAACAATTTTTCCTATTTGCCACATGGACTGCCACATAGGTTGCCATGTAAGGAGGGACATAATGGAGGTACATATTGGAGGTACATATAGCATTACTCATAGGCAAAACCTGATGTGTTGCACTGGTAAAAGAAAGATAAATAATTTTTTAACCAAAAATTTAGTGTCAAGAAGTGGTGGCCATTCCAGAATTAGAAGGGCACATGGTTTTCCATGCTAATAAAGTGATGAAACAGTTATGGCTTGCCATCACGAAAATGCAATGGTTATATGTGCCCACAAAATTGTAGCTAAATTATCTTTAGCCGAGAGGAATAATACTTGTAGGATTCACAGATATATCGAAATAATACTTGTAGGATTCAAAGATATATCGGAACACAATTTCATTTGATTTAAATGCTAAATTAAATAAAAAAATCACATGATAAGATATTTGTAGGATTCAAAGACTAAATTAGTATTATTCTGATGTATTTAATTTAAATGAAATTGCTTTCTCCTTTTGATTAACATCAGAATACTACTAATTTAGCAATTTTATTTAAATTAAATATATCGGAACAGTAGAGTTCGAATACATAGAAAAATATATTATGATGGACCATCATTTTTAAATGTTTAATATTTAAATACATCTTTAATTAAATCTAGCCTACGGAATAATTCCCATCGTTTGATCAAGCCTACGGCATTAATCGTTTGAAGCTTTTAATTTAAGATTTTGATCAAGCCTATGGAACACATCATTTAATTACTCCTTGTAGGTTTCAATAGATTTATTCTATATAGTTTCGCTCTCCATCTACTTCTCTTGCACTCAGTGTCTTCTTTCTATCTCTCTCCCGAACAACAACAAATTTAATACTTCAAGTAAGTATTGTTTTTTACTTCTTTAGCCTAGCAGGAGACTATAGTTATTAATATTTGATATTTCTATTAATTGGCGCATCTAAATGAATGTACAATTACATTTTTTGGGGAAAATATCTTCTTCTCTTGCCTATTTTTTCAACTATATTATGGTTTTTATCAATAGGGATGGAAGAAGACCGTGCAATTGAAATATACACATCCTAAGTGAAAGAAGATCAAAAACCAAAAGTTGGGCAAGAGTTTGTGTCAATTGAAGAAGCTTTTGCTTTTTACAATAAATATGCACTAGAAGCCGGATTTAGTGCAAGATTGAGCAATAGCAGAAAAAATAAGGCAAATGAGGTTACGTGGAAACAATTTGTTTACTCAAAGGAGGGACATACTAATGAGATGTATCAAAAAAATACAAAGATGCAATGCCACGTACAGGAGAAAGAAATCGTGGGATAGTTAGAGTTGGATGTAGAGCTAAATTATCTGTGGTAAAGCGACAAACTGGTCCTAATTGAATCATGAGTGCTTTCGTTGAAACTCATAATCATGGATTGACACCTCCTAGCAGGGTTCATTTACTAAGGTCACATCGAAAATTATCAAAAGCCAAAAAGGTATTAAACCAACAATTTTCTGAAGCAAATTTACCAACATGTCAACAACTACGGTTGATGGAGATAGATTATGGAGGACCAGAATACATGGGGTGTACAGAAAAATATATTAGAAATTACGAGAGAGATTTAAGAGAACTGCATAGAGGTTTTGATGCAGATACACTAATTGAGCACTTCACATCAGAAAAAGAGAATAATACTATGTTCTTTTTTGACTTTGAAACTGATTCAAACAATAGATTTGTAAGATGTTTCTGGGCAGATTCTATTTCAAGAAGGTCATACAATTTTTTTGGTGATGTCATTGTGTTTGATACAACATATATATAACACAAATAAATACGGAATGATATTTGCTCCATTCATAGGGGTTAATCATCATGGTTAGACAATTATCTTTGGATGTGGATTGCTTAGTGATGAGAAAATAGAATTCTTTGAGTGGTTATTTAATAAATGGATGGAAGCCATGCCGAAAGGGCCACGACAAATGATTATAACAGATCAAGATCCTGCCATAACAAGAGCCATAGCAAATGTTTTACCTAGAACATTCCATCGTTACTGTATGTGGCACTTCTTGAATAAATTTTCAGAAAAGATCAACCATATGATCTTCTGAGACTACTATCAAACTTTAAAGAAAGTTATTTTGCACTCTGAGTCGATAGAAGAGTTTGACAATAGCTGGGATGAAGTCCTACAAAATACCAAGTTGGGTGACAATTCATGGTTTTGCCAATTGTATGAGTTGCGACATCGATGGGTTCCAGCTTATGTTAAACATATTTTTAGTGCAGGAATGTCAAGCAGCCAGAGAGCAGAAAGTAATCATGCATTCTATAAGAGATATGTGTCAAGTAAGAACTCGTCGATTGATTTTATCACTCGTTTTAGTAGAGCACTAAAACATCAGCGGTATGCAGAGTTGGCTTCGGATCATATCGATATTAATGAGCAACCAAGGTTAAAGAGTCGGTGGCCAATGGAGAATCAAATGATGAAGCTATACACAAAGAAGATATTTTTAAAATTTCAACAAGAAATAAGTGATAGCTATGCCTATAGTGTTGGTGAAATATCATCATCTGCTGATTTTGTTGTTTATAGTGTTCAAAGAATTTTTCCCCAAGGAGAGCCCTCTCGAAATCGAAAACTCACGTAACAAATCATCAGAATTTGTGTCATGCAGTTGTCAAAATTTTGAGTTTGAGGGGTTAACTTGTAGGCACATCGTGTCATATTTTCGTGTCATGCAAGTGTTCAACCTAACGAATAAGTACATATTACACAGGTGGACAAAAAAAACAAAAGGTGTGAGTGGTACATGACCATAGTGGAGCAAATATTAGCGATGTTCATGGCAAATCATTATTGACACGGCATTCAAAATTATCTAACATGGCAACCATTTTGGTTGATGATGCATCTTTGACCGAAATTGGAACTACTGTGGTGGCTGACGGGTTTGAACAATTGCATAGGAAAATAAAGGAAATTAACATTAGTAGTAATGTTGAAGCATGGTCCTCACAACGAAGAAGTGTTGATGAAAACCAAAGTATCCATGACCCACTACGAGAGCAAAAGGAGGTGGAAAAAGATTAAAATCATCAAAGGAGAAAGCAATTTCAAAAGCAAGACTTTGTCGTGGATGTGGACTTCGTAGCCAATCGCATGATAAGAGAAATTGTCCCATGTTACTTGAAAGGTATTTATTTATAATAAGTTATGTTAGTATTGTAAAATATACAACAGTTGTAATTACTAAAAAAAAGTTTTCTTTTGGTTCATAGATCAACAGATGATTACAAGAGTTCATCAGATGACCCAATCGAGGATGACTCAACTTCTCTTACTGGTAATATTTATATAAATAATAATTTAGTTATAAAGTCTCACCATAATTATGTACATGGTACTATTTTTTTTTTCAATTGTGTTCATGTAGGTTCTGGCAATTTGTGACCACGTGCATGGGAGGTAATCAGGGAGATAGTAGAAACATTGTGTAATATATTCTTCAATACCACTTCGGTTTAAATCTGCAATAAAAATATAATTAAATTGTTACCGGCCTCCGGGGAAGTCATGCACGTAGCACTGTCCTAAGAGTTAGCTCGGGTCTATGTACAGACTGAATCCGAACGCCCCTAGCGGTAAAATCCCCACTCCACCGGAATCTCGTTGCCGCACACGACGTCAAGAGAATGACCCCGACTTAGCTCCGCCCAGAGCAACAATAGAGAACAGCAGTGATCTTGAGAGGACGAGAATTTTAGAGAGGGAAAATGAATTCTGTGTGTAAAAAATGAAGGAATGAGACAAGATATATATATATATATATATATATATATTTTTTTTTTTTTTTTTTATATATATATATATAGGCATTTTTCAACGTAGGAGAGTAATGACGGATTTAATGAGTCAATTAAAATGAACGTTTGTGAAACCCATTTCTTGTGTATTAATTAATTTCTGTATTTCTATTATTATTATTATTATAATATCTTAAAGTGTTAAAATTCTTTCGAAAATAATATAACAAAGATTTTTGAGTTCGAACCCAGACCCGAGTCCGAACCCAAACCCAGGCCTAAGCCCGAACCCCCTTTCCTATTTGATTCTGACTTGGCTAATTTTAAAAAAAAAAAAATTTACTGTTGGAGAGCTGGTCCCGTAGGACCAGCACACTCCCACACGTTCAAGCAAGCCAGCCCTATTCTTCTCCCCACTTTTTCTCCTCCATTTCCTCTCACCCACACACACTTCTCCATCATTCCCATCATCAGCACCTTATAACTCCCTATAATCCAACCCCCACCACCTACCAGAACCCCCACTCTCTCCTTCTTCTCTAAGAGAAGCAACCAACTCTTCTCTCCCAAACCCTCTCTTTTCCCTCACCACTCTCACAACTCCCTTCCCGCACGACGTCAGCGCCCCGCTCGGCCGAAGCCCTCCGGCCCGACGCCAACCCCCGGCCTGACGCCGCCGTCGCCGCCCACCGGCGCAGCCACGCCCGACCCCCTGTCGGCCCCGTTCGCGCCGCCAGCGCGCCCTTCGGGCCGAAACCCGCCGGCGACCCCCTGCCGGCCGCGCCCAAGCCGCACGCCACCCCCGCGAGCTACGAGCCTCCCCGTACGGCCTCCTCCCCGCGCGGCCTCTCTGGCCGACTTCCCCGCTGACCTAGGCGCGTGCCCTAGTCCGCGCACTCCCCTGACCGCGACCCCGTGACCCGATCTGCTATTCTGTGGCAGCGTTGCTGCTGTTCGCTGCTGTCCCAGCACCCCGTCGCATCTCGGACTCCGAACCAGCGCTGTTCCGAGATTAATTTGCTGTCCGGATCTTCGATTCTTTCTATTATTTCATCTGAGAGCTCTAGCCGAGCAACCAGAGGTATAACCCCTGTCCCGTCCATTTTTATTCTAGTCTATGATGAGAAATGGTCCCCGATTCCCTTTGGGAATTCGGTTTTCGCGATGTCGTATTTTTCCGGAACCTTCAGAAAGGTTCTGTGGATTATTTTGGATTTCCGGAATATATCGGGAATTGGTTTTTGGTATGTTTTGGCTTTCCGGATTTTTCCGGTAGCGTTCTGTGATTTTTGGGTTGGAATCGGACTTTCAAAAATTATTCGGGTCGTTCCGATTATTCTGTGGATTGGTTGTGGATTATTATATATATATATATATATATATATATATATACATATTTGGGTTTCCCTGGTTTGGGATTTGCAGGAAAGTATCGGCGCTATTTCCCAGTTTTTGGGTTGACCAAAAACAGAGGAGATGCTGCCGGATTTTTCCGTAAATTCTAGATTATTTTAAAAATGAATTTAAAACGGATTTCGAAATTTTATCTAATATTTAAATTTGGGTGACGACCGTATCGGTCAATGGACCCGACTAAGTGCAAACGAAACCGGCTTCGCCCGGACGTTGAGGCATTAGCCCAGTTGAGGATTGGACCATATCTGAGACTCTATATTTTATCTTTATTTTTACTATTTAAGTTTGTTCATATTTTATTCATTTAAAGTTTAGGACTAACGACAGTTTCTGTCTTATTTTAATTTATGTAAATAAATTGTAATGGGCATAAGCCCAGCTGGCTGTTGGTCTGTAACTGTGTTTGGTAGCGTAGGTTTTTGGTTGTTGCTGATTTTGCGAGTTTTTGTAGCGTTCGAATAAATTTAATAAAAGTAATTTCGTATAAAATTAATAAAGGTTTTCTCACCTAAAATCTGCAAGTTTTTATATTAATTAAAGATCATGTATTTTTCACTAAATAAAGAAATTAGTTTTATATTTATAAATATGAAAAAACCAAGTTTTAACCAATTAAACTGGCATCGACGAGTTTTCCAAATTCAAAATATAAAATGATCTTTTCCCTCGTATTGAAATCAACTCACTAATAATCGTGCTTTCGTGTTTTATTTAACAAAGAATTAAAATTGGATTAGGACACAAATAGAGATTTTAAATAGCGTAGCTAGATTGGTAACCTGGAATCTGAGTCAATTTCTCGAATGTAGGAATTCGAGGACGATTCTGAATTTCCGTCTCGAAGTCTTCATCCTCTCCAGTCAAGTCCATTTTTGGAGGCAAGTATAGTTTGTGTTAGTTTACAGTTATTTTAATAATCGTTTTACTGCAAGTTTAAACCACGATGCAAACACGAAACTCTCTCTGAGAGCACTGTAACTACTGGGGACTGGGGGAATAGTGTAATGAGTATGACCATACTGTAACTTTACTGTAACAAATCCCATATCCTTTACTGTAACAAACCCAAGACGGTCATATTTCATTGCCTGTTCAAATTACACTGTTTTACTGCTGAAAACTGTTCATTTCTAAACTGTTTAAAAGTGCATGATTCTATTATTTATTTTAACTGTTTAAATTAGCATGAATTGTACTTTGCTCCCTCCTGACTGGAGATAACATTTTTAGGGAACATTGAGGATGCTGAGCTGTTATACTATACAACAGCTAATTTGACCCGGTTCTGTACCCTGTTGGAGGATGCAGGACTTGAGGCCGGCGAGCCGAACACTTAGTTAGATTTTCTGTTTCTAGATTTGTTGTTTAGAATTTTGTAATTTGACTTCAGCTTTTAATTCAGTTCTTTCACATTCCAGTTGTATTTATTTCAAAGTTTAATAAAATTTTATTTCCTGAATTTGAGTTGTGACAAATATAGATGTTGTTGTATGGTTACCTGCTAATGGAACAGCTTACTGCCGCCGTCTCAACAACAGTGCAGGCTGGACATGATCCGGTTCGACCCAATTACTTGGGATCGGGTCGTGACATGTTTTTAGTGGTGGCCCATGCAGGTCGTACAATAACTTAGGAAAACATACCTAGAAACAAATAGAACACTAGAACATTGATTTGTCACAACATAGGTCCGAATTATATACAAATAAATATTTTTGTTTGATTATATACTGGTAGGCTACCTTGATTATGTTTGTACCCTAAACCTTCCAGAATATAACCAAGGATAAGACCAATCCTGCTGGCGATGAGGTGTCATCTACGGATCATACCCCATCTCCTCAACCAAGTCCAGGGTTTATTCCCTCGCGGCTGATTGACCGTCCCCATGATGCATCCAGTGAAGTTTTCACTACACTGGCGAATCCTATCTCTTCTCAAACTGAGTTGCATTTCTTTGGTGGAGTACCCATTCCTGTTGCTCCACCAGTACCAGCAAACACCTCCCAAATGGTTGCCCTATTTCAAGAAATCCTGGAGTTCCAGAAAGCTCAAGTTGAAGCCCAGCAGGAACAGATGAATATCACGAGAGAAGACATGAAGAACGTCAATGATGTAGCCTTAGCTATCTTAAACCAAGTTGGAGCGGAATCTCGTCCTAGGAGGGATACCCCTGAACCTAGAAGATATTTGAGCCCTGTCCGGCAGTCATATCGTAAGAAGCTATTGGTTTGTGACTGCTGTAAAGGCTTGGTCACCAAGCCAATATTTGTCGCAAAGATTAGGGAAATGTTTGGCATGTGGATCTGCTGAACATCGGGTAAAGGACTGCCCCTTATCTTTCCATCAAACCAGCGCACATATCCCAACAACACCTGTTAGGCCACAACCTAGGGGCTCTTCCTATCCAGTCGACCTTGCCTCCTACTATAAGGCATGATGCAGACTCGAGGTTCATAGAAGAGGAAGCAGTTGGAGACTGCTCATGCAAGAGCCAGAGCCATGAGGATTAATACCTAGGACTGCTGAATAGCATTGTCTATTGTTATAAGAAGTTGTAACAGGATGTCCTTAGATCAATCATAAGAGTTTTTGCTGTAATTCTTCACATGAATAAACTTCTTAGTTACACCTTTATGGTAGATGTTTTCCCTGATAGTCTTCCCGGATTACTCCAGAATTTTACTTTTGACCTAGTCCCCGGCTCTCCCCTATTTCTAAGGGATGCTACAGAGTCAACCTGAAGGAGGCCAAGAAGATGAAGGACCAGATCAATGAACTGAAGGCTCTGGGATTCATTCGAGACGGAGCTTCACCCTGGGGAGCACCTGTCTTATTTGTACCCAAGAAGGACGAAAAAGTATGGATGTGCATCGACTACCGGGCATTGAACAATATCACCATCAAGAATAAGTACCCTATGCCCCGGATCGATGACCTATTTGATCAATTGAGCGGAGCCATGGTGTTTTCGAAGATTGATCTTAGATCTGGTTACCATCAGATCAGGGTCAGGAAGGAAGATATTCCCAAGACGGCATTCAACACCAAGTATGGGCAGTTTGAATTCTTGGTCATGCCGTTTGGACTGACGAATGCCCCTGTGGTGTTCATGAACCTTATGAACAAGGTTTTCTATGAATACCTAGATCAAATTGTCGTTGTCTTCTTCAATGACATTCTGATCTATTCAAAGACGGAAGAGGAGCACGAAGAGCACCTCAGGAAAGTTTTGAAAACTTTGAGGAAGGAGAAGCTGTATGGTAAGCTTTCCAAATGTGAATTCTTTCTAGACAAGGTGGATTTTCTTGGCCATGTTGTCACAGGAGAAGGAATTTTGGTGGACCTGAAGAAGATAGTCGCTGTTGAGAAGTGGTCTACCCCAAGCTCAGTTGCTGAAATCAGGAGTTTCTTGGGCTTGGCTGGCTACTACCGGAAGTTCGTGAAGGATTTTGCCAGAATTGCTGAGCTGGTGACGAAGCTCACTCGGAAGAATGAAGAGTTCATCTGGACGGAAGATTGCCAGGTATCATTCGAGGAGCTGAAGAAGAGACTTACCACTGCACCAATCCTTGCGCTACCCGCAGGAACTGGTGGTTTCTCAATCTATAGTGACACCCCAGGTAAAGGACTAGGTTGTGTTCTTCAATAACATGGAAAAGTGATTGCTTATGCATCTAGGCAATTACGGACTCATGAGAAAAACTATCCCACACATGATCTGGAGCTTGCGGCAGTCATCTCTGCTTTGAAGTTTTAGAAGTATTATCTATATGGAGGGAGAGTGGAAATATATACAGGCCATAAAAGTCTGAAGTATGATTTCACTTAGAAGGAGCTGAACATGAGGCAAAGAAGATGGCTGGAGCTGATGAAGGATTTTGGCATCGATCTACAGTACCACCCGGAGGACATTAAGAAGCTTGGACTGGAGACTATACTGCCTGGAAGGAAGGAGCTGGATGCTGATTCGTTGTTGATAAAGTTGCAAGTGAGCTCGAGTCTGATGGACAAAAATAAGGAGACGCAGTTTCAAGACGAGACACTTTACAAACTTAGAGATCAAGTGTTGGCAGGAACACTTAAAGGATTCTAAATCGCTAGTGACGGGGCGCTGCAGAATGGTACGAGGCTTTGTGTACCAACTGGCGAACTGGGGAACGAGCTGATACAAGAAGCGCACCAGTCGCAGTATTCCATACATCCTGGAGCCAACAAAATGTATCGGAATATACGTACCATTGTTTGGTGGTTTGGAATGAAGAAAGACGTGGCCAGGTATGTTTCTAGATGTTTAATTGGTCAACCAGTAAAGGCCAGCAGACAGAGACCAGCAGGACTATTGTAGCCACTTGACATTCCGGAGTGAAAATGGGAGCACATAACAATGGATGTTGTGTCGGGACTGCCTCGATCCCAAGGAAAAGGATGCCATTTGGGTTATCGTGGACCGACTGACGAAGTCAGCTCACTTTATCCTCTTCAAGGTTGGTCTATCCACCGAGAAGTGGGCAGCACTGTGCATGCGGCACATCTACCAGATTCATGGAGTTCTGGTAAGTATCATATCTGACAGAGATACCAGATTTACCTCTCACTTTTAGAAGAGTTTGCATGACAGTCTGGGAACACAACTGAAGTTCAGCGCCGCCTACCACCCCCAGACTGACGGGCAATCGGAGAGAACAATATAGACGTTAGAAGACATGCGGAGATCCTGCGTCTTGAAATTTGGAGGGTCTTGGGAAGACCATTTGTACTTGGTAGAATTCTCCTACAATAGCAACTACCAAACTAGTATCAGTATGACACTGTTCGAGGCACTCTATGGACGTCGTTGCCGTACACCACTTGCATGGAACGACGTAGGAGAAAGAGTACTGCTGGGTCCAGAGATGGTGACTGACGCAGTATAGAAGGTGAATGCAAGCTCAGGATTGCCCAAGACAGACAGGAACATTGGGTTGATAGTAGTAGTCGACCGGTGAAGTTTGAAGAAGGAGATAGCATTTCTGTGAAGTTTCTTCTACCAGAGGAACAAATAGTTTTGACGGAGCTGGGAATTGAGGCCAGGTACATCAGGCCATTTGAAGTTTTAAGACGAGTTGGAAGAAGCGTACCGGTTAGCTCTACCAGCTAATCTTGAGAGTGTGCAACGTCTTCTACGTATCACAGCTCAGACGCTACATTACGGATCCGAGTCACATATTGGATAATTCAGAGCTGAAGATTGCACTCAACCTTTCAGAGCCAGAGAAACCAGTTGCAAGTGTAGTCAGAGGTGAGAAGAAGATCAGAATTTGAGCCATCACATAAACTCATATTCCTTATCTTTTCGTTCTAAACTTGACTGATGCTGCTAAATTAGCCTAGTTTTACAAGCTATCTTTTTATCAAGCTTGATCATGACGGTATTTTATTGGGTGCACCCACTAAAATATTGTCTAATCAGGACCGGTCCATGATGGTCTGATCAACCTCGTGTACTTTGGTTCGCTTTTGTATTTTCTACATGGATGATATCATAAATGAAACTTGTCCCTAAACCGTCTCATCCACGACTGTCTTGGAAATTTTTATTGTTGGACCTGAGTTACGGGTGTAGTACCCGTACCTGTTCGATTCTCCTACCTTGCCTTTAATTTCGAGGACGAAATTTTTTAAGGAGGGAAGATTGTGAAACCCATTTCTTGTGTATTAATTAATATCTGTATTTCTATTATTATTATTATTATTATTATTATTATTATAATATCTTAAAGTGTTAAAATTCTTTCGAAAATAATATAACAAGGATTTTTGAGTTCGAACCCAGACCCGAGTCCGAACCCAGACCCAGGCCTGAGCCCGAACCCCCTTTCCTATTTGATTCTGACTTGGTTAATTTTTAAAAAAAATATTTACTGTTGGAGAGCTGGTCCCGTAGGACCAGCACACTCCCACACGTTCAAGCAAGCCAGCCCTATTCTTCTCCCCACTTTTTCTCCTCCATTCCCTCTCACCCACACACACTTCTCCATCACTCCCATCATCAGCACCTTATAACTCCCTATAATCCAACCCCCACCACCTACCAGAACCCCCACTCTCTCCTTCTTCTCTAAGAGAAGCAACCAACTCTTCTCTCCCAAACCCTCTCTTTTCCCTCACCACTCTCACAACTCCCTTCCCGCACGACGTCAGCGCCCCGCTCGGCCGAAGCCCTCCGGCCCGACACCAACCCCCGGCCCGATGCCGCCGTCGCCGCCCACCGGCGCAGCCGCGCCCGACCCCTGTCGGCCCCCTTCGCGCCGCCAGCGCGCCTTCCGGGCCGAAACCCGCCGGCGACCCCCTGCCGGCCGCGCCCAAGCCGCGCGCCACCCCCGCGAGCCGCGAGCCTCCCCGGGCGGCCTCCTCCCCGCGCGGCCTCCTCCCCGCGCGGCCTCTCTGACCGACTTCCCCGCTGACCTAGGCGCGTGCCCTAGTCCGCGCACTCCCCTGGCCGCGACCCCGTGACCCGATCTGCTGTTCTGTGGCAGCGTTGCTGCTGTTCGCTGCTGTCCCAGCACCCCGTCGCGTCTCGGACTCTGAACCAGCGCTGTTCTGGGATTAATTTGCTGTCCGGATCTCCGATTCTTTCTATTATTTTATCTGAGAGCTCTAGCCGAGCAACCGGAGGTATAACCCCTGTCCCGCCCATTTTTATTCTAGTCTATGATGAGAAATGGTCCCCGATTCCTTTTGGGAATTCGGTTTTCGCGATGTCGTATTTTTTCGGAACCTTCGGAAAGGTTCTGTGGATTATTTTGGATTTCCGAAATATTTTGGGAATTGGTTTTTGGTATGTTTTGGCTTTCCGGATTTTTCCGATAGCGTTCTGTGATTTTTGGGTTGGAATCGGACTTCCGAAAATTATTCGGGTCATTCCGATTATTCTGTGGATTGGTTGTGGATTATTATATATATATACATATTTGGGTTTCCCTGGTTTGGGATTTGCAGGAAAGTATCGGCGCTATTTTCCAGTTTTTGGGTTGACCAAAAACAGAGGAGATGCTGCCGGATTTTTCCGTAAATTCTAGATTATTTTAAAAATGAATTTAAAACGGATTTCGGAATTTTATCTAATATTTAAATTTGGGTGACGACCGTATCGGTCAATGGACCCGGCTAAGTGCAAACGAAACCGGCTTCGCCCGGACGTTGAGGCATTAGCCCAGTTGAGGATTTGACCATATCTGAGACTCTATATTTTATCTTTATTTTTACTATTTAAGTTTGTTCATATTTTATTCATTTAAAGTTTAGGACTAACGGCAGTTTCTGTCTTATTTCAATTTATGTAAATAAATTGTAATGGGCATAAGCCCAGCTGGCTGTTGGTCTGTAACTATATTTGGTAGCGTAGGTTTTTGGTTGTTGCTGATTTTGCGGGTTTTTGTAGCGTTCGAATAAATTAAATAAAAGTAATTTCGTATAAAATTAATAAAGGTTTTCTCACCTAAAATCTGCAAGTTTTTATATTAATTAAAGATCATGTATTTCTCACTAAATAAAAAAATTAGTTTTATATTTATAAATATGAAAATACCAAGTTTTAACCAATTAAACTGGCATCAACGAGTTTTCCAAATTCAAAATATAAAATGATCTTTTCCCTCGTATTGAAATCAACTCACTAATAATCGTGCTTTCGTGTTTTGTTTAACAAAGAATTAAAATTGGATTAGGACACAAATAGAGATTTCAACTAGCGTAGCTAGATTGGTAACCTGAAATCTGAGTCAATTTCTCGAATGTAGGAATTCGAGGACGATTCTGAATTCCCGTCTCGAAGTCTTCATCCTCTCCAGTCAAGTCCATTTTTGGAGGCAAGTATAGTTTGTGTTAGTTTACAGTTATTTTAATAATCGTTTTACTGCAAGTTTAAACCACGATGCAAACACGAAACTCTCTCTGAGAGCACTGTAACTACTGGGGACTGGGGGAATAGTGTAATGAGTATGACCATACTGTAACAAATTCCATATCCTTTATTGTAACAAATCCAAGCCGGTCATATTTCATTGCCTGTTCAAATCACACTGTTTTACTGCTGAAAACTGTTTATTTCTAAACTGTTTAAAAGTGCATGATTCTATTATTTATTTTAACTGTTTAAATTAGCATGAATTGTACTTTGCTCCCTCCTGACTGGAGATAACATTTTTAGGGAACATTGAGGATGCTGAGCTGTTATACTATACAACAGCTAATTTGACCCGGTTCTGTACCCTGTTGGAGGACGCAGGACTTGAGGCCGGCGAGCCGAACACTTAGTTAGATTTTCTGTTTCTAGATTTGTTGTTTAGAATTTTGTAATTTGACTTCAGCTTTTAATTCAGTTCTTTCACATTCCAGTTGTACTTATTTCAAAGTTTAATAAAATTTTATTTCCCGAATTTGAGTTGTGACAAATATAGATGTTGTTGTATGGTTGCCTGCTAATGGAACAGCTTACTGCCGCCGTCTCAACAACGGTGCAGGCTGGACATGATCCGGTTCGACCCAATTACTTGGAATCGGGTCGTGACAACGTTTACAAACGTTTTTCAGCACATGGTTTATTGAACCTGGACGAAATTTGGATAGTGAATGTTATGGAATTCAAAAATTTGTAACGGTCAGAATAAGAAAGGAGCAAAAAGTCTTTTAGGGTCTCGGCCCGAAGAGGAAAATCGACATTCGTCGCCCGCAGACGTGGGCACGTACCCGCACCAGTTACAAATTTTGAATTCCATAACGTTTTGCACGTACCGCAGACGAAGAGGAAATCGAATCGACATTCGGCGTCCGCAAACGTGGGCACGTACCCGGACAGCGGCGGCGGCACGCGCGTGTGGCCTATGGAGCTCCCACACACAACTTTTAATGAAACAAAAGAGTGAGTGGTAATATATACACACAAACTATCTCATGCCAAACGATGTGGGACTAAAGTGATAAAGGTTGGGATTGAGCTTTTGCTCACAGCTGAGTATTAGCTAACACATTGAAGACATGGAGCCTTCTTATCATATTTAGTCTTGTTCAAATAGCCTTGATTGTTGCTCCCCTCAATTTATGTACTGTCATTAGGGAATGATTTTGCTGTAGGCAAGGAACCATTTACAAGTTTAACGTACATTTTATGCAAAGTAGAACATTGAAATATTTTTTTGGAATAAAGTTTTGCCTACAATCATGATGGTCTATCAAATGAGAGATCCAATCACATGCAGAAGTGGCAGAATGCAATAGTTTAATGTATTATTTCCAATTCTTTTGCATAGTTCAACATCTAATTGTCCGAATATTTCCTTGCAGGTTGTCATACATTTTAGTGTGAGATCTCTTAGTTGGTTTGATTATTTAGAAAAAAAAAAGTTTTTATTAAAAATCTTCAGTTGAAACCTAGGAGGAGTAATTGCCATTTATTGATTTTTTGTTGTTGCATTTAATGAATTTATTTTAGTTTTTATTAAAAATTAAATCTATCTTTTAGTTTTGTTAAAAATCTTCATTTGAGACCTACGAGTAATTACCATTTACTGAATCTTTGGCTATAATTAAAAAATTATAAGTTAAAAAGATCTATGCCGATGAAAAAAGATTTAATACTTAAGTAGGATTCAAATACAGATTAATACCCATCGTTTGAAACCTTTCTGAAGATACTTTGAATATTTACTGGATTTAATTAAAGATGGATTTAAATATTAAACATTAAAAATATGAAGGTCCATCCGAATATTTTTAATATTCTTAAAAAATAATTTAGCACTTAAATCAAATGATAGAATTAAAAAATGAAGGTCCACCATAATATTTTTTTTTTCTACGTACGAATATATACAACCGTTCGAACTCAGAAAATTTTCAAACGTAGCGTCTTAATCTATATTAATATGATGAAGATAGAATTAAAGACTAATTTAGTCTTTGAATCCTACAAATATTTTATCATGTGATTTTTATTTATTTAATTTAGCATTTAAATGAAATTGCGTTACGATATATCTTTGAATCCTACAAGTATTATTCCTCTCGGCTAAAGATAATTTAGCTACAAATTTTGTGGGCACATATAACCATTACATTTTGGTAATGCCATCACTGTTTCATTTATTAGCATGGAAAACCATGTGCACTTCTAATTCTGGAATGGTCACCACTTCTTGACACTAAATTTTCGGTTCAAAAATTAGTTATCTTTCTCTTACTAGTGCAGCACATCATGTTTTGCCTATGTGATAATCTACTACGTGCAAGGAATTTTTCAAACGTAGGGTCTTAATCTGTATTAATACGATGAAGATAGAATTCTGTTGAAGGTAGAATATATACTATATTAATTATTCGAAATTAAATGATAGATTTGTTACGAATTTAAATCTAAAGATAGAATATTTACTAGAAAATTAAATGATAGATTTTCTACAGGGTTAGCAAACCCGGAATTATTCCGTTCCGTTAAATCCCAAGTTGGTGTACCATATGGTAGGTTTGCAAGCCTATTAGAACGGAATTATATATATATATATATATATATATATATATATATATATATATATATATATATATTGATTAGGGTTATGGTCCTCAACTCATACGACCACAAAAGAGAGTATTTTCTCTATTTTCTCCATCAATAGCGAGAGGAATAAAGATTTCATATTTATTATTAAGGGTCATAGCGAGTTGGAAGATCGAACCTACCTCATAAAGTGACGTCTGCTTCAAGATCTTCAAGATCCATCAAGTCAATCAATGTATTCAGATACGCTTTGGCATTTATTTTATTTTTCATCTCATGAATCAACATGTAATAATTTCCAACATTGAATAATTGTTGGTTGTTATCCTTGTATTCATAATCAAAACATATAATAGAAAAGAAAAAAAAATGTCAGAATCTAAACGCTAATTAGTTCAACTGTGAACTATGTCCGGTAAAACCAACATCTCTCATCATCTCATCTCCCAAGCTCTTTCTAACCGCGTTTCCGGACTAGCTATGGTGCGTTCAGTTGTTGCTTGTAGCATCGCACATAATACTCAAATTTCAACAGTGCTATGTACAAAAAGACCCGACTTGAACCCGATCGAGACATGAGTCATCCTCGATGTTCAGTCAGAGTACAAGACAGAACAGGCAATAGTTGTTGAACCTTATTCTTAGTCACCTAACAAGAGAGACGGAGAGAATTAGGAAAAGGAAAATGATCTATAAAGACGTGGGCGATCGCACGGCTGAAACCGACACGTAGTGTCGCCTGCGGATTAGTTAGCCGTGGGACCCATAAAACCGGCCCCTTCTAACGTCAGCGCACAGGCCGACCCATCGGACGCAGACGCATGGCTTTGGTCCGCGATTTGGTCGTCCTTGCGGACTGTAAGGAAGAACTCTTAGCAAAAACACAGCGAAAAACACTCTTTGCCATTGTTTACAAAACCCACATTCGTCTGAATCATCAAAACTACATACAACATCAAAAAATATATTCTATCATATGTAAACGCATGATAAAACAAACAAATACCATTCATATAATTAATTACAACTCGAATCGGATCATTAAAATGATGATTATTTCTTGGTCAAGATGGGGATGAGGACGACGAGAAGGACGACGACGAGAATGGCAATGGCGATGCACGTCCACTTCCTGGTGTTCTTCTGGGTGGACCGGGCCACCTGCAGCTGCTCGGCCCCCCTCTGCACGAACGACTTGGCCTTCCCGACTTGCATCTCGATGTCGTCGAGCTGCTCCCCCTGCGCGCTCACCAGCACCGCCATGTCCATGAACACCTGCTGCAGGTCGAGCAGGCCTCTCTCCAGCTCCCTCGCCGCCCCGTGCCGCTCCTGGATCTCCGCGATGACGTCCACCACCCTCCCCCTCCCCTGCTCCTCGATCGCCCTCTGCAGGAACCTCTCCCCTTCTCCCGTCTCCACTAGCTGCTCCACAGTCTCCTCGTCCGCCTTCTCTCCGGTCACCGTGTAGTACCTGTAATTGAAACCTCATGCTCTATTAACTCCAACTATTATATTAATCTTTGCACAAAGTCGGCCAGCTCTTAAGTTCTATGAATTGGAATCAGAAACGGACACACCAAAAACAGGTGCTGTCGAATCCGTGTCCGAAACGTGTCATGTGAAATCCGTGTGTCGGTGGCTGGAGTTTTAGGTAGGTACCTTCTGGCGACGGCCTCTCTGTAGTCGGATCCGATATCTTTCCTCAGCTGCGAAAAGCTCTCCATCTGGTCCTTGAGTTTCTTCCTCAGCCCGGCGACCACCGACGTCCTCGTCCGGTCCGTGGACGTGCCGGGACCGCAGCCCGCGACGGACCTGTTGGCGGCGTTGGCGCGGTCGAGCGACTCGAGCCTCAGCTTGATGAGCTTGGCCTTCTTGAGCGCGAGGGACACCTCGGAGTCCATCTGGGAGCGGAGGGACCTGACGGCGGAGGCGGCGTGGAGGGTCTTGCCGGCCTCGTTGGAGTCGTGGAGGGACCGGTGGAGGCGCTCCACCTCCTTCAGCTCGTCCTTGATTCCTTCCACGTCTTCGAAGAAGCGGTCGAGGTTCGCGCCGCTGGCGGAGGAGCCGCCCAAGGGGCTCCCGCCGAAGCTAGGGTGGCGGTTCATCTCGATGTCGCCGTCGCCGTCGCCGCCGCCTCCTCCCCCGGCGAAGGTCGGCTCGACCGCGTTGCGCTGCCAGGAGCCGGAGAAGAGGTTGTTCATGTTGTTGTCTTATGGTTTGGATCGGGTAGGCAGAGTGGTTTGATAGTATTAATTGTAGGGTTGGTGGGAGGAAGATGAAGAGTGAGAAGAGAAGGAAAAAAATAAGCGGGTTTGAATGGGCGTTTGCTGTCACTCTCTTCTTTTGTTGGCTGTTCTTTGCAGTTATGGTTAAAGGAACTTTATTGGAAGCAGCGATCAAACATATCATGGTTAAAGGAAGGTGACAGAAACACACGTTTCTTTCACCTGTCAGCCACCTCAAGAAGAAACAGAAATGTGATACATAGCATACTCAAGGATGATGGCATTCCAGTTTCAGAACACAATGCCATCTCTGATACCTTTGTCAATCACTTTGCATCAATTTTTGAAGAAGTGGAAACCCAACCAGTACCTGAACATATCTTGGCTGAACTCAGCATCATCTCTACTGCAGAAAATGAATCAATAAGCTCTGTTCCACATGAAGAGGAAATCAAGGCAGTCATAAAGGGAATGAGTCCTTACAAAGCTCCTGGACCAGACGGGTATCCAGCTATTTTCTACCAAAAGTACTGGGACGTGGTTGGTACTGAGGTATCCCTCCTTATTCAAAATTTCTTCACATCTGGTTCTCTGCCACAACATCTTAATCACACTCATATTGCACTTATTCCAAAATTGAAACATCCATCAAAGACTGTTGATTACCGACCAATTGCACTTTGTAATGTCCTCTACAAAATTATCTCCAAATTGCTTGCTAATAGGCTTCGTCCCTTCATGCACAAACTGGTAAATCCCACTCAGAATGCTTTTGTACCAGGGAGATACATTGGTGATAATATTGTCATCGCTCAAGAGCTTATTCATTCCATTTCAAAATTTCCTTCTCACAATAGTTCATTTGCATTCAAAGTGGACATGTCAAAGGCATATGATAGATTAGGATGGGGAATTATAAGTCAAGTCCTCACTGGAATGGGTATTATCGGGAAATCTCATCAGCTTATTATGCAATGTGTCTCTACCCCATCTTTTGCCATACTTATCAATGGTGAGCCTTCAAAAACTTTCTGTCCAGGCAGAGGACTTAGACAAGGATGCCCCTTATCCCCCTACCTATTCATACTCTGTATGGAAGTTCTCTCAACATTAATCGACATCATGGTTCGTAATTCCTTATATGAAAGTATCACTCTTAGACATTCGTCCTCTTCTTATTCTCATCTCTCATTCGCTGATGACCTCTTCATCTTTGGCAACTGCTCTCTGCATAATCTTTCCCAGGTGAAAATCATGCTTAAATCCTTTGAGTGTTGGTCAGGCCAACAAATTAATTTTGAGAAATCCTCTATCTTTTTCTCAAAGAAAGTTGATCCTATTATGAGAGAACTATATGTCCACCTCCTAGGCATTCAACTAATGCAGCCCAAGGAGAAATATCTGGGTCATTTTTTACTTCGATCCAAGAATAGGGTAAATACTTTCAATGATCTTATTGATACTAGTTTGAATAAGCTTCAAGGTTGGAAGAGAAAATGTCTTTCACATGCTGGTAGGACCATCCTAATCAAATCTACTCTATCATCCCTTCCCACATATTATCTATCGGCATACCAGATACCAAAGAAAGTTACTGATACCCTTGCTAAACACCAACGAAATTTCTGGTGGGACTCTCTCGACAAGAAGAAAATTCATTATACTGCTTGGAGTTGCTTCACAAAATCTAAATTTCAAGGTGGACTGGGAATAAGAGATCCTCACATCACAAATCTTGCCTTATTACTCAAACTCACTTGGAGATTCCTAACCAATCGAGAATCAATGTGGGCTTCATTGCTCTGTACCAAATACTTACATTCGACATCCTTCTGGACAGCCAAACCTCCTCGATCTTCTTCATGTATATGGGATAGTATACTATGCAGCAGAGAATATCTATTGGGCAATATAATATGGTCAGTAGGAGATGGTTCCAGCATTAATATCTGGGAAGATCCTTGGGTTCCTGCATTGCTTAACTACAGAGTCCAAGGTTACAGTTTCAGCCAACAATGGGTCCATACAGTTGCGGATTTAATTAACAAAGACACTTGCAGCTGGAAAAATCATCTTCTTTTCATCCTCTTCCCTCCTTCTGAAGCTATTGCAATATCGAAAATACCACTATCTGCTAATTGCACCATCGACAAACTTATCTGGATTCATACGGCGGATGGAGTGCTCACTGCCAAATCAGCATATAGAGTTATCCACAACAAATTATTCCCTAACCAGATCAGTGCTGATGATCATGAATTCAAAGAATGGAGGAGACTCTGGTCTCTTTCTTATCTAAATCCTAAGGTGGTGTTGTTTGGTTGGCGGGCCATCTCTAACTCTCTTCCTACACATGTCAACACTCATCGACGTATTCGCAGCATTGATCCCAAATGTCCCTTATGCAAGGTATGTTTTGAAACTACTAACCACCTTCTGCTGCATTGTTCCATAACAGGTGCTTCTTGGCAACACAATCAGCAGATTGCTCCTCTGATAAATAATGACACTACAATATCATCAATCATCACTACTCTGCTCAAAGAAGGTGACTTCGATAGAATTTCAAGTTTCTTCTATCAAATTTGGAGCATCTGGAAGTCCAGGAATAGATTTGTCTTCGATCAACTTCCTATCAATACCAGAGGTATCTTTGAAGAAGCGAAGGTGTCCAAGGAGAAACTTGATATTCTCAGGGCTGGCTTTCCTGATATTACTGCAACCATTATCAAGGATATTGCTTGGACTCCGCCACAACCTAACAGCTGGAAGATTAACTATGATGGAGCTTACTTGGATGGGAAAATGTCAGCGGGAGCTTTACTGCGTGATCACATTGGAAATTTCAAGGTAGCCTTCTCAAAAACTGAAGATGGAGGAACCCCATTGGAAGCGGAGGCATTAGGCATTCGTCTTGCTCTTGACATTTGTAGAAAAGAACAACTACAAAATGTCATAATAGAAGGAGATTGTAAGCCGCTGATCGACTCGATCAATGTCTTTAACTCAATCCCTCTCTGGAGAGTTCGTCATACTATTGAAGATGCAAGGATACTGTCATCATCTGATTCCAATTGGACATTCTCTTATGTCCAAAGGAATGCAAACCAATGTGCACATCATTTAGCTTCTAATGCGTTATTGTTTAACAGTTCACATTTCATACTTGTTTATGATGTTCTTCCTGATTGTATTAAAACTCATGTTCTTCATGACATGAGAACTGATCCTTTATGATTAATGAAATGTTATTACAGTTCAAAAAAAAAAAATTAGGAGAGGACAATTTGCAAATAATTATCAATTAACAGAAACAATGGCATTTTTCTACTGACCCACTTTCCTCTAGGTACAACTCCTATACATCTTTATCATTTAGTTTTAGGGTCTCCTCTAAATTGTATTTATTTATTAGACAAATGTTAAAGAGTACTGCACAATATATTAGGAGGCAACACAAATATTTTAAAAATAATAATTACCAAAATGCTCTTAAAAATTTGTTTTGAGGCAACACAAACTAAAGTATAAAAGAAAAAAATTACGCGTTTTGTACAATGTATTGATTGATGTACAACATATACACCCATATGTACAATGTATTTTGAACAAACAAATTACATTTTAGAGTTATACTTTTTATTATTATAGTTTTTAGCTACGGATACTTACATTTCCAATATGGTTTCCTTCACATAACGTTTATAGTAACTTGTCACATTCACAAAAAAAAAAATCTCTCTCTCCTTATCGTCTCCTTCACAACCCATTTTCACCTTCAATCTTATGGTGTTGATGTCTGTACAATAATCTATCTTGTACTGATGTGTTGAATACATTAGTTTTGTAAAGGGATTTTTAAAAAAAAAAATCATGCTATTGTTGCTTATATGCATTTGGTTTATGTTCATCATTACGATTTTGGGAAAAATAAGTATTGTCCAAATTTTGGCAGTCCTAAGTCACTACAATCCCACATCTAAATTGAGGATTCTCGTTCCTCCACACCTAATACATGACGATGTCACTCATCTCAAGACGTCGACACGTTATTATAAACCGTCGACACATAATTCAAGGGCTATTTTTCTCTTAGGGCTGATACCAATTTCAATGAACGTATCGGTATCGTCTATACGAAACTAAACAGTCGAAGCACTCCCTCTGGAAAACGGCTCCTCAATATCATGGCAGCTGATCAGGATATGGAATAGAGACACATGTTGAATGAGACGAGTGATGTCTTGTAGATCTACATATGGATCCCAAATTACCTGAAAATTGTATACATTGGTTGAGCATATGCGATAGTAAATGAATGTGAAGTAAAATAAGAGTGATCAAACACATGTTTTCTTGACATTTGTCGAGAGCAATCCTTAGGGCGGCCAATGTATGTGGCAGCTTCGCATCTTGATCACCCTCTATCTGCAAAATCCAGGTAGAGTCTCGTCGCATTCTCTATTGAGTGTAGCCCTTCAGAGTCAAAAGTTGTAACGCTCCAGTCCCAAAATACGTAGGACTAAGTACGTAAACATGCCAGCTGTATACATACGAAGTACATAGGCCTTGTATGTATATATAAGCTGTAAAATGCAGTAAATCACAACTAACTAATCTCATCCACAAAATAAGGGAATAAAAGATATCATATAATGAATTGTTTTGGTACAAAATGTTGGGTGGAGACACATCCACTACCAACCAAAATAAAAAGAAGAAGAAGTACATGATATATAAAAGGCTAAGTAGAAGTAGCAAGGAGGAACCAAGTCACGTCATCTTCGAATAAATGGAGATGACCACGATCTCGGCTATGATACCTGCGGAAGACATGAACACACACCTGGGGAATAACCAGGTCCTCAGACGGACGTAGCAAGATACAGGAAGAACATGCTAATATGAACTGTCAGAATAATAAAATAATATATAAAAGACTATTCTAGACACAAATATGCAAATGAGATTCTAACCGCCTAATGTGCAATTTAGAGGACAACTTTTATGCGCATGGGTGGGATTTTAGGCTATGTGTACGTAACTGGCATCCAGTCATCTGTATCCGTCTATAACGTCCAAAACGTCAGAGGGCATCTGCAAATAAATTGCCACAGTTCCATCCGAAGACTGTGGTTTACCTGTTTGGATTTTTATACGCACTAGCGACTGTCCTCCCCCAATATTTCCCACACTGTTCAAGTCATGTCTATGGCTCGTCCAGTTTTATAACTGCTTGAGTCTCTAAAACCCTAGTCATAGCAGTTACGATCATCTATCCGTCACACGACTTTAGAGAGAGCCAGTCCATAAGTCATGCCCCTAGCAAAATTGTTGGCCCAATGATTACATCATATTTTTGAATATGGCTAATCAGTTAAATTTAACATAATGATGTCACTAATATTCATATACTCACTATCATGTTGCTACTTAAACTTAGCATTGTCCTAATTGTCCTATATCATATTTCTATGCTTGTATCGTACTGCAACATATTTTGCTCGCCTAACATATATTTGTAGACATGCAGTAAGCATGATCTAACATGATCAAACCAGGACATAGGTAATGAAGAATTAATGATGGACCAAAGATGGCGTCATACAAAGAGATTTCTCTGAACCGCCTAGCGACCTATCTGGGGCCTCGCATCGGGGGTTCCGTTGCCCGGTCAGCGGACAGGAGTCGAGGGGGCAGCGCCCCCCGTCGGGGGTTCGGGGGCGAAGCCCCCGAAAGGTATTCAGATTTCCAGATCTGCTTATCTTTGGACGACTGCTGTCAAGGAAAAAGACGTCTTCAGGATTGCTCAAATATCAGAAGAAAGGCGTCATCAAAGGGCTCTTGGTTTTCCTACTTTTTCCAAGTCTGTAATCTTCAATTTATTGAGTCTAGGAGAATGTGTACGTTGAGTCGCACTGAGTCATCTCAACCTCTAGACATATCTCTCCAAGCTCTACCATACAAACAAACCAATTCCTGAACCAAGTCCAAGCTCCACAAAGCCCAAAAGCCCAAAGGCTATTCTGCCACCTAGGAGACAGAGTTCGGGCCGAACTCAGCCCCCACACAGAGTTCAGGCTGAACTCTGTCCCCTGATTTCCAGGAACTGATTTTTAGGGTTACCAATTGCTAGCTGGTACAACGGCCATATTTTTGAATTTTGAGGACAGAATTCTGGCCGAATTCTGCCTTCCAGACTAGTATATATAGGGCATGATTTCAACCATTTTCATTCATCTCTTCATCATCTTTCTATCTCTCACTCTCAATCATCTAAGCCTTATACTACCTAAGCCTTACTCTTCCAATCTACTAGCCACAAAACTTCCTAGGCCCCAAGGTGCTCAAGTGCGATTCAGGTAGAAGTTTTTGTGCAAGAGTTGAAAAAAAAAGTCACTTAGACAATTCCAAGTTTTGCCACCTGTGAATCTGTAAGAAGTTGGCGTGCTCTTATGAGTAAAGGCACGTGGTTGTACACTATTTCACAAATAGTGGATTTTAATCCTGAGCTAGAGTTCTCAGGCCTGGACTATGTTGGCACATTTTATTTTGATAAATTAACAGGATCTTCGTAGTTTAGTTTTCTGTGTCTTCAGATTTATATCTTCTTAGAAGCTCTACTACATAAAGTCTGTCCTTTCAAGTTCTACCATCCATTGCATTGAAGACTGAAGCAGATACCGACGCTCCTTGCATAGACGGCTTCCTACACTGCTTAAAGATTTCGAGTCTGTACAAGGTCCAGGTATATCTGTAAACACTTAAGGTTGGATGACAAACTAAAAGCTTTAAGTCAAAAATCAATATCTTATAGAACGGCATACCGGCGGTATACCGTTCTATCGTTCACAAACTTTCTTTAAAAATTTTCGGCATACCAACGATATGCTCCAGCATACCGGCGATATACCATTTTGTGGACCACAAAACGTTCTGTGACAAACATCGGAATATCGACGGTATGCTCCGGCATACCGGCGGTATACCATTTTGTTTGCCTCAAAAACGTTCTGTGATAAACGTCGGAATACCGACGGTATACTCCGGTATACCGGCGGTATACCGTTTTGTGAGCCATAGAACTTTCTGTGACAAACTTCGGCATACCGACGGTATGCTCCGACATACCGACGGTATACCGTTTTGTTTATTACAAAAAGGTTCTGTGACACACAACGGTATACCGACGGTATACCGCGACATACTGACGGTATACCGGCTTACGAAATTTGATTTTTGAATATCATAGACTGCATTAATGGCAGCATTAAATGCTCCCAACGGATATTAATATGATCGTTACTGTTCGACCGGTATACCGACGGTATGCCGGTGTATACCAACGGTATGCCGGTCTGGCGGTATTCAGGAGCATTAAATGCCACCTACTCTTGGTTTCTCTATAAATGAAAGCCTTCTCTCTCTTGAAGCTTTCACTAACTCTTGCCATAAATTTTCTAAACAACCAAGAGCTCCACCATTAATACTCTACCGAGCTTTTAATTGTCATCCTCTCCCAAAGTGCTAGAGTATTTAAGAGTTGTATTTTTCGATCTTTACGTGTTAGAAGATCAACAAGTTCTCTTCTCTTTTGTTTGAAGTTGGCGAGCCTTCGTAAGAAAACTCGTGTGTTGAAGTTGGCGAGTCTTCGGATCCAAACCCGTGTTGAAGTTGGCGAGTTCTTCGGATCCAAACTCGTGTGTACTATTTGATTAAATAGTAGATTTAAGCCGAAGAGAGTTCGGAGACTGGATTGCCTCAAGCGAGGATACCAGGATACATCTTGTGTTTGATCTTCCTACTCTCTCTTTTTATTTGTCATATATTGCTTCTTGTGATCAAGTTATTTTTTATTTCCCTATTCACCCTCCTCTAGGGTTCTACAATTGGTATCAGAGCTTTGTTCTCTTGATTTGGATTTACACCCTTTGAGTGATCCATGGCCACTAACCCTAGTATCAACACCTTCCACAATGAGGGACACTCCACAAATAGGCCTCCCCTATTTGATGGAACCAGCTATAACTACTGGAAGATTAGGATGAGCATTTATCTGAAGTCCATAGATTTTGATTTATGGGATTGTGTGATAAATGGTCTCCCTACTCCTTCCAGAGTTATTGAGGATATTGCATCTGACACCCTTAGGGACATACTTACTGAAAACACCAAGAAGCTTGCTAGTCGAGATGCTAAGGTTATGAACGCTCTTTATTGTGCTCTCGATAGTAGTGAATTCAATAGAATCTCTACTTGCAAGACTTCCAATGAGATTTGGAAGTTACTTAAAGTCACACACGAGGGTACTTCACAAGTGAAGGAATCCAAGATTAGTAGACTCACGCAAGAATATGAGTCCTTTATGACGAAGCATGATGAATCTATTACTTGCATGTTTACTCGTTTTGGTGATATTATTAATCCTCTCTCTTCTCTTGGTAAGGGATATCCTGCTCATGAAAAGATCAAAAAAATTCTTAGAGGATTGACAAAAGTATGGAGTCCTAAAGCTACCGTAATCATTGAGGGGAACGACCTGATAGTCATGAACCTTGAGACCCTCATGGGTAAGCTAATGACTCATGAACTCGATATGAAGGATCAAAAGGAATCCTCCATACAAGAGAAGGAGAAAAAGAAGGCCAAAGAGAAGGATAAGTCTCTTACTCTCAAAGTTACAAAGTCCTACTCCAAGGATAGCTCCGACGACAATGAGTCGGACGATGATGAAGAAATAGCTCTCACAGCTAAGCACTTTCGGAAGTTCCTCAAATTCAATAAAGCCAACCGCTTCAAACGGGACAATGAGGAAGATCCGGCGTGTTATCAATGCAGAAGAACCGGACACATCAAGAGGGACTGTCCGATGATAAGAAAAGACTTAAGCAAGTACGAAAAAGCCTAGCAAAGGAAGCTCGTCCTCCAGGAAATTCGCCAACACAAGTATTTGGTGTGAGAGTGATGCAAGCGACTCCGACAACGACAAAGAATGCAAACACAATGCCAACGTTTGTCTCATGGCAACCGATGAGGTGAAGAGTCATTCTCATGCTAGAAGCAAGTGAATTTTCGATAACGGTTGTTCATGGCACATGATCGGGGATGCTTCATTATTTACAACGCTATCGATGAAGAAGGAATGACACGTCTCCTTTGGTAACAATCTTAAAGGTAACATTATAGGAAATGGTAATATCGGTTCCCCTCCTTATCCTTGTATTAAGAATGTGTATCTTGTTACTAATCTTAAACACAATCTTCTTAGTATTAGTCATCTTACTGATAATGGTTATGATATCAAGTTTGTTAAGCTCAAATGTTTCATTACCGATAGTTCAAGTGGATCTATTGTTTATGAAGGCATTAGAGAAAACAATATCTATATTTTATATCTTGTCGAAGACACTAACAATGACAGGTGCTTAGTTGCTAAGAACGATGAGAGTTGGCTTTGGCACATGAGCCTTGGATACGCCAACATGGATACTATTTCTCGTCTTGCTACCAAGAAGCTCGTAAGAGGACTCCCAAGTATCCCGTTCAAAAAGGATATGGTGTGTGAAGAATGCGAGAAGAGTAAGTTGACCAAGTCATCCTTCAAATCTATCAACTCTGTGAGTACCTCTAGACCTCTTCAACTTATTCATGTGGATCTTTTTGGTCCTAGTAGAGTTGCTAGTCTTGGAGGCAAGCTTTATGCTTTTGTTTTGGTTGATGATTTTTTGAGATTTACTTGGGTTATTTTTCTTGCTTGCAAAAGTGATACTTTTCGTGAATTTGTTGCTTTTTGTAAACGTGTTCAAAATGAGAAAGATTTTTCTATTAACAAGATTAGGAGTGATCATGGAGAAGAATTTGACAATGCCGATTTCAAACAATTTTGTGAAAAGAATGGTTTTGGACATGATTTTGCTTGTCCACGAACTCCTCAACAAAATGGTGTTGTGGAGAGAAAGAATAGAACCCTTGGCGATATGGCCCGGGTTATGTTAAACCAATATAAGCTCCCCCAATATTTTTGGGCAGAAGCCGTTAACACGGCATATCATGTTATAAATAGGGTCTTGATTAGACCTATTTCTAAGAAGACTCCTTATGAGCTTTGGTTTGACAAAATTCCCTCTATTGAATATTTTAAAGTTTTTGGTTGTAATTGTTTTATTTTGAATACCAAGGATAACCTAGGCAAGTTTGAAGAAAAAGCCTATGAAGGAATATTCTTTGGATACTCTACGTATAGTAAAAGTTTTCGTATTTTTAATAAAAGAAGTCTTGTTGTCGAAGAGTCAATCAATGTCTCTTTTAATGAACTTAACTCTTCTACATTCTCTTCTTCCGATGATATTGATGACATCTCATTTGGGTTGGAGAACTCCTCTATTGGAGATCGTCCTTCTTCATCTAACAGTGAAGTTGTGACTCCTCCAACAAAAGAGTCTCCACCTCTCGAGCCTCCTCAAAAGGATCTCCCAAGAGAATGGAGATTTATCACCAACCATTCTAAGGAACTTATCATTGGGGATCCTTCCTCCAGTGTTAGCACTAGATCCTCAACTCGTGATCTTTGTGCGAACGTAGCTTTTATCTCTCAAATAGAGCCTAAAAATGTTAATGATGCTTTTCTTGATGAATTTTGGATGATAGCGATGCAAGAAGAGCTAAATCAATTTGAGTGAAACAAGATTTGGGAACTTACCCAAAACCTAGCAATCACCCCATTATTGGAACTAAATGGGTGTTTCGAAATAAACTTAATGAAGATGGGTTAGTGACTCGTAACAAAGCCCGATTGGTTGCTCAAGGCTATAACCAAGAGGAAGGCATTGACTACGACGAAACCTATGCTCTGGTTGCTCGTCTTGAATCCATTCGCATGCTATGTGCCTTTGCTTGTTTTAATGATTTTAAACTCTTTCAAATGGATATTAAGAGTGCTTTTCTAAATGGTATTATTAAAGAGGAAGTTTATGTAAAACAACCTCCTGGCTTTGAAGATTTTCAATTTTCTAATCACGTGTTCAAACTACACAAAGCCCTCTATGGCCTCAAACAAGCTCCTCGTGCTTGGTATGAGCGCCTTAGCTCCTTTCTTGTTTCACACAATTTTTCTAAGGGTAAAGTCGACACAACACTTTTTATCAAATCCAATAGTGGCACTCTTTTATCGGTTCAAATTTACATCGATGACATTATTTTTGGTTTTACTAACAATACACTTTGTGTAGAATTTGCTAAAGTTATGCAGGAAGAATTTGAAATAAGCATGATGGGTGAACTATCATTCTTTTTGGGCTTACAAATCAAACAAGGACCCAAAGGGACCTTCATCAATCAAGCAAAATATACAAAGGATCTCCTCAAGCGTTTCGAACTTGACTCATCCAAATCAATGAGGACTCCTATGGCAACAACTACAAAGCTTGACAATGATGAAGATGGCACATCGGTTGACATTCGTAAGTATCGAGGAATGATTGGTAGTTTACTTTATCTTACTGTTAGCCGTCCTGATATCATGTTTAGTGTTTGTCTTTGTGCACGATATCAAGCAAATCCAAAGAAATCGTACTTATATATGCCGTAAAATATAATTTTTGGTATCTCAAAGGCACCGTGAACATGGGCCTTTGGTATCCGAAATCTTCATCCTTTGAGCTTCACGGCTTTTCGGATACAGATTTTGTCGGATGCAAGATTGACCGAAAAAGCACTAGCGGCACATGTCAATTCCTTGGGAAATCCTTGGTATCGTGGTTTAGTAAGAAACAAAATTCTGTTGCTCTTTCAACCACTGAGATCGAGTATATTGCGGCTGGTTGCTGTTGTGCACAAATTCTTTGGATGTCACAAACACTTTTAGATTACGGCATTTCTCATACTTGCACCCCTATTATATGTGATAACACTAGTTCGATCAATCTCACGAAAAACCCGATTTGTCACGCACGCACGAAGCATATTGAAATTAGACATCATTTTCTTCGTGATCATCAACAAAAGGGGGATATCCGCCTAGAATTTATTGACACTACCTATCAGTTAGCCGACATCTTCACCAAATCGCTCCCGGAGGATCGCTTCGTTTTTTTCTGCCAAGAATTAGGCATTTTAAATATCGACTCATAGTTTTCCTCTGCCGGCACACCGACGGTATACTACAGTATACCGACGGCATGCCGATTTTGATTCAAATTATATTCTGTGTCAAAAATCGGTATACCATCGGCATACGTCGGCATACCGGCGGTATACCGATTTACGGCGGACTGCTGAGTCACATCCAGCACGGGACCCACCTTTTCTTCCATTCTCTTTTTTCATTCATCCTCCTCATTTAATACCTTTCACATCAATCTATTCCCTATTTATTACCCACCTCCTCCTCTCATCTTCCCCATATCTTCACTTCCCATCATCATTAACTACCCATCTCTTCCTCTTCCCCCATTTACTCCTCTTTTATCTCCATCATCATTTCCAACCCACCCTTTCCCCTTCCCAACATCTATAACCGTTCTCCTTCCCATCTCCCCCTTAAAATCCCTATTTTCTTCTTCCTTTTCCTCCACCACTATCATCCTCTCAAAACCCTACTTCACTCTCCACCTATCTTCTTCTCCTAATGGCTGCCCCCCAAGCGTGCTCGTTCCTCCTCCGTCTTGTCGAATCCATTCACCCCGATGGCTCTTCCCTATGGATTTGACCAGCGAATTTTCACGTCCTCCTTGGCTGCCGATTCGTGGTTCCAACACTTCGTGCACCATAATGTCTTCAAAGGATGTGCCGTTAACTGGAATCTCTTCCCCGGCCATCGTTCTCTCTTCGACGATGGCGGTCTTTCTTCCCTCCTTCGGCGTCAAGTGCCCGTCTACCCCGCCACCGTGTGTCTTTTTTACTGCATGATCCCTGATGTCGAGAATAGCACCAGTGAGACAATGGTAAATGAATGCCATTTTCGTCTGACGGCTCGTGACCTCGCTAGCATCCTCGACGTCCCGGACAGAGACGAGGCTCTCCCGGCCCTAGCTGCTCTTCACCCTTCGGCGTCGGTCTCTTTTGACGAGCTCTGTGCCATTATTTGCAAAGGCCCTAACCCTCATGCTATCCCTGCTCTTTCCGCTCAACTGGAGCCGTTTTACTACGAGCTCCATAGGATTGTGTGCCACACACTCTATCCTAAGGACGGGAACTATGACGCTATCACCGGTAACGCCTTGGTATGTATGTACTACCTGTATTTCCGGAAGTCTTGGTCCTTCCCCAAGACTCTCCTTCATACCTTCTTCGGCGTCCTACCCGCGGGAAAGCAGAATCTGTACTATGGCTCATTCATCACTCTGATCTTGGAGGCCAAGCAAGTCGATCTCTCCCTCTGCTATTCGGACGGTGCACCATCATTCCTTGCTGTTTTTCGCTCCCTCGATGGTGCCTCCACTTCTCGTGCCTCCTCCTCCCAAGAGCCGCCGGCTTCTGTTCCTGTTGCACCCGCCTCTACTTCTGCTGCCTCGGGCCGCTACATGCCGCTGACACAGCAGCATTTCGACATGCGGATGGCTCAGGCCGAGGAGCAGATGCGGGCACACACTCGTGGCTTGGGCACCCTCATCCAGTCTCACTTCCATGACCAGGCATACTTTTTTCAGCGCACCCTTCAGGAGCGGGATGCTTTTCTGGATCTGAACCTTCAGGATCCATTGTACCAAGCACCCCGCTTCTCCGATCCCAATGCCTACAGGTTTATGTATGCAGACGGCATTGATCCCTTTGGTGCTTTCCACCAGGCTCAGGAGGGTGGGCATGATCCGGCTGATGAGTAGGGGTTGTTTCCTCGGGTTGATGATTTTGAATATTTGGTTGTCTTCTTTTGTTGTGTGGTTGTCTTATTTTTTTATGTCTTTTGCGGTCCTTCGGGGACCAGTGTTTGGTTGGTTCTAGTAGTTTGCAGTCCTACGGGGACTTTATATTTGTCTTTTTATTGTCTTGCTAAACTCTCGTAGAGGAGAGTTTTTACTATGTCTTATGTAGTATGGGTGTCCTGCATATATCACTATTTCAACTTTTATCTAAATAACATGCTTTTATCTATGTTACTATGTTTCATATTCATGCTAAATTCTTTTATTCCCATCTTTGACTAAGTGACAAAGGGAGAGAAAACGTATTGAGGGGGAGTTGTCTACCTACGGGGGAGTTACTTCCTGAAGATGCTATCTCTCTATTTTGTCAATTATCAAAATGGGGAAGATTGTTGGCACATTTTATTTTGATATATTAACAGCATCTTCGTAGTTTAGTTTTCTGTGTCTTCAGATTCATATCTTCTCAAAAGCTCTACTACATAAAGTCTTTCCTTTCAAGTTCTACCATCCATTGTATTGAATACTGAAGCAGATACCAGCGCTCTTTGCATAGACGGCTTCCTACACTGCTTAAAGATTTTGAGTCTGTACAAGGTCTAGGTATATCTGTAAACACTTAAGGTTGGATGACAAACTAAAAGCTTTAAGTCAAAAATCAATATCTTATAGAACGACATACCGGCGGTATGCTCCGGCATACCAGCGGTATACCATTCTATCGTCCACAAACTTTCTATGAAAATTGTCGGCATACCGGCGGTATACCATTTTGTTGACCATAAAACGTTCTGTGACAAACATCGGAATACCGACGGTATGCTCCGGCATACCGGCGGTATACCGTTTTGTTTGCCTCAAAAACGTTCTGTGATAAACGTTGGAATACCGAAGGTATACTCCGGTATACCGTCGGTATACCATTTTGTGAGCCATAGAACTTTCTGTGACAAACTTCGGCATACCGACGGTATGCTCCGGCATACCGATGGTATACCTTTTTGTTTATTACAAAAAGGTTCTGTGACACACAACGGCATACCGACGGTATACCAGCTTACGAAATTTAATTTTTGAATGTCATAGACTGCATTAATGGCAGCATTAAATGCTTCCAACGGATATTAATATGACCGTTACTGTTCGACCGGTATACCGACGATATGCCGGTACATACCGACGGTATGCCGGTCTGGCTATATTCAGGAGCATTAAATGCCACCTACTCTTGGTTTCTCTATAAATGAAAGCCTTCTCCCTCTTGAAGCTTTCACTAACTCTTGCCATAAATTTTCTAAACAACCAAGAGCTCCACCATTAATACTCTACCAAGCTTTTAATTGTCAACCTCTCCCAAAGTGCTAGAGTATTTAAGAGTTGTATTTTTCAATCTTCACGTGTTAGAAGATCAACAAGTTCTCTTCTCTTGAAGTTGGCGAGCCTTCGTAAGAAAACTCGTGTGTTGAAGTTGGCGAGTCTTCGGATCCAAACTCGTGTTGAAGTTGGCGAGTTCTTCGGATCCAAACTCGTGTGTACTATTTGATTAAATAATGGATTTAAGCCGGAGAGAGTTCCGAGACTGGATTGCCTCAAGCGAGGATACCAGGATACATCTTGTGTTTGATCTTCCTACTCTCTCTTTTTATTTGTCATATATTGCTTCTTGTGATCAAGTTATTTTTTATTTCCCTATTCACCCCCCCTAGGGTTCTACAGACTAGTCCTCCACGAGGGAAACCAGGTTAAAACTGCTGTGTTTGCGTATGCTCTTCTGATCTTTATTTACTTCTGTATTTCTCTCTGATTTATTTACTGTCTTGATAGTTGTTTTGTGGAGGTGATATAGAGTTAATTTTTATTTGGTGATTATCGACACAAAATCTATTCACCCCCCTCTAGAGTTGCCTACATGTTATTTCAATTGGTATCAGAGCAAGGACTCTATTGTTAGGCTTAAAATTCTTAGAGTAGATCCTTGTTTATTTGTGTATGGCATCGTATTTCTCCTCCTCTGATAAAGAGGGTTTTACTTCTAGTAGCATAGACAATCATATTTTTTCTAAATGCAAGAAATGCTTTAAGTGGAAAGCCATGGCTAACAAATCCTTAAAGTTTGCTAAGGCTTTTCATTCTACAAATGAAGAACTTTCAGAAAAGGTTATTCATTTAGAAGAATCTAATAAGTTTTTGAGAAATGAAAACAATGATTTATTATCTAGACTTGACTCACAAAACTCATCTTGTGTTTCTTTAAAGAGTTTGAATGATTCTTTAATTTTGAAAATCAAATCTCTTTCCTCATCAATAGAAGATCTTAAGAAGCAAGCACATGAGCTAAATCATTTGCATGATTCTTCTATTGACTCTTTAAAGAAACAAAATGATGATTTTATTACTAGAATTGCTTTATTTAAAAAAGAGAATTATGCTTTAAATGCTAAATTTGATTCTCTTACTTGTTTGCATAATGATTTGCTATTAGAACATGATATTCTTAAGACCAAATCCATGCATGCTTACTCTAGAGATATTCATCATTCTAGTATGTCACATGTTCATAATCATGCTCATTTCGATACATATGCACACACTAGTATTAGGTGCTTCTATTGCTCTCGCATTGGACACATGAGTGTAACTTGTCCTATTCGTAGGAGTTTTTCTACTAATGCTAGAGTAAATAGTATATGGGTCCCTAAAGCTAACAAATATGGATCCAAGTTTATTTGGATACCAAAGTCTTCGCCTAATATTGTAGGTGGAGCTACTTGTATCAGGACATAGCACCGAGGAAGCGTGTTGGTGGTTCCAAAGCTCAAAGGTCATCTTCCAAGCAATTGCACCAACAGAAGTGTGGCCACTAGAGCCACTTTGGTAACATTCTAAACGATTCTCTTTAAATAGCTTATATTTGTAGAATCTAGCATGTTTCTCTTGATGTCTTGCTACTAGCTCACATTGATATCCTTTAGTTGCTTATTATATAAATCAATGTGAGATATAATACTAGCATGCTTAGTTAATTTTTTTTCTTCTTTTATCTAGCATGACTAGTTACATAGCTTTAAATGATTAGTTCATACTATGTAGTTTATCACTCATTTTTTAGTAGTGTGACACATTTACATATGCATGCTCGCTATTCTTTGTCTTTATAAAGCATGCATATCACTCTAGTTCATATGAGCTTGATTCTTGAATTTTGTTTTAAAGTTTGACTCTCCATTTTTAAAGTTTTGAGATAGTTACTTCTTGTCGATTTGTATTTAATATGTCCTAATTTACTTTAAATCGGTTTTTGTGAATATATGTGTTTAGCACAAGCTTCTTATCACTTGACAAGTATACAGTTATACTTCCATTTTAACCTTGTGCTTACATAATATATTTATTATTGATTTTCATGTTTTTTTATTAAACCTCTTATGAGTTAATTATGTATTTGCCTAATAAAGTCTATTTATACGTGCTTTTTAATTTGTGATAGTTTTTCAAACATTCATGATGGATACATGACTATATTTATTAAATCTTCATTTACATGTAGATCATGTATTTCTTATATATATTTTTGTATAAATAACTTTTATGGGCATATGAGTTAAGCGTAAGTTTCATATTATTTTGAGAAGTATCTATACATACTTGTGCTTACCTCATACTTTAGCTATTGATTCTTTTGTCCAAATTTGTGTTATCTTTTCTTGAATCAATTAGCTTTCTCCTTAAAGCTTTCTTTTTATAATATCTTCTTACCACTTGGGTGACTTTATTGATACATGCCTTTTAATTAATTTTGATCTTTTCATGTATGCCTATTTATGATATATATATATATATATATATATATATTTTATATATATATATATATATATATATATATATATATATATATATATATATATATATATATATATATATATATATATATATATATATATATTAATGATTCCAACTGTTGATATTCATTTATTCAATACCTTTAAGTTGGGATGTTGAGAGAAACTATTTATTAGTGTCTTGTTCATGACTTTTATGGAAGTTCTTTGAAGAATTGCTTGATTTTGTGCTTTACCTTACTTGTTAAAATCATCATACTTATTTGTGCACATTTTGAGTATGTATCTTCTATATATTTATCTCCATAAGTGCATTATGAAAATGTTTATTTTGAAAATATTCTTAGCAAATTTTGATGATCATTCTTTCATTATTATTGGGTATTTACCTTTCTTATACTTAGGAATTTTGGATTTTGATGTTGTTTGATGATACTGCATATATTCCTTTAAATCTAAGTTCTTAAAAGTAAAGAACATTTTGGGAACAAGTCGAAAGGTTCCTTCTGTCATACAGGTGTAAATAGCCTGAAGCGACACGGTGTACTAGTCTTCGGACTACCGCTAGCTGGGAACCGACCCCTACAGCTAACCCAAAGTGATCAATACTTTATAGACTTAAGATTTATTAAGGTCTAATTGCAACTATTATCTAGTTCTGGATCCACCCCTAAGTTCCAGAATACTTCATCATATCTAGCCCAATATTTTGAGCTATAAATATTTTATTATTATTGTCCAATGATGTTTTTGTAGCACATGAGAATACATATAATTGATATATCATACTTCTACTATGGGTTGAACTTTTACGTTAAGATTTTCCATTTCTAGAGAATACACTTATTTTATAATGGCTATAATATTTTGTATTCTCTAGATCGATCTATTATTTCATTATCTTCAATTAACCTCAATATTTGGCAAAGAGATTTGCTCTATTGTGTTTTCATGAACATCTCTTTTATCCTTTACCTGATGAGAGTCTAATTCATTTACTTGCTATCTTATACTCTTATCCTTGCTTAACAAAGAGTATATAAATCATTTTGATCATTTAAAATGTATTGTCCTTATTGTGAACTCTATGCTTAAGCATGTATCTTTAGTGTTAGTGACTTAAGATTTAATGAGCACATTTATCCTGTTAATGGCCTACCTCATTAATCTTAATTAGTTATGTAGCTTGCTTATTTACGATGTATTGATTAAGCTACATAATTTTTGTTCACTTTCACTCATCTAGCTATCTTCTTGAATTTTAATCTATATGTGATATGCTAGTTTACAAAAACATGATTTATGAATTTTCTTGATGAGATTTGTATTACATTTTAGACACATGTTTGGTCTCTAAAATTAGTTTGACAAATTTTTTATTTAATATTGTTTCCATTGAGGTTTGTGATTCATCGCTTTAACTTCCTTCCATACTAGTCATTGGTAAGCATCTCTTAAACTTCTCTCATCTTTTGAGTCATAATTTTATCATATTTTCATATTACATCTCTTTAGATTAAATTTATAATAATTTAAATGAGATTGACTTTTTCTCTCCATATTTTTCATCGATTTGTAAGATTTTATTTTAAATATGGATTTTGGATTTTCTCTTGAAAAGATTCGTTGGATCATGTTTGATGTTATTGATAAATGATCCTAATGGTTGAGTAGTCCTATATTATCTAATTATGTGGTTATCAAGTTAATTTATTACCCTACTTTGACTACTCATGGATTATCACATATGCTCTTTGCTATTTGAACTTCATTGGTTTCTCATTTAGTATTAGCAAGGTTGGATTATTACCCATTGATGGGTACATATGTGGTAAAACATACATAGTCCATGCAAAGCAATAAATTGGTTGATCATTTCTTAATTAGATAATCATGGACATGATATTTGAGTTTTATTTTTATTTTTTTGAGCTATATTTTGACTTTCACCATGATTGATTTAATTGACTTTATTCCTTTCATGATGACAATTTTCTCAAAAGGTAACATGCATTGAACTATCATATTTCAATAGGATATTCTTCTATATAGGTTAGTGTATGTCATCTTTTGATTACATGTGCTAAATTGAAATATTTTTTTTAATTTATCATCTTTAGTAGCTATTAAGAGGATATCTCTTATTGACTAAAAGATGACATTATTCATTTTATGACATTTTTATAGCCTTATATGCATTGAGCAAGGGGGAAAAATCAATAGTTGATTTACTCCTAGATCTTGAAGTTATTATTTTTTATGCTATAAGTGCTTTGGAACTAGATACGCATATTTTAAGGGGGAGCAAATTAATTGGTTCAATTCATTTATACCCTTTAATATGTCGTATACCTAGTTCATCATTGACCCATATTTTTTTATTATTTTAGTGATTGAGGTAATGATACTATTATTGTGTGAAAGGTTTATGAGAGTTTATGCAATTAGTTTTATCATATTATCCCTCTCTTTTATATGAGTCATCTCGTTAATATTAACTTTCGTATCTTATCTTGATGACTATTGTGCTTTCTTTGATTTGGCTTTCCTTGTATGCTTAATTGATTTGGATTTCCTTGTTGAGGACTTACTCAAAATTCATGATTTTATCTATATTGGTAATAGTTTGAGAGGGAGCATTCAAGTTGACTGAATTTCTCTTTCTCAAACTTTTTTTTCTCCTTTACCTTCATGTTTATCTAAAGGGTATTCATATAGCATGATAAGGTAATTGAGTTCAAATGCATGAATTTTGGATAAGCAAATAGATTTGCAAATAATGAGATCATTTTATATCAATTGCTCTTTTTACATTGATCAGTCCTTTATTTTGTTCCACTATTTATCTGTGGACAATTGTGACGATCATAGTTTCATTGATCAATGTTTTAAGTTTATATATTTTAATATTTTAAGATTTTATTGATCAATGTGTGATATATATTTCAAAATTTCAATTGATTATTTCAATTAGTATTTATTTATTTTAATTGATAACAAGTTTATCTATTTCAATATCTCAATTGGTATCTTTCTTATTTGATATCTATTATTTACAATTACCTAATCCCCATGGTTTTTGACTGTATTTTTTTTATAATTCTCTTCCAAACCTAGAACAATATTTTATATCATACTATGTTTTTGGATGTCTTTTTGGATTTCATGTTGGTAAACTATCTATTGATTATTTTCAAATTCTTTTAGTTTTACCAATTATTTGTGTTTTGACAAGCTATTTTCTATTTGGCACTCTACATTTTGGTATGTAGTTTCTATACTTGTCTTTACACACTTCTTCCATTGTTCCTCATTTAGTATATCTTGATCATGATTGTCTATGCCTTCCTCCTTTACTTATGCTTGAGTTTGGTTTATCTCATATTACGGAGGAGCTTATTTTTTGATCATGCCAAAGGGGGAGAAATAAGTTTAAGTTAGCACACAATATGTGTTTATTAGTGATACATGCATCTATCGTATCTGTCTTAAACTTAACCGATTTGCCATAATAAAAAAGGGGGAGATTGTTGGCCCAATGATTACATCATATTTTTGAATATGGCTAATCAGTTAAATTTAACATAATGATGTCACCAATATTTATATACTCACTATCATGTTGCTACTTAAACTTAGCATTGTCCTAATTGTCCTATATCATATTTCCATGCTTGTATCGTACTGTAACATATTTTGCTCGCCTAACATATATTTGTAGACATGCAGTAACCATGATCTAACATGATCAAACCAGGACATAGGTAATAAAGAATTAATGATGGACCAAAGATGGCGTCATACAAAGAGATTTTTCCGAACCGCCTAGCGACCTATCTGGGGCCTCGCATCGGGGGTTCCGTTGCCCGGTCAGCGGACAGGGGTCGAGGGGGCAGCGCCCCCCATCGGGGGTTCGGGGGTGAAGCCCCCGAAAGGTATTCAGATTTCCAGATCTGCTTATCTTTGGACGACTGCTGTCAAGGAAAAAGACGTCTTAAGGACTGCTCAAATATCAGAAGAAAGGCGTCATCAAAGGGCTCTTGGTTTTCCTACTTGTTCCAAGTCTGTAATCTTCAATTTATTGAGTCTAGGAGAATGTGTAAGTTGATTCGCACTAAGTCATCTCAACCCCTAGACATATCTCTCCAAGCTCTACCATACAAACAGACCAATTCCTGAACCAAGTCCAAGCTCCACAAAGCCCAAAAGCCCAAAGGCCATTCTGCCACCTAGGAGGCAAAGTTCGGGCCGAACTCTGCGTCCACACAGAGTTCGGGCCGAACTCTGTCCCCTGATTTTCAGGAACTAATTTTTAGGGTTACCAATTGCTAGCTGGTACAATGGCCATATTTTTGAATTTTGAGGACAGAATTCTGGCCGAATTCTGCCTTCCAGACTAGTATATATAGGGCATGATTTCAACCATTTTCATTCATCTCTTCATTATCTTTCTATCTCTCACTCTCAATCATCTAAGCCTTATACTACCTAAGCCTTACTCTTCCAATCTACTAGCCACAAAACTTTCTAAGCCCCAAGGTGCTTAAGTGCGATTCAGCTAGAAGTTTTTGTGCAAGAGTTGAAAAGAAAAGTCACTTGGATAATTCCAAGTTTCGCCACCTGCGAATCTGTAAGAAGTTGGCGTGCTCTTATGAGTAAAGGCACGTGGTTGTATACTATTTCACAAATAGTAGATTTCAATCCTGAGCTAGAGTTCTCAGGCCTGGACTAGTCCTCCACGAGGGAAACCAAGTTAAAACTGCTGTGTTTGCGTATGCTCTTCTGATCTTTATTTACTTCCGTATTTCTCCCTGATTTATTTACTATCTTGATAGTTGTTTTGTGGAGGTGATATAGAGTTAATTTTTATTTGGTGATTACCGACACAAACTCTATTCATCCACCTCTTGAGTTGCCTACACGTTATTTCAAAAATGTCTCAAACCTTGTAGTATGAGTGTCATAGCCCAAAAGAGATATAAGGATATCCCACAACAAGAAGGTAGTCCGCTAAAACTAAGTTAACATGCATATAATAAAGTAAAACGACTAATAGAGTCGTTTGCACCCAAGTATGGCTTGGACGTGCAGTTTATAACAAAGGAAACTAACAATATGAAACAAAATAAATAATGCAGAAAATAAATAATTTGACAGTTAATTAGCAAAGTATACTTGCCTGGTGGGTCGCCTGGTGTGGTGCTATGATCATGTGGCATGGAGTATGACTGCGATGTTACAACTATGCATGAGGCCTCAGATGATGGCATTGACTGTTCCATCGAGTCCAGAACGGTCAACTTAGTTAGGGTCGACTTAAGGAGGTACGAAATTGATGAGGAAACAGAAATAATGGACTTAGCCATGAAGAGGAGGATAATAGAAGGAAATATATATAATTTTTATATAAAAATATATGATATTTGAAAACTATATTCTATTAGTAAAATAAATCTTAGATAAAGTATATGCTTGAAAATAATAACATAGTTCTTAGACGAAAACTCTAAGTTTTGTCAAATAATATTTTTAAGTATGGAATCTATTAATCCAACATACATTTAGGTAATACATACTCAGAAAGTTTCAGAAAATAATTTAAACAAAATACTACTATATTAATTTAGATAAAAAAACCATAATAAGAATATTTTAATAGTAATAATTAATATAAAAATGATAATTTGAAACTAGAAATAGTTCTAGGTTAAAATACAGGGAAATTATTTTAGGTATAAATTATTTTGGAAATTAACTATATTTTTATTAATCGAAATATTTTAGACAAATAATTGGAAGTCCAGAAAATTATTTAGGAAAAAATCCTACTTTTTGTCAAAATAAAATTTTGGTAAAAATTATCTTTGAAATACTATAAATATATATTTGGTAATAATGATAATTAGATAATAAAATATTGCCATTACATACTATCTAACACTATAACATAAATCTCAATTAAAAAAAAACAAACAACAATTGAATAAAAATAAAATAATAATAATAATACTAATAATAACAAATAAAATTTAAATGAAAATAAAACGGAACAAACCAAACAAACAACATCTACTAAACAAAATAATGTATATCTCTTAAAATATTATAACAATGGTAAACTTATAATGAATATAAAAAAAAAACAACAACAGAACTTTATACTCTGTTCTCTCCTCGTAGGGAGAGAACTTCATCATTTTTGTTCTCAAAAAAAAAAGAAAAATGGAAAAGAAGAGAAAGGGAGCGGGCGAGTTCAAAGAGAGAGAGAAGCGACGGGATAGAGAGCGGAGAGGAGAAGGGAAGGGAAGGAGGAGAGAGAGAGAGAGAGAGAGGGAAGGGAGGCGGAGTGGTTGGAAGTTTGGCGCAGTCGCCGGTTCGGTGGAGGCGGCCGACCGGAGGGGAAGACGGGGCTGGCGCGCGCGACGCTGGCTCGGCGAGGGGGGCTGCGGCGCACGGGAGGCTGGAACCCGTGGATCGACGAGCCGGGCGCTCGGCTAGGGAGGCGACGCAGGATCACCTGGACCGGATCTGGCGCTCCGAAGGAGTGGCTCTACGTCGGCCTTCACAGGAAGGGGCTCACCAGTTCACCGTCATATTGGCGGATATGCATGATAGGTAAGAGATGTTCTGTTTTCTTTTGGGTGGTATGATGTGGTGGTCGCCACCTGTGAGGGTTGTCGGTTTGTTAGGGGATTTGGGTTCTGGCTATTGCGGAGGGGCACCAGATTAGTCGGGAGGGCACTGTGGTCGTGGTGGTTATGGCTGGCTGTTTTGTGGCGGAATACAGCGCCACGGTAGGGGCGTTGGAGAAGATGGGTCTGGTGGTGGTAACCATGGTGATGAGATGGCGGTGGTGGTGACAACGGCCGGGATGGCTGCGACGACGATGGCGGTGGTGATTTATGGTGGTCGTGGTGGTCGGGATGGGAGCGGTGACCGGCGTAGGTGGTGGCAATCGGGTTATTGGCAGAAGGCTGGTGGTAGGGACGAGGGTGCGACCTTTGGTCGGGTAGGCGGGAGAGAAACGGTGGTGGACATGATTAGAATAGGGTTAGGGTAGAACTTTTGTGTTGGGATGTGTCCTGCGAGATACGAGGAATTGAAGGGGTTGGTGTCCGGGACTGTCGGACACGGAAAAACCATGTATTTGTACAACAAAATATAGTGGATGGGAGGGGGATCGGGACACAGACACGATGCACATATTTTTGGATGGAAAAATTTGTGGATGTGAGGAATTTATGGAGGAGTACCTGCCTATTTATAGGATGTGGAAATTCCCAGTTGGATAAGGATTGAGATTTTTAAAACCCAAATAGATAATTTTTACTATTAAATTTAAACCAATATATTCATATATAAATCTAAATCCAATTTAAATATAGATAAATAACACATTTAAATTAAACTATTTAATTTAAATCAATAAATCTAATCACCATTTAATTTATCATAAATAAATCAAAAATATCTTTTTATAGAATTTATATAATAATTAATTTCAAAAATTATAATAAATATTTAAGTATTAATAGGAAAAGTTTTATACTATATTTTTATTTAAATAGAGTAATAATTTTGAAAATGAGAATAAATATTTTAAATAGTAATATGAAATATCTTTAAAAAATTTCAAAAATAAACTTAAATATTCAATTATTTAAAATACATTCTTGCTAAATAATTTATTATAAACAATAAAAATTAATTTTTGAAAATGTATATGAAATAATTTTAATGTGTTTTAGTCGAGTAGAATATTCACATAAATCTAGTTTTCTAAATTACCATTAAAATAAGATAGCCTTTTATAAATAATTAAAATAATAAGTTTGGCAACCTCGGTAGATACTTTTCACAACTTTTAATAAAATAATTATTATATATATTTTGAAACCATCACCGACAATAAAATAAAAACCATTTTTCTAAAAATATGTACCTCGCACATATTCGCACTCGACGAGTAAATACGAAAAATGCAAATTCCCGCGCGACGTACAATACGACTATGCGATGTATAAATACAAAAAAAAAATTAGTACTAAAAATATAGTAGAAATTTAGGGGTTTTACATCCTACCCAACTTAAAAGAATTTCGTCCTCGAAATTAAGGATTCGCAGGAGGGTGAGAAGGCACAAAACAATTCACAATGTTCAACGAAAAATGCATTAGGAAATCTCGATTTCAATAACGGCAAGGATAATCATAGGTTAACACAAGAAGGAAAATAATAGTGGAGGTTAAAGTTAGAATATGCAATAAAGGTTAGAGAGAATGAATTAAATACCTAGAAGGTATGATTTGAGAGTAGGTTGAGGGTTATAGGTGATAGGGTAGCTAGAGGAATTTCTAGTACCATGCCTCCGTCCTTCTAAAATAGGTAGAGGCGAAAGCAATAAGGAGTTCAATAACAATTTTAACGAATACCAATACGTGATTCAAGGGCGACCGTATAATTTTGAAAGTATTTTCAAGGCAGTCGTGGATGGGATTCTAAAGGCTAAGTTTATTTATGTTCCATCCACGTAGAATAATAGACAAAAGCGAACCAAAGTGCACTTGGTTGATCAGACCATCATGTACCGGTTCTTGATTAGACAATATGTTAGTGAGTGGCCACTCTATAGCATATGCCATGATCAAGCTCGATAAGGATTAGCTTACAAATACTAGGCTATATTAGCATCATTAGTTTAGATAGTAAAACATAGGCACGAGGGTAGTAGATGAAATAAGAACCAATATGAATAGTCTAAGAGTCATGAGAATCTAAGTCTTGTTTATTCCTATACTATCATTCTACAGTTTTATTGACCAAGGCTTGGTTGACCGAATGGGTTAAATTCTTCTAGTCTCTATAGTCTAGATAATACTATTTGTATTCTTCTTTAGCGGTCAAGGGTGTGTCAGGCCGTGGGGTATTCTACCCAACTTAAAAAAATTAAGCTAAGGGTGTTTGGGACATCTCTAGTAGGGTCAATCTCTAGGAAGCACGAAGGAAAGATAAGGATCACGATAGAAGGAATCAAGCAAGATGCTATCGATGAGTCGAACGGTAGTTCGAATATGGAATCGAGCGAAGAGGTCAGTATGTGGATGAGATCCTAGACTCTAATCCTATACGCAGGCTTCCTTGGTACGGTAAAGTAACCAAACAATTTATCTTGACCTGCATGGGCCACTACAAAAATATGTAACGCTCCAGTCCCAAAATACGTAGACTAAGTACGTAAACATACCAGTTGTATACATACGAAGTACATAGGCCTTGTATGTATACATAAGCTGTAAAATACAGTAAACCACAACTAGCTAATCTCATCCACAAAATAAGAGAATAAAAGATATCATATAATGAATTGTTTTGGTACAATATGTTGGGTGGAGACACATCCACTACCAACCAAAATAAAAAGAAGAAGAAGTACATGATATATAAAAGGCTAAGTAGAAGTAGCAACGAGGAACCAAGTCACGTCATCTTCGAATAAATGGAGAAGACCACGATCTCGGCTAGGATACCTGCGGAAGACATGAACACACACCTGGAGAATAACCAGGTCCTCAGACGGACGTAGCAGAATACAAGAAGAACATGCTAATATGAACTGTCAGAATAATAAAATAATATATAAAAGACTATTCTAGACACAAATATGCAAAGGAGATTCTAACCGCCTAATGTACAATTTAGAGGACAACTTTCATGCACATGGGTAGGATTTTAGGCTATGTGTACGTAACTGGCATCCGGTCATCTGTATCCGTCCATAACATCCAAAACGTCAGAGGGCATCTGCAAATAAATTGCCACAGTTCCATCCGGAGACTGTGGTTTACCTGTTTGGATTCCCATACGCACTAGCGACTGTTCTCACCCAATATTTCCCACACTGTTCAAGTCATGTCCATGGCTCGTCCAGTTTTGTAACTGCTTGAGTCTCTAAAATCCTAGTCATAGCAGTTACGATCATCTATCCTCACACGACTTTAGAGAGGACCAGTCCATAAGTCGTGCCCCTAGCAAAATATCTCAAACCGTGTAGTATGAGTGTCATGGCCCGAAGGAGATATAAGGATATCCCACAACAAGAAGGTAGTCCGCTAAAACTAAGTTAACATGCATATAATAAAGTAAAACGACTAATAGAGTCGTTTGCACCCAAGTATGGCTTGGACGCGCAGTTTATAACAAAGAAAACTAACAATATAAAACAAAGTAAATAATGCAGAAAATAAATAATTTGACAGTTAATTAGCAAGGTATACTTGCCTGGTGGGTCGCCTGATGTGGTGCTATGATCAGGTGGCATGGAGTATGACTGCAATGTTACAACTACGCATGACGGCCTCGGATGATGGCATGGACTGTTCCATCGAGTCCAGAGCGATCAACTTAGTTAGGGTCGACTTAAGGAGGTACGGAATTGATGAGGAAACAGAAATAATGGACTTAGCCATGAAGAGGAGGATAATAGAAGGAAATATATATACTTTTTATATAAAAATATATGATATTTGAAAACTATATTCTATTAGTAAAATAAATCATAGATAAAGTATATGCTTGAAAATAATAACATAGTTCTTAGACGAAAACTCTAAGTTTTATCAAATAATATTTTTAAGTATGGAATCTATTAATCCAACATACATTTAGGTAATACATACTCAGAAAGTTTCAGAAAATAATTTAAACAAAATACTACTATATTAATTTAGATAAAAAAAACCATAACAAGAATATTTTAATAGTAATAATTAATATAAAAATGATAATTTGGAACTAGAAATAGTTCTAGGTTAAAATACAGGGAAATTATTTTAGATATAAATTATTTTGGAAATTAACTATATTTTTATTAATCGAAATATTTTAGACAAAGGAAGTCCAGAAAATTATTTAGGCAAAAATCCTACTTTTTGTCAAAATAAAATTTTGGTAACAATTATCTTTGAAACACTATAAATATATATTTGGTAATAATGATAATTAGATAATAAAATATTGCCATTACATACTATCTAACACTATAACATAAATCTCAATTAAAAAAAACAATTGAATAATAATAATAATAATAATAATAATAATAATAATAATAATAATAATAATAATAATAATAATAATAATAATAATAATAATAATAATAATAATAATAATAAATTTTTTTTTAATGAAAATAAAACAGAACAAACCAAACAAACAGCATCTACTAAACAAAATAATGTATATCTCTTAAAATAGAATAACAATGGTAAACTTATAATGAATATAACAAAAAAAAAAAAAACTACAACAGAACTTTATACTCTGTTCTCTCCTCGTAGGGAGAGAACTTCATCATTTTTGTTCTAAAAAAAATGGGGAAGAAGAGAAAGTGAGCGGGCAAGTTCAGAGAGAGAGAGAAGCGACGGGATAGAGAGCGGAGAGGAGAAGGGAAGGGAAGGAGGAGAGCGAGAGAGAGGGAAGGGAGGCGGAGTGGTTGGAAGTCCGGCGCAGTCGTCGGTTCGGTGGAGGCGGCCGACCGTAGGGGAAGACGGGGCTGGCGCGCGCGACGCTGGCTCGGCGAGGAGAGCTGCGGCGCGCGGGAGGCTGGAACCCGGGGATCGACGAGCCGGGAGCTCGGCTAGGGAGGCGACGCAGGATCACCTGGACCGGATCTGGCACTCCGAAGGAGTGGCTCGACGTCGCCCTTCACAGGAAGGGGCTCACCAGTTCGCCGTCATATTGGCGGATATGCAGGATAGGTAAGAGATGTTCTGTTTTCTTTTGGGTGGTGTGATGTGGTGGTCGCCACCTATGAGGGTTGTCGGTTTGTTAGGGGATTTGGGTTCTGGCTATTGCGGAGGGGCACCAGATTAGTCGGAAGGGCACTGTGGTCGTGGTGGTTATGGCTGGCTGTTTTGTGGTAGAATACAACGCCACGGTAGGGGCATTGGAGAAGATGGGTCTGGTGGTGGTAACCATGGTGATGAGATGGCGGTGGTGGTGACAGTGGCCGGGATGGCTGTGACGACGGTGGCGGTGGTGATTTCTGGTGGTCGTGGTGGATGGGATGGGAGCGGTGACCGACATAGGTGGTGGCGATCGGGTTATTGGCAGCAGGCTGGTGGTAGGGACGAGGGTGCGACCTTTGGTCGGATAGGCGGGGGAGAAACGGTGGTGGACATGGTTAGAATAGTGTTAGGGTAGAACTTTTGTGTTATGATTTGTCCTGCGAGACACGAGGAATTGAAGGGGTTGGTGTCCGGGACTGTCGGACACGGAGAAACCATGTATTTGTACAACAAAATATAGTGGATGGGAGGGGGATCGGGACACAGACACGATGCACATATTTTTGGATGGAAAACTTTGTAGATGTGAGGAATTTATGGAGGAGCACCAGCCTATTTATAGGATGTGGGAATTCCCAGTTGGATAAGGATTGAGATTTTTAAAACCCAAATAGATAATTTTTACTATTAAATTTAAACCAATACATTCATATCTAAATCTAAATCCAAATCCAATAAAAATATAGATAAATAACACATTTATATTAAACTATTTAATTTAAATCAATAAATCTAATCACCATTTAATTTATCATAAATAAATCAAAAATATCTTTTTATAGAATTTATATAATAATTAATTTCAAAATTATAATAAATATTTAAGTATTAATAGGAAAAATTTTACCCTACCTTTTTATTTAAATAGCATAAAAATTTCAAAAATGAGAATAAATATTTTAAATAGTAATATAAAATATCTTTAAAAAATTTTGAAAATAAACTTAAATATTCAAATATTTAAAATACCTTCTTGCTAAATAATTTATTATAAATAATAAAAATTAATTTTTGAAAATGTACATGAAATAATTTTCATGTGTTTTAGTCGAGTAGAATATTCACATAAATCTAGTTTTCTAAATTACCATTAAAATAAGATAGCCTTTTATAAGTAATTAAAATAATAAGTTTGGCAACCTCGATAGATACTTTTCACAACTTTTAATAAAAATAATTATTATATATATATTTTGAAACCATCACCGATAATAAAATAAAAGCCATTTTTCTAAAAATATGTACCTCGCACATATTAGCACTCGACGAGTAAATACGAAAAATGCAAATTCCCGCGCGACGTACAATACGACTATGCGACGTATAAATGCAAAAAAAATAAGTACTAAAAATATAGTAGAAATTTAGGGGTTTTACAAAAGTACTCATATATCCATGCATATATGTAGACTATAAGTATAATATTAAATCATAAAAATATCATATTATGGATAGATAAATTCAAGATAAAGCAAACTTACTATACAGGTAAAAGGGTGATGCAGCCCGATATTGTCCAGAATACTATGCAAGATGCAACACCAAGCTTGTGAAAAATGTATGCTAAGATAGCACTTCCAAAACAAATATCAACCAAGTTGGAGACGTCTTTGAAGTTCCAGATATATTTTAAATTTATTGACGTTCCGGACTTATTTGGAATGCCAACAGTCCCTATGATAAGCATCAAGTGTCCACATACCTCTTGATCAAGATATGCTTGGGGCTCAAATTCGTCATTATCGGGCTCTGTATCCTTCTCTCATCTTCCAAAAAAAATAATGGACGCTCGTAAGACTTTTTGAAGTTGGGAATATTTATCAATTGTCTGGGTTAAAATCCAAGGAAACCAACGACTTCGGCAACCCGTGTCACGATGTCACGCCCTAGAACCAGAATACGTGAGAGCGGGGGCGGACACAGCCAACTACGTAAATTGAAGTACAACCCACCTCGCTATACGGTCACGGCTGTCTAGATACATGAGGGTTTAACTACAAGCCATTAGTCTTTTATGGTCATGAACAAACCTATTGTCTCAATCTCAAGCAAGTAATAACAGTTACAAGATGTCAGAGCACCAAATATACAATAGTAAGGTGTCCCATACATTACATATTTGGATGATCATGAAGCTAGTCATACAAAATGTGAAGACTAGCAAGAGTTTCAGTCATACATGATCAACCCTGGGATTTGTTAATCATGCTACAGCCCGTAGGCATACAGTAAGTAAAGTGCAATCGAGCTAACACGTGCTCGTCGGCTAAACGCCTCAAAAGAATACTTTTACAATAGAGTGGGAGAGCAAAATAAAATTCATTCGTTGCCAGGGTTACGCCTGGTGGTCACCATCTGGCAGGAAGGTTGGGAGATCCTTTGGAGCTGCTCCGATATCTGGCTATGCAAAACCAGCTGGGTCAGATCCCAGAAAGAGCAAGTGCCACAAAGGAGGCTTCACTTAAGAACTAAAACCAGCATATCAGAACATAAAATAAGAAAGATAATAATAAGACATGAAATCTAAATAGGGTAATAAATGTCAAGAGAATGAGAATTTATTCCGATCAGTTATAGATAAGATAAGCATAAGCAATCATGTTCCGAAGTAGCCAGATACTGGAACAAGACAAGGCTTGGACTGGTTAGACTCCATCTAATATTTACGGCCAAGCAATAAGTACGACTTGATACTTTAACTAACTAGGGTTATCACAGGCCTAGTTACTAGCAAGATACAATGAGATGTTCCAACAGCCACAAGCCCTGCAGACCATCTAGGTTATCCAGACGACATTAGGGGTTGAGTTCATGTGGGTACATCGTCCAAGAAATACATGTACCCTTAAGTAGCTTGGAGGGTGCAACACATGACAGTGTGCTGAAAATGTGCCCTACTCGACGGCAGGTTACAAATCCCATGATGGGGCGTCCAAATAACGGGATTGCCTGTAGCTGAAAAATCTCTTCATAACTACTGGATTATTCTAGTTATTATCCTTAGTCAGTTTCAATAGGTACCCCTGACCGTGGTACTCACGGGTCCATGCCCTAGACATGATGCAAGACAATACTGGTTCATTTGTACAAACACAATCATCCACGGTGTCCAGGCCATTCATTCTTGTCATGTCATGCTAGCTATCACAATAGCATTCAATAGTTCCCATCATGCTTACTTGTCATATCATGCTATGTCATGTCACGTCAGTTTACTTGTTATACCATGCCGTGTATAATTATCATTCCAGCCATACTAAGCAATTCGTGATTATCATGATCATGACAAAGGTACAAGAACATAAAAGGACAAGCGGGGAACACCAAGGGGCTCAAGTCTCTACGCTAGCGAAACTACGCTAGGCCAAGGGGCCCCGAGTGTAAAATAGCTTTACGCGGGCCAGAACAAGGCAATACAACTCTACGTGAGCAAGACTGCACGCGAGCGAGACTCTACGCGAGCAAGCACTCTACGCGAGCAAGCACTCTATGAGAGCGAGCACTCAAGCAAGACTCTACGCGTGCGAGCACTCTACGCGAGCGAGCACTCGAGCGAGACTCTACGTGCGGGAGCACTCGAGCGAGTGGGAGAAGCCCCTGCGTAGAGCTCGAATGAACTCGGCGTAGAACGGATTACACTGGCACACAAATGCGTGTGCGTAAAAGGGGAAACACTACGCTGGCACGTAAAATGTGGGCATAAAGGGAGAACACTACGCAGAAACATAAAATGTGTGCGTAAAGGCTTCGTCTTCTCCCCAAGGCCGAGACATGCAGCAATGGGACTCAAGAACTCAAGAACCCCATCTCGGCCAATACTTGATCCAACCATTCAAAAGCCAATACTTGCGTAAAATCGAGATTCCTACTACATGGAACTCTCAATTTGAAAATAATAAAGTTTGACAGATCAAAACCCAAAAAATTTGAATATGCAACAAACTTAGATCTACGAGAAATAAACCACGAAAATTGAAAATGCTAAGTACTAAAGTGTCTTAGAATCTCGTGAGGAAGACAATGGAACAACAAAAGTGGAGTTCCTCCATGAAGCAAGTTGCACTTGCCTAAGCCTCTCTTTTGGTAGGTGGAGAGAGTTATGAGGAAGAAGAAGAGGAGTTAATGAGAAATGAATGAGGAGAGAGAAGGGTTGTTGGGTTAATAAATGATGGATGGTGGTAGGTAGGGGTTTGCATACTAACCCAAACCGAGCCAAACCAAGCCGAACCCAACCGAACTCGATGCATGCCAAAGCCAAAATAGACCTCCTGAACCATGAAATGCTAATTAACACATGCTAATACAAAAACCCAAGGCTAGCCAGTTAGGACAAGTCGAAATACGGGTCCGAGATACGTACATGTTTTTTTTTTTTACGTATAACAAAATCTGAGGGTGACAACTCTACCCACCTTAAAAGAATTCCATCCTCGAAATTTAATCAAGAGGCTAGAGATGTCGAACAAGTTATACTAATCACAAGCAAGTTATAACTAGACAATCAACCAAGCAATCATTCATGCAAGCAAGAAAGCGAAAATGTAAGGAATAGGGAAGACATTATACCTTACGAGTCAAACATATCGAAATATTGCGATCGAATATCATCCTCATGCTCCCACATTGACTCACCCAAAGTGTGATGATCCCAAGGAACACGGACTAACTTGATAGTCTTGTTCTTGAGTATCTTCTCTCTTCGGTCCAATATAGATACAGGTCTCTCCTCATACGAAAGGTTGGCACCAACAACCAATTTCGAATGATCAAGGACACGACTAGGATTCAGGATATACCGTCGTAATTGGGATACATGGAAGACATCATGTACCTCACATAACGACGGTGGAAGAGCGAGACGATAGGACACATCACCTACTCGTTATAGAATGTCGAATGGCCCTATATACCTAGGACTAAGCTTTCTCCGTACGCCAAAACAAATGACGCCACGGGTAGGCAAGGTCCTAAGGAATACATGGTCGCCGACAGAAAATTTAAGGGGACGTCGATGAGAATCGGCCTAATGACGCTGGCGATCTTGTGCAACTCGAAGATGATCTTTGACTTGCCTGACCACCTCAATAGTCCGTGTGATCATCTCTGGACCAAGCATCTGCCTCTCGCCTATATCATCCCATGCTAATGGTGATATGCACTTTCTGCCATACAAGGCTTTAAAGGGTGCCATCTGGATACTGGTCTGGAAATTGTGGTCATAGGATAACTCCACAAGATGCAGGTGATCTTTCCACGAACCACCAAAGTTGAGTGTACATGACCGTAACATATCTTTAAGAGTCTGGATCGTGCGTTCTGACTGACCATCTGTTTGCGGATGATAAGCTGAACTGAACTTGAGACGAGTCCCTAAAATTTTCTGAAGACTTCGCCAAAAGTGCGATGTGAATCTTGAATCTTCGTCAGATACAATACTGACTGGTACTCCATGCAACCTGACTATCTGCCTGAGGTATATCTCTGTAAGCTGATTCGTCGACTGACCAACCCTGAAAGGAAGAAAATGAGCTACCTTGGTGAGTCTGTCGACTATAACCCAGATAGCATCTCTCCCAGCTGGGGATCTAGGTAATCCAGTTATAAAATCCATGGTAATGTGCTCCCATTTCTATTCTGGGATCGATAAAGGTTGAAGAAGTCCAGCCGATCTCTGATGTTCAGCTTTAACTTATTGGCAAACTAAACATTGAGAGACAAACCGGGCTATCTCCCTCTTCATGCCATTCCACCAAAAATACTGCCGGATATCATGATACGTCTTCGTACCGCCTGGATGAATCGAATACTGAGAACTGTGAGCTTCTGCCATGACCTCCTTTCTGATATCACCACTAGGTACACAAAGACGCCTCTCATGTCGAAGTGTACCGTCCTGATGGATACATAACTCTTGTCTTCGTCCTGCTACACATTCTGCCCTAAGCTGCTGAAGCTTAGAATCTGCTGACTGCGCTAACTTGATCCTCTCAACTATACTGGACTGAACTTGTATACTGGCCATCAATACCACATGGGTAGGAAGGACAACTTCTATACCCATCTTCTGAAGATCTGCTAACAACTCTGGTTGTGCTGTTAGAAAATAAACTCCGGCTCTTCTGCTCAATGCATCTGTAACAAAGTTGGCCTTCCCAGGATGATACTGCAGGTTGATGTCATAATCTACAAGTAGCTCTAGCCATCTCCTCTGACGCATGTTAAGATCCTTCTGAGTAAACACATACTTCAGGCTCTTGTGGTCGGTGAAAATCTCCACCCTATCTCCATACAAATAATACCTCTACAGCTTTAATACAAAAACTACTGCAGCCAACTCCAAGTCGTGGGTCGGGTAATTCCTCTCATGATCACGAAGTTGACGTGACGCATAAGCTATTACCTTCCTATGCTGCATCAAAACACATCCTAAACCTCTGCCTGAAGCATCGTAATACACTAAGAATCGCCCGGTCCCATCTGGAAGCGTGAGAATGGGTGCCGTCATCAAGCCTCGCTTCAACTTCTCAAAAGAATCTTGACATTCTGCTGTACAAGTAAACTGCACATCCTTGCAGGTCAACTGGGTCATAGGTGCTGAAATCCGTGCAAAGTCTAAAATAAATTGCCGGTAGTAGCCGGCCAAGCCAAGAAAACTGTGAACTTCTGCAACTGTGCTGGGTACCGGTCACGTCTCAATAGCCACGATTTTCTGGGGATCCACTTCTACTCCACCTCCGGTGATGATATGACCCAAGTATGAAATACGATCGAGCAAGAACTTACATTTACTAAACTTCGCATACAACTGATATTCTCGGAGAACCTAGAGGACAACCCTGAGATGCTGCTCATGCTCCGCTTCACTCTTACTGTAGACCAGGATGTTGTCTATGAACACAATCACAAATTGATCCAAATAAGGCATGAAGATACGATTCGTGAGGTCCATGAATACAGTCGACACATTGGTTGCTCCAAAGGGCATAATAAGGAACTTCTAATGCCCATACCTGGATCTAAATGCCGTCTTCGGGATGTCCTACTCTCTGACTCTGATCTGGTGGTATCCTGACCACAAGTCAATCTTAAAAAATATGGATGCCCCTTTGAGTTGATCAAACAAGTCATCTATCCTCGGGAGAGGATATCTGTTCTTGATTGTCACTGAGTTCAAGGTATGATAGTCAACACATAATCTGGACGTACTATCATTCTTTTTCACAAGAAGCATCGGGGCTCCCCAAGGTGATCTATTACCAAGGATGAATCCTTTGGTCCTGAGTTCTTCAATCATCTTATACAAGATCTCCAATTCTGACGGTGCCATCCGGTAGACTCTCTCTGACACTGGTGCTATTTCGGGGATCAAGTCTATGGTGAACTCGATCTCTCTCTCTCAAGCGGCATACTTGGAAGCAACTCAGGGAAAACATCGAGAAACTCTCCTATAACTTTGGGAAATCGAACTGCCGCTGCAACTGCCATCCGAAATACTGGAGGTGAAGGTTTTACTCCGTATCGAAAAAATGAAAACTCTGGCTCAACAGGAATACTAAAAATAATCTTGCCGATATGGCAATCTATTCCAAGTATACTGGTCCCTCAACTAATCCATCCCTAAGACCACGTCATTGTTTTCCATAAAGAAATTCTCTTTATTTGTTGTGTTTCTGGAAAAATTACAACTGTAGGAATCCGATCTAGAAGACGATCGCTTTATCCCTTGGACTATGCGAAGAAGAAAAGCTCTCAAAATTTTGACAGTAGATATCAATGTATCTGTACAATGAATAAGAAAAAGAACTCTATTTATAGAGTCAAAACAGTAACTGAAAAGATAACTACCTCACCACTGGTGCATTTGAAAAGTCACGCAGACTCTAAATACACGTAGGGTTAGTGAGTAGTTACTGGACGTGGCCCGTAACTGTTGGACACATGGCATTAGTGCATGGGTCGTGTGCAAGTTACTGGGCACGCGAGAGAGAGATCGGTGGCATGGCTGCCACGTACTCCAGTTGAAATGAAATCCACGCTGTCTTGCTGAAGGCAAAAATTCACACAGTTTCGTTGACGCAGACTCGTTGAAGGCGAAATCCACGCAAGCTTTGAAGAAGAATACTTCAGAATTCACGCAGGCTTTGAGAAGAATAACTCAAAAATCCACACAAACTTGAGGAAGGAGAAGGTTCAGAATCCACGTAAACCGCCAGCTGTTTTGATTTGGCACGCTTCATCTGACACAAAATCTCTGACATTGATTATATTGTCAGCCGTATTAAATGAAGATAAGACCCAAAGTCACGCCAACTTGGTGAAGAGTGAGTCTTGCTAAGGAAGATTTCGAAAATCACGCAAAAGACGGCGATGATCTCTCGAGTTCTGTGCATACGTGGCATACGAGGAGACGTTTCTCGACTGTTGTGTTGTCAGTCATTATGATTCTGACGTATGGCTGAGCTGTCTCTGCGTGACTTCTCAAGGAAATGGCCAGGCAGAACTTAGCGTATCTTTTGTGCTGCTTCTTGGATCACTCTGCGTGACTTGTTCTGATCAACTCAGCGTGACTTCATTTTTGAGGCCTACAAAACCCCCTTCAAAGTTTTCAAAAAAATGATAAAATATTTTCAAAATACTTTGAAAATAAAGATGATGAAAATGAGTTAAAGTCACGCTGAGATGGCTCCAAAATTTTTTGGAAGTCGAAAAGACTTTGAAGTACTTTGAAAACATCCAAATGAACTTATTAAATGTCATAATGACTCTTCGTTCTTCGAGACTGATTGCGTCCAATTTATGGTGGAATATGAACTGTCGACGAGATCTGTTATATAAACAGGAAGAGATTCTCAGCTTTGACATTCATCTCTCGAAAATATGACCCCAAAGGAAGCAGCCGAAGAGGAAGCACGCAAGTTGGGCTTTTGTTCCCATGGTGACCCCACTTTTGGGGGCAAAGAACCCGAACCTGTCGTCATCGAGCTCAAGGACGACTCCACGCAGTTAGCCAAGAATCTCTTGAGCTACTTTGGATTGGATGGCTCGTCTTCTTCTGATGGGCGGAGCCTTATGGAGAAGCGTGAAATGCTCGAGACTCTATTGCATCGCCTGGGAGTTAAGAGCGTAGAGGAGTTAGGCATCAAACTTAGCCGCTCTGGAAAATAGGGCGTAACTTTCTACGCTTTTGTTGTACTTTTTTATCTTTTTGTAAGGCCATCAGTGCCTGTTTAAAGAATGAAGTACAACTTTTGTGTTTGATCTGCGTGCCTTTTAATGAAGAATATTAATTAGCACTCTTTGACTGTTTCCAATGTTGCACGGTCTCCCGAAGTACACGTGACACTCATTCCACAATTTACGAGCGCTATTTATGCGGATCTTTTCCAAGAATAGACCTGCACTTGACCCTTTAAATAGATGGATGAACTCCACGCAAACTCATCTTCCCATTCTTCTTCCTCTCTTCTGAGAATGAATTTTCTATGAGAAGAAAATAGGAAAGCCATGTTGTCTGATGTTCGACTTCTGCGCACGCTACCAGACATGGATCTGTCAATCCTTAGCAGCAAACTCAGCGGTAAGTTCAATATACACGCATCGAATTTTTTTTGTTTGCTAAGGACAAATTCATCTTCCTGAAATGAACAGAATGCATCTGTCTTTGCTTGGCCAGTTTCTGTTGACTGATTTTTTTTTACTGTTTCTTGCAGAATTTTGGCTGAAAACCTTCTTCAGAACTGGCATTGGTGATGTGGATGCTGTGGACAATGTTCTTCTGACACCCACATCAGGGAGCTCATACGCTTTTGACGCGTAAATCAGACAACTCAGAACTCTTCGTGAGATAGAAGGGTCTTCCTTAGATGGTAGGAAGAGCCTTTATACACGAGAGTTGGATGGTGGAGTTAACTCTAACCCGAGAAATCGGGTAGTAGAGTTCCTTTCAAGGCAGAACCAGGAATTGTATCCCAAGGTTTGGATACATTCCTGTCTTCCTTGAGAGGTTACCCCCATCCACCAGTTGTATTGGCAGCAACACGTTTTTGTGTTGCCCTACTCTGTGGTTCTCCTCTCGTCTGAGAGATAAGACCAGAGTTTGATTCCTGCTGGACGCCCAGGAATTGCCACAAACAACGAGATTGCCAGAGAAGATCCAAGAAGAAATAGATCTCAGTTGTACATAGAATGAAAATCCAAGATTTGTAATAGATTTCCATTATGATTTGTAGGAAAGTCTAAGAAAATGTAATAGACTTTTTGTGGTGAAATGGGAATGGAAATGACACTTCTTCTATGCTTCAATGATTTGTATTTATGGATGAATTGTGGACATGATAGATAATAAAATCATCTTTTCTGTTTTAGAGTATATGATATTATCAGAGGTATTATGGATGTGATAATATATAGGAACTCGAAAGAAAATAGATTGATTTCTATGCAGAGGTCAAAACATGACAAATGAGTAAGCAGATTCGGAATTGATTCAGAGGTTATAAAAACATGATAAATAACGAATCCTCACTTAATGAACTGATAGAAGATTATGAACGGACGAACCGTTAGGAAATAAAGAACAGATGAACTGTCGAGTGAATGTAATAAATGAACGGACGAACCGTCAAGTATTAATGAACATGTGAAACGTCATGAATGTGAGAAATGAATGGATGAACTGAATATCGGAAAAGAATACGTCCCTTCGATCCTTGTAACCATATGCCTATAAATAGAGCATATATTTGAATAGAAGGATTGCATTTTATCCACAATATCTTTTGAAGAGAACATAAAGAAGGCTGAAGTCGCCCTTGAAGCTACTGAAGGTGTTAAAGAACATCCACCTCCGCAGAAGAAGGAAATGGGCGAAAGCTCGTCTACTCCCAAGCCGCTAAAAGATATCCTGGACTTCCTGGTCGAACCAGGAGAAACCGAAGAAGAAGAAGCAATGAGGCTGGCTGCCTGTCTATTCTTGGTGCGGTCAGGAAAAGATGTATTCAATTCTTTTGCTGATTATGTATGTGGTCCTCGTCCCAAATATGAAAGGGATCACAGTGATCTTCCATGATGATGTACTTTTTTTTTCTTGAGGGATTTGTCTCAAATAAACTCCATTTAAGGAAACTTTGTTTACGATATATCCTTCCCACTTTATATTTTTGCCTTTATTCATTGATCTTTTGACTCAGAAATCAGAAAGACTAAATATCATTTTCATAAATATGATATTGAGATAGAAAATTCAGAGGTAATGTGGACATGATTTTCTGGATATCAAATTTGTTGAGAAAATGATACAAAGTAGAATACCTATCTCCACTGGGGATAATAGATATCAGAATGATTCTTCGGAAAGAACAATGAAACAGCTGGAGAGTGATGGGAGGACAATCTTGATAGAAATATCAGACGTAGTACTTCTTCAAGAATTTGCCGTTGATGGGCATCATAGTGGCTTTACCATCTAGAGTAGTGAGTTGATAAGCCCCATTAGAAAAGATCTTATTGACAATGAATGGACCTTCCCATTTTGCATCAAACTTGCCCTTACTCATGTGTGTCATAGTCATCGGGCGTCTGACAGTAAGCACAAGTTCTCCTTTCTGAAATGTTCGAATTCTGACTTTCTTGTTAAAATCCCTTGAAATTCTAGCTTGATAGAATTCAATATTCTGTTGAGAAGATAACCGCTTTTCATCCAGAGCCTCCAATTCTTGAAGTCGAAGACGATCATTATTTTCTGAGGTAAGTTTATTAGCGATTGCTATCCTTAAAGAAGGAATTTGAATCTCTAATGGGAGAACAGCCTCAGATCCGTACACCAGAGAGAAAGGTGTACACTTAGTAGCATTACGGACTGTAGTACGATAAGCCCACAAGCATTCCCCGAGCTTGTCACTCCAATTACGTTTGTTAGTGGAGACAAACTTCTTTAGGAGTTTGATGATAGTCTTGTTGAAAGCTTTTGCCAATCCGTTAGCTGCTGGATTATATGCGGTAGAAGCAACATTATTGATCCGGTGATCGTCACAGAATCGAGTAAATTTCTGGCTGACGAACTGTGGTCCGTTATCATGAACAATACGTCGAGGAACACCAAATATGTAAATGACGTGGTGCTTAATAAAGCTGATGACATTAGACGTCTTAACTTCAGATAAAGGAATAGCTTCGGCCCATTTGGAGAAGTAATCGGTTATTACGTGAATGAACCGATGACCTTTAGATGACGGTAGATTGATCGGGCCGACAATGTCCAAGCCCCAAGCTTCGAAGGGCCATGATGCTGCCGTCGGATGTAGAAATTCCGAGGGTTGATGTATAAAATCCGCATGGATTTGGCAAGCTTTGCATTTCCTTGCATATTCAATGGCATCTGATACCATAGTTGGCCAATAATAACCCATCCGTCGAATACGGTCTTGAAGTTTTGGCCCAGGTTGATGCGCTCCACAAATTCCATCATGTGCTTCACGAATAACTTGTTGGGCTTCATCACCAGCAATGCACCGAAGGAGTAAACCATCATAAGCTCGACGATATAAGGTCTTTGTTGTATGATTGTAATAGAATCTGAGTGATCGTCGTCTGATAGATGCTGCCTCACTCGGATCATCCGGAAGAATATTATATAATACGAGATCTAAGAAAGGAAGTCTCCAATCTTTATCCGTATTCTAATTCTCAGTCGAGTTATTGAAGATGAATTCCATGCTGGAATCGGATGAAGATGACATCGATTTACGACTGAATCCAAATCCTCTTGTTGTGTTGACGTCATGAGATGTTGATTCTTCAATGTCAACTGGAAGTCCTAGAGTCAGGTTATTTTCAAGATGAAATAATTCTCGATTACGAACAACAATCATTTGTTGCCGTCTGATTGGGATAGCCAGCACCGCTGCAAGATTAGCAAGGGCATCAGCTTCTGTGTTACATGCTCGCCTAACATGTTCAATGAAGAATTCCTTAAATGATGAGGCCATAGATATGTCCACTCTATGATAAGGAACCAGATCTTGATGGCGAACTTCATAAGTACCCCTGATCTGATTGACAATAAGTTTAGAGTCTCCATACGCCTCCAAATGTTGAATATTCAGATGTTTAGCGAGTTGAAGACCAATAAGCAATGCGTTGTACTCAGCTACATTGTTTGAACACGGCTGATCGAGAGAATAAGCTCTTTGGATGGCAAGACCTTCTGGCGATACAAGAACAATTCCAACTCCAGCAACAATATCGCCATTAGGACCAATTCTTGATGCTCCATCAAAGAATAGACGCCAAGTAGGATCTTCTTCAGCAATTTGATTTGAATCTAGGACTTCATCTGGGATTTCATCATAGAGTTTTGAATTTTCTGGAATTGAGTGAGCAGCCAGAAAATCAGCTAAAGCTTGTCCTTTGACTGATTTCTGAGGAATATAGTGCATGTCATACTGAGCAAGTAGGATTCCCCAGTTAGCCAATCGAGAATTCAAAACACTGGGTTTCTTCATCATGATCCGTATAGGATTGATCCTGGAGATGACATGAATAGTCTGGCCAATGATATAATGACGTGTCTTTTGGACAGCAAACATCAAGGCTAGACATTCTTTTTCAACCGGTAAATATCGAGGTTCAGCTCCGGTCATAGTGCGGCTGAGATAATAAATGGCTTGTTCATGGCCATTTTGATTCTTTTGAGCGAGTAATGCACCCAATGAATGACTCATTGCTCGAGTATAGAGGAGGAACGGTATTCCTGAGACGGGAGGTACCAATACCGGAGGGCTCATTAGATATTGTTTTATATCATCGAATGCTTTCTGACATTCATCATTCCAGACAAAAGAGACACCTTTCTTCATAAGTTTGTTGAATGGTCTGCAGCGTCCTGATAAATTAGAGATGAATCTCCTGATATAAGCGATTCTTCCTTGAAATCCTCGTAGCTCTTTTAAGGTGCGTGGAGGACGCATCTCTTGGATGGCTTTGATCTTCTCGGGATCCACGTGTATACCTTTAGAGGTAATGACGAAGCCGAGAAATTTACCACTAGAGACGCCTAAGAAGGACTTAGTAGGGTTCATCTTTAATTGATGCTTACGCATTAGATCAAATATAGTCTTCAAATCTTGGATATGATCCTCCTTTTGTCGACTTTTGACTGCAATATCATCAACATAGCATTCGACTATTTTCCGCTAATGTTCACGGAATATAGTGCTCATAGCTCGTTGATAAGTTGCTCCTGCATTCTTGAGACCGAATGGCATAACTGTATAACAGTATGTACCAATCGGCGTTCTGAAAGAAGTGTGCTTCTCGTCTTCTGGGAACATTTTGATCTGATTGTACCCAGAATACCCGTCCATGAATGACATTCGTTCAAATCCACAAGTATTATCAACCATGACATCAGTGATTGGTAGAGGAAATTCGTCTTTAGGACACGCCGCATTGAGATCGCGGAAGTCTATGCATACTCTGATCTTGCCAGTCTTTTTAAGAACAGGAACAATATTAGCCACCCAATCGGGATGTAGTTCCTCTCTAATAAACCCAGAGGTAATGAGTTTATTGACTTCAGCTTCAATTGCATCCATGATGTCTGGACAAAATCGTCGCTGTTGTTGTTTGACCGGTTTAGCATTCGGCAAGATGTTGAGCTTGTGAGTTGCAATTTGAGGATCAAGCCCTGGCATATCTTCATAACTCCAAGCAAAGACATCGATGTAATCACGAATGAATTTGATCATGTCTTTCTTATCAGTTTCTGAAAGACTTTTACTGATGAATATTGGTTTGGGAGACCCCTCTTCACCAACATCTATTTGAACAAGTTTATCTTCAGTCGGGGGTTCTTTTTGCTCGAAACGAAACTCCTATTGATCATCTAATCTTTGGGCCCACTGTTCTGATTCAGGTGAGATTTCAAACTCTTCTTCGTCTTCATCACTTTCTTCAGAATGGTCAATGGAAACCATGTTAGAAGACAGAAGGTTGCAATAGAAGTCACCGATACTCGTATCAGAATCCCAAGAAGCGGTACTAGAAGAATCAGATCTCTTATCTTCGTCAGACTCAAGATCTTCATGGATAATGTTGATGAAAGGAGTAGGAGCAGTATAACCCAATCCGCATTTCGTCCTTCCATATTTCAAAGGAGGAATCCGGACAGGCATTTTTCTTCCTTTTTCATTATTAAGGCCAGTCCTATAGTCATAGCCCATATTTTTGATGATGTCTCTAGATTGCTGACTATAACGACGTAGTTGTAATCTTCCAGTATGTTACGCCCCAGAACCAGAATACTGGCAAGTAGGGACGGACCAGGCCAGCTACGTATACCAAAGTACTCCAGTACTCCGAAATAACGTATAAGCTGTATAGACGGGGGTTACTACTACAATCCAACAGGCAATCCTGGGTCAAGCAATCCTAGGTATCTCAATCACAAGCAGTAAACAATGTACAAGAAGTAAGATCAACTGGAATATAAAATAGTAAAGCGTCCCAAACTATCATATATCAATGATCATGAAGCTAGTAATACAGAGTGAAGACTAGCAAGAGTAATAGTCATACATGATAAGCTCTAGCTATAGTCTAGAATACGCAAATCATGTTCTGGCCCGTAGGCTAAATGTCAAGTCCAAAACACGAGCTAAACACGTGCTCGGAGGCTAAACGCCACAAAAGAATAATGTACATAACTAGTGGAAGAATGAAATAGAAAACCCACTAAGGTACTCTGGTGCTCCGGGTAATCACCAATGAGTGGAAGGTACGGAAGATCCTCCGGGCTCCTCTATCAGATCTGGTCAATGCAAAACCAGTGGGGTCAGACCCCCAATAGCAAGTACCACAAAGGAAGCCAAACTATGAACTAAAACCAGCATGCAAATCATAGCAATGGATAGAGAGAGAGATAAGTAAGTACTAATCGAGACTCGTGCACTACCAATGCACTTATCCCGAGAATAGAAGGACAATAAGTAAAGCAACATGTAGCGTAAAGTAAAGGACATGTGACGTAATGTAAACTGTGTACATGTAAAGAAGAGGAAGCATGTGAACATGAAAGATAAACTAGACATGTGAGCATGTTAAGTAACTGGAGCATGTGAGCATGTAAGATAACTGGGACATGTGAGCATGTAAGATAACTGGAGCATGTGAGCATGTAAGAACTGGAACATGTGAGCATATGGTGAAGCCGAGCATGTAGTAGGAAGAATAGCATGTAAGGAATGACAGAAAATCTAAGTACTGCAATAAGATAAACAGGAGCAAGACTAGACTAGACAAGAATGGACTCCATCCATCAATCACGGCCAAGCAATGATTACGGCTTGATACTTTAGCTAACTAGGGTTGTCATAATCCTAATTACTAACAAATGCAAGTCTGAGAATTCCAAGTCCAGCTCCTGCCTGCTACTACCTGAATGGTCCAAGCCAAAAAGAAAAGAAGTATAGCAGACACACTGTAGTAAGATACATGTGTCCTAAGGAGATATAGCAGACACACTGTAGTAAGATACATGTGTTCTAAGGAGGTGCCCCACTCGACGGTGAGCTGGAAGTGTGCTCATCATGACAGATAGCTCCAAATCCCAATGTATATATATATATATATATATAATGCCAAGACCAAAGGGGCAACAGGTTACTGGGAAATTCTTAATGATCTAAGTAATCAAGCTAGTTGTTTAGTCCTTAACATTTTTTTGTTGGATTCCGGGTGTGGCATTCCGCAGAATCCATCCTAGACATGAGACATGCAAGACTGGACAAGACAAGCAAGATTGTGCACCATAACAAGCCACAACAAGACATGACAATATCAAGGTAAGAGTGCGCTACGACGAGCCACTATCAAGGAGCAAGACATGTACTGGAATCAAGAGTACGCCATGACAGGCCACTATCATGTAAGCAAGAAAAAGACATGTTCAAGAGTGCACCACGACGGGTCACTATCAAGTAGGCAAGAAGGCATGGCAACAATTATCATAGCTTGTAAGAAAGAATCTATCAATAGACATATCATGGCATGTGGAGAAGAATAATCAAGGCTAAGTACATTTCATAAAATGGTTGAACATGTGCTAGTATCAAGTCTATATAGAGTGTACAATCATTATCTAACTGAGCAAGATCATCTTATCATGTTAAGAAATTATTACAATCGAAGAAAATATCAAAAACGGACAAAAAGGGCAAAAACGGGCAAAAATAGACTAAAACAGCATAAAACGGCATACCGGCGGTATACTGCGGCATACCGGCGGTATATCGGACTAAAAATAGAAAGTTTCTGGTGCAAAAAACGGCATACCGGCGGTATACTGCGGTATACCGGCGGTATACCAGTTTTTCAAACAGCAACAAAATTCAGAATTTTGCCAAAACTTGTTTCGGCCATAAAAACTTCGTTTTAAATCGAAATTCGGATTTTCAAAAGTCAAAATTGAATAGAATTGAATTTCCTACAACATGGAAGTATTAGTTTTCACAAATCAAAACATTTGATAGATCAATATCTCAAAATACTCCCAAATAGAGGTTCTCGGGACACCGAAACGGGTTCCGATTGCCACCAAACTTAAAATCCATGATATACAAACTATGTGAGGGCCTCATATATGTATATATGACTAAGATCCATGATGGTAACACTAGTATCACTCTTGATACCAAGTTTTCTACTAAGTCCATATTGGATTTTAACAGAAAATCAAAACCTTGCTTAAACAAATTTTGGAAACATGCATATAGATGAGAATCACAAGGAAAACATTCTTAACAAAATGAGTTTAGAACAATTCTAAGCATTTAATACCAAGGGAAACAAAAATGACAACAAAACAAAATGGTTCATGGATTTGGCAAGATGTACTTGCCTAGGTTAAGCTCAAAGCCTAATCTTCTACTCCTCCTCCTAGGGGGGTTAGACACCACACCCAAGGCCTCAAGGCCAAGCTCTTGGCAAGCTCCAAGGGGGAGAGAGAGAAGAAGAAATGAAGAAAGAGTGAAAAAAATGAAAAGAGAGAGGAGAGAGAAAGTGAAATGGTATATATAGAAAGGGGGATTTAATCTTAGCCGTCGGATGGTGATCCATGTGAAGATCTAAGTCAATCCTAACCATCAAAACAAAACCAAATATCCAATGGGTAATAGGGTGCATCTACACTATTCATGAAAATATCTAAACACTATTCATCAAAATATCTAAAATACTATTCACAAAAATATCGGAAACACTATTCATGAAAATATCTTAAATCGAAAATATCTAAATTATGGAAAATCTGTCTGGACGGTATGCCGTCGGTATACTCCAGTATACTAGCGGCATGTCGGCCAAGGAAAAATCTATAAGTTAGGAAAATTTTTAAAGCATTACGAAAATCAAGAAAATACGAAATACACTACAAAATACGTATCCGTATATAAATACCGATACTGTGAGACGAGTCTCACAACTCTCCACAACTTAAAAATAAATTTCGTCCTCAAAATTTCCTAAATCTAGTCAAGCATGAAAACCAAACCAAAGAGCTGAAAAATCATATCAATCAAAACAAAGCATGGCATGTTGGTAAGATAAAGACAACAGTAATATAAGTAAATGCGTAAGCAATAACACAACTACAATCAAGAAGGGATGGAGGCATATGAATAAATATGTCTCCTGAGTCAGTTGAGTAGGAGGAGGCCTACGCTGACTCCACAACTTAGATAAAAGTCAATTCTCAAAATAAGCCGGTACCAATGACTTAATCCAAGACATGACTCTATCCAGGACGTATCTTCGTAGTTGATACCAATGAAGTTATCACATGCCTCGACTACGAAGACAGAAGAGTAGGACGAGAAACTCGCCAAATATGCGTAACCCAAGAGATAAATAAGAGTGGAAGCAGAATAGGACAATACCTACAACATAATCGCCCTCGGCCAAAACCTGCTCTAACATACCAAACTCTGCCTGTCCACATCTCGGAACTGCTGCTCTAACCGGCTGCTGCTGAAATGTTACCTGAGCTATATACTGCTGGACTGCCGGGGTAGCCGGTGAAGCTGGACTGTGGCAGGACTGACCCTGCTGTCTGATCAGGCTGAACTGACACCTCCACCCTCGGGTCATCTCTGAACTCTGCCCCTAAATGCTGAGACTGATCCTCCATAACTGGCCTAACAGAAAATTGCTAACTGCCATCGACAAAATCCAAACAAGATGGTCGGAAGGATTAAGAACAGTGCCCTTGAAAGTTAAAGGACACAAGGATTAAATCGAGAGAACAGGAAGGATCAACGATCAAGGCAGATATCAGGTCAATGGATCAGAGATATAGAATAACACGAAGGATATCAATAAAGAAGAATTGTGACTGAGATATCTAAACATCTGTAACCCCCACATATCTGATAAATCAGACCTGCATGGGCCACCACTAAAACCTATGTCACGCCCCAGAACCAGAATACTGGCAAGTAGGGACGGACCAGGCCAGCTACGTATACCAAAGTACTCCAGTACTCCGAAATAACATATAAGCTGTATAGACGGGGGTTACTACTACAATCCAACAGGCAATCCTAGGTCAAGCAATCCTAGGTATCTCAATCACAAGCAGTAAACAATGTACAAGAAGTAAGATCAACTGGAATATAAAATAGTAAAGCGTCCCAAACTATCATATATCAATGATCATGAAGCTAGTAATACAGAGTGAAGACTAGCAAGAGTAATAGTCATACATGATAAGCTCTAGCTATAGTCTAGAATACGCAAATCATGTTCTGGCCCGTAGGCTAAATGTCAAGTCCAAAACACGAGCTAAACACGTGCTCGGAGGCTAAACGCCACAAAAGAATAATGTACATAACTAGTGGGAGAATGAAATAGAAAACCCACTAAGGTACTCTGGTGCTCCGGGTAATCACCAATGAGTGGAAGGTACGGAAGATCCTCCGGGCTCCTCTATCAGATCTGGTCAATGCAAAACCAGTGGGGTCAGACCCCCAATAGCAAGTACCACAAAGGAAGCCAAACTATGAACTAAAACCAGCATGCAAATCATAGCAATGGATAGAGAGAGAGATAAGTAAGTACTAATCGAGACTCGTGCACTACCAATGCACTTATCTCGAGAATAGAAGGACAATAAGTAAAGCAACATGTAGCATAAAGTAAAGGATATGTGACGTAATGTAAACTGTGTACATGTGAAGAAGAGGAAGCATGTGAACATGAAAGATAAACTAGACATGTGAGCATGTTAAGTAACTGGAGCATGTGAGCATGTAAGATAACTGGGACATGTGAGCATGTAAGATAACTGGAGCATGTGAGCATGTAAGAACTGGAACATGTGAGCATATGGTGAAGCCGAGCATGTAGTAGGAAGAATAGCATGTAAGGAATGACAGAAAATCTAAGTACTGCAATAAGATAAACAGGAGCAAGACTAGACTAGACAAGAATGGACTCTATCCATCAATCACGGCCAAGCAATGATTACGGCTTGATACTTTAGCTAACTAGGGTTGTCACAATCCTAATTACTAACAAATGCAAGTCTGAGAATTCCAAGTCCAGCTCCTGCCTGCTACTACCTGAATGGTCCAAGCCAAAAAGAAAAGAAGTATAGCAGACACACTGTAGTAAGATACATGTGTCCTAAGGAGATATAGCAGACACACTGTAGTAAGATACATGTGTCCTAAGGAGGTGCCCTACTCGACGGTGAGCTGGAAGTGTGCTCATCATGACAGATAGCTCCAAATCCCAATGTATATATATATATATATATATAATGCCAAGACCAAAGGGCAACAGGTTACTGGGAAATTCTCAATGATCTAAGTAATCAAGTTAGTTGTTTAGTCCTTAACATTTTTTTGTTGGATTCCGGGTGTGGCATTCCGCAGAATCTATCCTAGACATGAGACATGCAAGACTGGACAAGACAAGCAAGATTGTGCACCATAACAAGCCACAATAAGACATGACAATATCAAGGTAAGAGTGCGCTACAACGAGCCACTATCAAGGAGCAAGACATGTACTGGAATCAAGAGTGCGCCATGACAGGCCACTATCATGTAAGCAAGAAAAAGACATGTTCAAGAGTGCACCACGACGGGTCACTATCAAGTAGGCAAGAAGGCATGACAACAATTATCATAGCTTGTAAGAAAGAATCTATCAATAGACATATCATGGCATGTGGAGAAGAATAATCAAGGCTAAGTACATTTCATAAAATGGTTGAACATGTGCTAGTATCAAGTCTATATAGAGTGTACAATCATTATCTAACTGAGTAAGATCATCTTATCATGTTAAGAAATCATTACAATCGAAGAAAATATCAAAAACGGACAAAAACGGGCAGAAACGGGCAAAAATAGACTAAAACAGCATAAAACGGCATACCGGCGGTATACTGCGACATACCGGCGGTATACCGGACTAAAAACAGAAAGTTTCTGGTGCAAAAAAACGGCATACCGGCGGTATACTGCGGTATACCGGCGGTATACCGGTTTTTCAAACAGCAACAAAATTCAGAATTTTGCCAAAACTTGTTTCGGCCATAAAAACTTCGTTTTAAATCGAAATTCGGATTTTCAAAAGTCAAAATTGAATAGAATTGAATTTCCTACAACATGGAAGTATTAGTTTTCACAAATAAAAACATTTGATAGATCAATATCTCAAAATACTCCCAAATAGAGGTTCTCGGGACACCGAAACGGGTTTCGATTGCCACCAAACTTAAAATCCATGATATACAAACTATGTGAGGGCCTCATATATGTATATATGACTAAGATCCATGATGGTAACACTAGTATCACTCTTGATACCAAGTTTTCTACTAAGTCCATATTGGATTTTAACAGAAAATCAAAACCTTGCTTAAACAAAATTTGGAAACATGCATATAGATGAGAATCACAAGGAAAACATTCTTAACAAAATGAGTTTAGAACAATTCTAAGCATTTAATACCAAGGGAAACAAAAATGACAACAAAACAAAATGGTTCATGGATTTGGCAAGATGTACTTGCCTAGGTTAAGCTCCAAGCCTAATCTTCTACTCCTCCTCCTAGGGGGGTTAGACACCACACCCAAGGCCTCAAGGCCAAGCTCTTGGCAAGCTCCAAGGGGGAGAGAGGGAAAAAGAAATGAAGAGAGAGTGAAAAAAATGAAAAGAGAGAGGAGAGAGAAAGTGAAATGGTATATATAGAAAGGGGGATTTAATCTTAGCCGTCGGATGGTGATCCATGTGAAGATCTAAGTCAATCCTAACCATCAAAACAAAACCAAATATCCAATGGGTAATAGGGTGCATCTACACTATTCATGAAAATATCTAAACACTATTCATCAAAATATCTAAAACACTATTCACAAAAATATCGGAAACACTATTCATGAAAATATCTTAAATCGAAAATATCTAAATTATGGAAAATCTGTCTGGACGGTATGCCGTCGGTATACTCCGGTATACTAGCGGCATGCCGGCCAAGGAAAAATCTATAAGTTAGGAAAATTTTTAAAGCATTACAAAAATCAAGAAAATACGAAATACACTACAAAATACGTATCCGTATATAAATACCGATACTGTGAGACGAGTCTCACACAGTATCATCATTTTTGTCATCATCTTCAAGATCAGAAGGATTTTGAGGCCCTTTGTAGAAGAATATTGGAATGTCTCCTGGCTTTCTGCTGGGAACTAGAAAGTATGAAGATTGTACAGGTTCTAGAGATACATCTGTATGAATAGTCTGTACAACTCCTATGGTTATTGTGTTCAAGTTATCTAACAGATGTAAATAACTATGAACATAATTACACACATCAACGTACTGCAAAGGTGGAGACTTTTCATTAAATATAAAAGTAGCAATATTTACATTGGGAGAAGACTGAGCCTTAGAGATTTTAGCCAAGTCAATGACTAAAGGGGGAGAAGAAGAAGAAGCTTTGTTTCGATTAAGATCGATAACAAATGGCTCAGAAGAGGTGAGCTCCCTTGAAGTTTGAGTAGGAAGAGTAGTCCGCCCTCCAACTGGAATTAGCAGAGTATCTTGTGAAGGTACAGAAACTGTAGTACGCCTACTGACAGGAATGATCAGTGTATTCTGAGTAGATGACTGAGGTAACGGAGAGATCCGTCCACTCACTGGAATGATGAAAGAATCTTCTCCAGAGGGTTTAGGAGATTGTTGCTGAGTAGTTCGACATTTAACAGGGATTATTAAAGTCTCACTTTGTGCATCTTCTTTCTCCATAGCTTGTATGATCCTTGTATACTCTTCTTTGTACATTCGAGAATCATTGAAATAAGCTTCAACCCCATGGAAGGGATTTATATCAGTAACTTCTTTTTGTACTCTTCCATTGCTATCAATGTATTTAAAACATTGATGAAGAGTAGAGGGCACCACATTATTTTCATGAAGAAAGGGCCTCCCCAGAAGAAGATTATAGGATCCCGCGATCTCGATCACATAGAAAGTGACTTTAGATCTGAAATCGCCTATCTGAAGCTTCAGATGAATCTTTCCCAAAGGCTCACTTCGGCTTTGATTGAATCCCAAGATAGTAGTAACCGTCTCTGAGAGCTTGTGAAGAGGGATTTTTAGTTCATCCAATAAACTCTTTGGCATTATACTTATAGCAGACCCTGGGTCGATGAGGATACGATCTATCTTCATCGTATCAATATAACCAGTGTAGTAGAGAGGTCGATCATGTCGATTATCCTCCAGTAACATGTCGTCTTGTGTAAAGGTGATATTTGGGATAATCTCCAGTACACTGTTGCAATGTAAGCAAGTGGCAGGTTCCGCATCCGGCTTCTTCAATTGTGCAAGACAAGAGTCAGCTTGTAGAAGTGCTTCACTTAACGTCTCCCGAGTCTCTTTGGAAAGACGTAGAAGTTCAAAAAGGGATATTCTAGCGGGAGTACTAGCAAGCTGAGCCAAAATGTCGAAGTTGTAAGGCTTCTGAAGTCCAAGAGGAGAAGACTTCTTGATTGGCTTATCAAACCGAGCCTGTTGTTTACCTTTCTCCAGAGCCGTAGGCTTGGGAGGAACAGGTTCAGTAGATGGTTCTTCTTCGGGAGGAACATTAGGAGCATCTTTAGCATCTGAAGGGATATCAGTAGGATCTTCAGGATTTTTAGAATAATCCTTTAGGTAAGGTTTTCCCGTTCGAGTAGCACTAACAAGTGCTTCTTCTTTGTCTTTTGGCTCTGTGTCAGAGGTAGACCCAAGAGAAGTCATATGACATGACTTGATCTTTCCAGCCTTCTTGGATTTTTGAGAAGAAATCTTTTGAGGAGAAGGCGATTCAAAATATGCCACTAGATCAGGATGGATCCACATAATTTCCCCTGTTTCCAAAGTGATTGGCACTAATCCTTCAGACTGTGGAGGAGGAAGATTCACTATGTCAAGAGTTGCCTTGGGAATAGGAACAATCCCACTTTCAAGGAGTTGAGAAGGGAAATTTCCAAATTGCATAGAGACGACGTTGGAGGTGACGGTCTTCTCTTTTGGAGTAAGAGAGATAGCTCCAGATTTAATCATTTCTTGGATCTTTCCTTTTAATACATAACATGTACGAATTGTATGACCCAGCATTCTGTGATATGGACAGTATTTAGGATGATCTGTCTTACCAGCTTCATCAGGTTTCTTGATCTCTGGTAATTGTATTTTATTACCTTTCAGCAGACATTCAAAGATACCAAGGACATCGTCGTCATCAAAAGAATATTCTTCTCTGGGGCGAGGTGTTCTTGATTGTTGAGTTGTAGAGGCAGGAGTTTGAACATTTGATACATCTTTGCTCTGAAGATTAACTTCAAGAGTTTCTTTTCCTTTGCGAGCATTATTTTTATTGTTAGCACCTTGTCCTGTTTCTTTAGGAGTCATCTGCACTCCTAAACCTTTGAAGGTTTCAGCACTGATTTCTGCAGCTTTAGCACTGACTATGAAGGAAGGCCAATCTTGAAATTGAGTGGACCCTGTCCACATACTGATGATTGGCAACAAGTTTGATTTGCACGTGTCAATGGTGACAGCATCAGGAGTTCCAAGAGGCATCTTCAGAGCTTCTCTTCGAAACCGTTCAATTTATTCCTCTGTAGATTCATTATTTTTCTTCTTGATTCTAATAAGAGCAGACATAGTCATGTCATTAAGCCCTTCATAGAACCTTTCAAGAAACATCTGTTTGAAACCAGCAAATGAGGTAATACTCCCATCTGGGAGACTTCTATACCATTCATAAGCCGTTTCCTTGAGATATCCAATAAATACCCGAGTAAGGAGGGCATCACTTGGTTGTAGTTGATCAGTCATCACTTCAAAATGATTGATAAACTGACTTGGAGAAGTGGTTTCATCATAGAACGAGATAGTAGGAGGCTTGTATTTAGGAGGATATGATACTTGCTTTCATTCTATCGGATAAGACTGCTTGATGCCTAACCTTTGTAAACCATCCTTCTGTTTGAATGCCTCGAATTGAGTTTTGAGATTTTTCAATTCTTCAGAGACAACTCCCGAAGATTGTGGAGTTGTGGCTTGTAGAGAATAGTTGGAAGGAGGAACAGCATTGTAAGTACTACCCCCAGCTCCAGAGAGACTAGGATTTGGTTGAGCAGGTCCAGGAGTATTGGATTGTACTGCTGGAGGAACTTGTACTGGACTTATATCAGTATCAACTGGTATGGCATCTGATACAGTCTGTCGATTTTGCAACTGAGCTGTCATGAGTTCATACATTGACTTCATTGTGTCAGTCATAGACTTCATTTGCTGTTCCAAAGAAGCAATTCTTTGATCTTGAGGAGTCAGGGAAGAAGATGGTTCATCAGTATTCCCATCAACCATGTAAGTCGTGACTGTATGAGGGATTATTGATGAACTAGTAGATGTTGTATGCTCTGAATCATTGCTTCGTGTATCAAAGTCAACTATAGGAGAATTACCCCCAGTAGAAAGAGGTGGGAAGTTAGATTCTCCAAGAAATTTAGAATCAATTTCAGGGATCAAATTTCTTTGACTAGAAGCCAGGACTCTTGCTCTGGTGTTTCTATATACTCCATATGGACTATCAACTCTACCCCCGGTGTCCCGAGAAGTCATGTTGACAGAGGCAAACAAAGGCTCATCTTCATCAGGCATAGGTTCATACTGAATCCTATTAAAGACAGACTGTCGTTTATTTTGACATCTGCATTGCATTGTGACTCTTGGCTGGAAGTCACATTCATGATCACCATGGTCTTGAACTGTTGATTCACATCTGTACTAAATTATGACTCTTGGATAGAAGTCACATTCAGCATGTTCCTTTGATATAGAATTACTCCTTCTCTTCTGTTGAAGATATTCTCGTAAATCTGTTTGTGAAGATTGAGGAATATACTTCCTGTTCTTGGGTCTTGATGGCTCTTGATTATACAAAGAGTGATTAATGTGAGCCACATAATTTCTTGCATACTCTGCATCTGGATCTTTTATCTTCATATCCAATTGGTATGGTTTCTTAACACCAGAAGTGCTGAGTTTTGTTCTTAAATCAGTGGAAGGTAACATATTAATTTTGGAAACATGGAGTTTTCCTTCCATTGATCTGGATATTTGCAGAGAAGGAAGAGTTAAACCACTCCCTTGATTAGGAGTTGGTAACAGACCCTCTTTAATGGACAGATTCTGTGCCCAATTTGAAGAAATCAAAGAAGAAGACATTAAGGAATGTTTCTTCTTAGACTCATTCAGATGTTGAGACATAGAATGTCCAGAAGGAAGAGTAGTCAAAAGACCATCTCCTTTCCTTTGACTAACAAAAGTATCAGTCAAAGCTGTTCCTGGAGTAAAAACTACAAGAGCAGAAGAAACAACTAAAGAGTTATTCCTTTTCGAAGGGACTTTGTGTGGAAGACCACCCCCAGTTCTAGTAGAACTCAGTGAAGAAGAAGAGATAACTAAGGAGTTATTCTTTTCTGATGAAATACATGCTGAAACAGACTTGGTTAAAGAACCATAGCTGTTAGCGTGACTTTTGATTTTAGAATTACACGCTGGAACAGATTTGGCTAAGGAGCCAGTACTGTCAGCGTGACTTTTGAATGTGGGATTGCACACTGGAATAGATTTGGCTAAGGAGCCAGTACTATCAGCGTGACTTTTAGAATTGAATTTGCACATTGGAACAGATTTGGCTAAGGAGCCAGTACTGTCAACGTGACTTTTAGAGTTGAATTTGCACACTGGAACAGATTCGGCTAAGGAGCCAGTACTGTCAGCGTGACTTTTAGAATTGAATTTGCACGCTGGAACAGATTCGGCTAAGGAGCCAATACTGTCAACGTGACTTTTAGTTACTGTCATCTTCGAGCGCACAAGAGTGTGCGTGCTTGCAGTGGAGTTCTTGCCAGTGTTAGGAGTAGACACTGTGGCAGAGACTTCACCATTGACTGCCAACTGATTCTTAGGGACATAGACAGAGTGTCCCTTCGACTTGGCAGAGATGATGGAGGCTGGAATGGGCTTGCTACCCTTAGCCCGCTGCATTTTTTCATAGGCGAGTTGATCGAATTTGATCGTCATCACCTTCTTCGTCGAGCCGATTGACGAAGTGTCGTATTGAGTTGTTACCATCTCAGAAGAGGAGATGGTTTTCCCCAGCAGAGTCGCCAATTTGTTTTCCATAAAGAAATTCTCTTTATTTGTTGTGTTTCTGGGAAAATTACAACTGTAGGAATCCGATCTAGAAGACGAACGCTTTATCCCTTGGACTATGCAAAGAAGAAAAGCTCTCAAAATTTTGACAGTAGATATCAATGTATCTGTACAATAAATAAGAAAAAGAACTCTATTTATAGAGTCAAAACAGTAACTGAAAAGATAACTACCTCACCACTGGTGCATTTGAAAAGTCACGCAGACTCTAAATACACGCAGGGTTAGTGAGTAGTTACTGGACGTGGCCCATAACTGTTGGACACATGGCATTAGTGCATGGGTCGTGTGCAAGTTACTGGGCACGCGAGAGAGAGATCGGTGGCATGGCTGCCACGTACTCCAGTTGAAATGAAATCCACGCTGTCTTGCTGAAGGCAAAAATCCACGCAGTTTCGTTGACGCAGACTCGTTAAAGGCAAAATCCACGCAAGCTTTAAAGAAGAATACTTCAGAATTCACGCAGACTTTGAGAAGAATAACTCAAAAATCCACGCAAACTTGAGGAAGGAGAAGGTTCAGAATCCACGCAAACCGCCAGCTGTCTTGATTTGGCACGCTTCATCTGACACAAAATCTCTGACATTGATTATATTGTCAGCCGCATTAAATAAAGATAAGACCCAAAGTCATGCCAACTTGGTGAAGAGTGAGTCTTGCTAAGGAAGATTTCGAAAATCACGCAAAAGACGGCGATGATCTCTCGAGTTCTGTGCATACGTGGCATACGAGGAGACGTTTCTCGATTGTTGTGTTGTCAGTCATTATGATTCTGACGTATGGCTGAGCTGTCTCTGCGTGACTTCTAAAGGAAATGGCCAGGCAGAACTTAGCGTATCTTTTGTGCTGCTTCTTGGATCACTCTGCGTGACTTGTTCTGATCAACTCAGCGTGACTTCATTTTTGAGGCCTACAGTCATAATCGGCCATCGAAAATTCTATCAACCTAGCGGAAAACTCTCTACCGCCAACTACGATCCGACACGAGGAAAACACTCTATCTACTCCCACAAGTCCGTTACCAGTAAGTATATTGAGCCTTACTAATAATGACTCGGGCTCCAGTCCTATCCGTGTCGTGAATCGTGCAGACATAAACGAATGCGATGCACCAGAATCAAATAGCGCTGATGCTGGGAAGGAGTTGAAAAGAATAGTACCTGCCACTACCTCACCTGATGCTAACTCCTCCTCTACGGTCAAAGCCATCACTTGACCTTGCCCTCTGGGTGCTGGTCCCCTCTGCTGGAAACCTCTCTGGCGGTTATGGATCTGAGCTTGGACTTGTGCATACTGCTAGGGGTTCTGCTGCTGAAATGCTTGGGCCTGAGGCAGCAAGGGCCTCGGAAATGGGTACTGTGGTTGCTGCTGGACTGGTACTAGGGTTGGCCCCCGAACTGAGGGACTAGAAAGGGTTGAAGAAGATGAACTCCCCTTATTCGGGCAGTTCCTAACCCTGTGGTCCGGTGCCCTACAAACCAAGCACAAACTCTGTGCTCTGCGATACTCTGACACCGCGTGCCCTGGCTTCCTACAATGAGTGCAACCTATTGCAGAAGACTGCTTCTGCTATTGCTGCTGGGGATATGCCAGGGTCGAATACTGAATCGACGTAACGGAAGCCGCCCGCCTCGGAGCTCCAATGTTCAAAGCCCTAGCTGCCGGGGCTGGTGCTGAAGACTGGTTCATCTGGCCGTGAGACCGCTTCCGACTTTCGGTCCGGTCCATAATCCTTTGGGAGGTATACTCATGCCTCCTAGCTGCTCTCAATACTGCATCGATAGTCTGATGCTCAAACTGCTCCACCGCCAGCAAAATCTTTAGGTGGAGTCCCTGCTGGAACCGCTGAGCTCTGTTAAACTCGGTCTCCACGAAGGTGGGAGCAAACCAACTAAGCCTGGAAAACTCGACCGCATATCCATCGACCATCCTGCCCATCTGCTTCAAATTAGGGAACCTCGTCTGTAGATCATACCGAGCTACATCGTTAAAGTACTTGGTCCGGAATCTCTCACGGAATACTGTCCAGGCAATAGGTGCCACTAATCCAATGGCCTGAACCGTCCACCAACTGCGGGCTAGTTCCAATAATTGCAGGCGCACCACGGCCACCTTTTCATTTTCTGGGGTCCTGACTGCTTCTAGAATAACCTCAGTGTCCTGCAGCCAAGCGTCTGCGGCAATAGCATCTTCGCTGTCATCGAAGAAGGGAGGGTTCAAGCGCTTGAAGCTGTTGGCTGCACTATTACCTCTGCTCATAGCATCTTGTACTGTCTGGTGCAATGCATCACCTCGACGATCCTGTGATGCAAGTAACTCCCTGATGAGTCCAACCAAGACTTCATCATCCTGCCTTACAGGCTGGGCTGGCTGTAATGGGGGTTCTGGACCTCCGGGAAGCATGAATCGAGAAGCTACTCCTGAGTGCTGAGCTTGATCCTCTTGTTGCGGGGGTACTCGTTGAGCTCCTTCCGGATGATTGGCAGGACCAGGAACAATATCGCTGAAGAAGACGACACAGGGAACAATAAGGAAGGACCAGGACAGATCAAAGATACAAGCATGTGATCAGGTCAAGATTTCAGGAATTCAGAGGATACGAGCAGAGATCAAGGACGAGTGCTGATTGAGACATCTATTCGGTAAACCCTCACATATCTTGATTCACAAGACCTGCATGGGCTACCACTTAAACTATGTACGGCCAAGCAATAAGTACGAATTGATACTTTAACTAACTAGGGTTATCACATGCCTAGTTACTAGCAAGATGCAATGAGATGTTCCAACAGCCACAAGTCCTGCAGACCATCCAGGTTATCCAGACGACATTAGGGGTTGAGTTCATGTGGGTATATCGTCCAAGAAACGTATGTACCCTTAAGTATTTTGAAGGGTGCAACACATGACAGTGTGCTGAAAGTGTGCCCTACTCGACGGCAGGCTACAAATCCTATGATGGGGTGTCCAGATAATGGGATTGCCTGTAGCTGGAAATCTCTTTATGACTACTGGATTATTCTAGTTATTAGCCTTAGTCAGTTTCAGTAGGTACCCCTGACCGTGGTACTTAGGGGTCCATGCCCTAGACATGATGTAAGACAATACTGGTTCATTTGTACAAACACAATCATCCACGGTGTCCAGGCCATTCATTCTTGTCATGTCATGCTAGCCGTCGCAACAATATTCAATAGTTTCCATCATGATTACTTGTTATATCATGCCATGTCATGTCATGTCAGTTTACTTGTTATACCGTGTCGTGTATAAATATTATTCCAGCCATACTAACCAATTCGTGATTATCAAGCTCATGACAAAGGTGCAAGAACATAAAAGGACAAGCGGGATACACCAAGGGGCTCAAGTCTCTACGCTAGCGAAACTACGCTAGGCCAAGGGGCCCCGAGTGTAAAATAGCTTTACGCGGGCCAGAACAAGGCAAGACAGCTCTACACGAGCAAGGCTGTACGCGAGCGAGACTCTACGCGAGCAAGCACTCTACGCGAGCAAGCACTCTACGCGAGACTCTACGCGAGCAAGCACTCTACACGAGCGAGCACTCGAGCGAGACTCTACGCGTGCGAGCACTCTACGCGAGCGAGCACTCGAGCGAGACTATACGTGCGCGAGCACTCGAACGAGCGGAGATAGCCCCTGTATTGAGCTCGAATGAACTCGACGTAGAACAGATTACGCTGGCACGCAAATGCGTGTGCGTAAAAGGGGAAATGCTACGCTGGCACGTAAAACGTGGGCGTAAAGGGAGAACACTACGCAGGCACGTAAAACGTGTGCGTAAAGGCTTCGTCTTCTCTCAAAGGCCGAGACATGCAGCCATGGAACTCAAGAACTCAAGAACCCCATTTCGGCCAAGACTTGATCCAACCATTCAAAAGCCAATACTTGCATAAAATCGAGATTCCTACTACATGGAACTCTCAATTTGAAAATAATAAAGTTTGACAGATCAAAACCCAAGAAATTCAAATATGCAACAAACTTAGATCTACGAGAAATAAACTATGAAAATTAAAAATGCTAAGTACTAAAGTATCTTAGAATCTCGTGAGGAAGACAATGGAACAATAAAAGTGGAGTTCCTCCATGAAGCATGTTGCACTTGCCTAAGCCTTTCTCTTGGTAGGTGGAGAGAGTTATGAGGAAGAAGAAGATGAGTTAATAAGAAATGAATGAGGAGAGAGAAGGATTGTTGGGTTAATAAATGATGGATGGTGGTAGGTAGGGGTTTGCATACAAACCCAAACCGAGCCAAACTAAGCCGAACGCAAACGAACCCGAAGCGTGCCAAAGCCAAAATAGACCACCTGAACCATGAAATGCTGATTAACCCATGCCAATGCAAAAACCCAAGGCTAGCCAGTCAGGACAAGTCAAAATACGGGTCCGAGATACGTACACGTATACCAAAATATGTATAACGAAATTCGAGGGTGACAACTCTACCCACCTTAAAAGAATTCCGTCCTCGGAATTTAATCAAGAGGCTAGAGATGTCGAGCAAGTTATACTAATCACAAGCAAGTTATAACTAGGCAATCAACCAAGCAATCATTCATGCAAGTAAGGAAGCAAAAATATAAGGCATAAGGAAGACATTATACCTTACGAGTCAAACAGGTCGAGATATCGTGATCCGATATCATCCTCACGCTCCCACGTCGACTCACCCAAAGAGTGATGACCCCAAGCAACACTGACTAACTTGATAGTCTTGTTCTTGAGTATCTTCTCTCTTCGGTCCAATATGGATACAGGTCTCTCCTCACATAAAAGGTTGGCACCAACAACCAATTCTGAATGATCAAGGACATGACTCGGATCTGAGATATACTGTTGCAATTAGGATACATGGAAGACGTTATGCACCTCACGTAATGACGACGGAAAAGCGAGACGATAGGACACATCACCTACTCGCTCTAGAATGTCGAATAGCCCTATAGAACTAGGACTAAGCTTTTCCCGTACGCCCAAATAAATGACACCACAGGTAGGCGAGATCATAAGGAATACATGGTCGCCGATAGAAAATTCAAGGAGACGCCGATGAGAATCGGCCCAATGACGCTGGCGATCTTGTGCAACTCGAAGATGATCTCTGACTTGCCTGACCACCTCAATAGTCCATGTGATCATCTCTGGACCAAGCATCTGTCTCTCGCCTATTTCATCCCATGCTAATGGTGATCTGCACTTTCTGTCATACAAGGCTTTAAAGGGTGCCATCTAGATACCGGCATGGAAACTATTATTATAGGAGAACTCCACAAGATGCAGGTGATCTTTCCACGAACCACCAAAGTCGAGTGTACATGAATGCAACATATCTTCAAGAGTCTGGATCGTGCGTTCTGACTGACCATCTGTCTGCAAATGATAAGTTGAACTGAACTTGAGACGAGTCCCCAAACTTTTTTGAAGACTCTGCCAAAAGTGCGATGTGAATCTTGAATCTCGGTCGGATACAATACTGACTGGTACTCCATGCAACCTGACTATCTGCCGGAGGTACATCTTCGTAAGCTGATCCGTCGACTGACCAACCCTGAAAGGAAGAAAATAAGCTACCTTGGTGAGTCTGTCGACTATAACCCAGATAGCATCTCTCCCAGCTGGGGATCTGGGTAATCCAGTTACAAAATCCATGGTAATGTGCTCCCATTTCCATTCTGGATTCGGTAAAGGTTGAAGAAGTCCAGCCGATCTCTGATGTTCAGCTTTAATTTATTGGCAAACTAAACATCGAGAGACAAACCGGACTATCTCCCTCTTCATGCCATTCCACCAAAAATGCTGCCGGATATTACGATACATCTTCATACCGCCCAGATGAATCGAATACTGAGAACTGTGAGCTTCTGCCATGACCTCATGTCTGATATCACCACTAGGTACACAAAGACGCCTCCCATGTCGAAGTATACCGTCCTCATGGATACATAACTATGGTCTTCGTCCTGCTACACGTTCTGTCCTAAGCCACTGAAGCTTAGAATCTGCTGACTGCGCTAACTTGATCCTCTCAACTATACTGGATTGAACTTACATACTGGCTATCAATGCTACATGGATAGGAAGGACAACTTCTATAAACATCTTCTGAAGATCTGCTAACAACTCTGGTTGTGTTGTTAGAAAATAAACTCCGACTCTTCTGCTCAATGCATCTGCAATAACGTTGGCCTTCCCAGGATGATACTGTAGGTTGATGTCATAATTCACAAGTAGCTCTAGCCATCTCCTCTGAAGCATGTTAAGATCCTTCTTAGTAAACACATACTTCAGGTTCTTATGGTCGGTGAAAATCTCTACCCTATCTCCATACAAATAATGCCTCCATTGCTTCAATACAAAAACTATTACTGCCAACTCCAAATCGTGGGTCGGGTAATTCCTCTCATGATCACGAAGTTGACGTGACGCATAAGCTATTACCTTCCCATGCTGCATCAAAACACATCCTAAACCTCTGCCTGAAGCATCGTAATACACTGAGAATCCCCCGGTCCCATCCGGAAGCGTGAGAATGGGTGCCATCATCAAGTCTCGCTTCAACTTCTCAAAATAATCCTGACATTCTGCTGTCCAAGCAAACTGCACATCCTTGCGGGTCAACTGGGTCATAGGTGCTGAAATCCGTACAAAGTCTGAAACAAATCGCTGGTAGTAGCCGGCCAAGCCAAGAAAATTGTAAACTTCTGTAACTGTACTGGGTACCGGCTACGTCTCAATAGCCACGATTGGGGATCCACTTCCACTCCACCTCCGGTGATGATATGACCCAAGTATGAAATGTGATCGAGCCAGAACTCGCATTTACTAAACTTTGCATACAACTGGTGTTTTCGGAGAGCTTGGAGGACAACTCTGGGATGCTGCTAATGCTCCACTTCACTCTTGCTGTAGACTAGGATGTCGTCTATGAACACAATCACAAACTAATCCAAATAAGGCATGAAGATACGATTTATGAGGTCCATGAATACAGTCGGCGTATTGGTTGCTTCAAAAGGCATAACAAGGAACTCCCAATGCCCATACCTGGATCTAAATGCCGTCTTCGGGATGCCCTACCCTCTGACTCAGATCTGGTGGTATCCTGACCGTAAATCAATCTTCGAAAATACGGATGCCCCTTTGAGTTGATCAAACAAGTCATCTATCCTCAGGAGAGGATATCTGTTCTTGATTATCACTGAGTTCAAGGTACGATAGTCAACACATAATCTGGATGTACCATCCTTCTTTTTCACAAGAAGCATCGGAGATCCCCAAGGTGATCCACTAGCACGTATAAATCCCTTGGTCCTGAGTTTTTCAATCATCTTATACAAGATCTCCAATTCTGACAGTGCCATCCGGTAGACTCTCTCTGACACTGGTGTTGTTCCGGGAATCAAGTCTATGGTGAACTCGATCTCTTTCTCTGGCGGCATATCTGGAAGCTCCTCGAGGAAAACATCGGGAAATGCTTCTATAACTCTGGGAAATCGAACTACCGCTGCAACTGCCATCCTAAATACTGGAGGTGAAGGTTCTACTCCGCCTCGAAAAAATAAAAACTCTGGCTCACCAGGAATACTAAAAAGAATCTTATCGATATGGCAATCTATTTTAGCATACTGGTCCCTAAACCAATCCATCCCTAAGACCACGTCATAATCGGCCATCGGAAATTCTATCAACCTAGCGGGAAACTCTCTACCGCCAACTACGATTCGACACGAGGAAAACACTCTATCTACTCCCACAAGTCCGTTACCAGTAAGTATATTGAGCCTTACTGATAATGACTCGAGCTCCAGTCCTATCCGTGTCATAAATCGTGTAGATATAAATGAATATGATGCACCAGAATCAAATAACGCTGATGCTGGAAAGGAGTTGACGAGAATAGTACCTGCCACTACCTCACCTGATGCTAACTCCTCCTCCTCGGTCAAAGCCATCACTTGACCTTGCCCTCTGGGTGCTGGTCCCCTCTGCTGGAAACCTCTCTGGCGGTTCTGGATCTGGGCTTGGACTTGTGCATACTGCTGGGGTTATGTTGCTGAAATACTTGGGCCTGAGGCGATAAGGGCCTCGAAAATAGGTACTGTGGTTGCTGCTGGACTGGTACTGGGGCTGGCCCCCTAACCGAGGGACTAGAAAAGGTTAAAGAAGATGAACTCCCCCTATTCGGGCAGTTTCCAACCCTGTGGTCCGGTGCCCCACAAACCAAGCATAAACCTTGTGCTCTGCGACACTCTGACACCGCGTGCCCTGGCTTCCTACAATGAGTGCAACCCATTACGGAAGACTGCTTCTGCTGTTGCTGCTGGGATATGCCGGGATCGAATGCTGAATCGACGTAACAGAAGTCGCCCGCCTCGGACCTCCAATGGTCAAAGCCCTAGCTGCCGGGGCTGGTGCTGAAGACTCGTTCATCTGGCCGTGAGACCACTTCTGACTTTCGGTCCGGTCCACAATCCTCTGGGATGTATACTCATGCCTCCTAGCTGCTCTCAATACTGCATCGAAAGTCTGATGCTCAAACTGCTCTACCGTCAGCAAAATCTCCAGGTGGAATCCCTGCTGGAACCGCTGAGCTCCGTCAAACTTGGTCGCCACCAAGGTGGGAGCAAACCGACTAAGCCTGAAAAACTCGACCGCATATCCATCGACCGTCCTGCCCATCTGCTTCAAATTAGTGAAACTCGTCTGTAGATCATACCGAGCTATAGCGTCAAAGTACTTAGTCCGGAATCTCTCACGGAATACTATCCAGGCAATAGGTGCCACTAATCCAACGGCCTGTACCGCCCACCAACTACGGGCTAGATCCAACAACTGCAGGCGCACCACGGCCACCTTCTCGTTTTCTGGGGTCCTGGCTGCTTCTAGAATAACCTCAGTATCCTGCAGCCATGCGTCTGTGGCAATAGCATCTTCGCTACCATCGAAGAAGGGAGGGTTCAAGAGCTTGAAGCTGTTGGCCGCACTGTTACTTCTGCTCAAAGCATCTTGTATTGTCTGGTGTAATGCATCACCCCGACGATCCTGTGATGCAAGTAACTCCCTGATGAGTCCAACCAAGACTTCATCATCCTGCCTTACAGGCTGGGCTGGCTGTACTGGGGGTTCTGGACCTCCGAGAAGCATAACTCGGGAAGCTACTCATGAGTGCTGAACTTGATCCTCTTGTTGCGGGGGTACTCGTTGAGCTCCTTCCGACTGATTGGCAGGACCAGGAACAATACCGCTGAAGAAGACGACACAGGGAACAATAAGGAAGGACCAGGACAGATCAAAGATACAAGCATGTGATCAGGTCAAGATTTCAGGAATTCAGAGGATACGAGCAGAGATTAAGGGCGAGTGCTGATTGAGACATCTATTTGGTAAATCCTCACATATCTTGATTCATAAGACCTGCATGGACCACCACTTAAACCGTGTCATACTTTAGAACTAGAATACTGGAGAGCAGGGGCGGACACAGCCAGCTACGTATATTGAAGTGCAACCCACCTTGCTATACGGTCACGGCTGTCTAGATACATGAGGGTTTAACTACAAGCCATCAGTCTCTTATGGTCATGAACAAACCTATTGCCTCAATCTCAAGCAAGTAATAGCAGTTACAAGATGTCAGAGCACCAAATATACAATAGTAAGGTGTCCCATACATTACATATTTGGATGATCATGAAGCTAGCCATACAAAATGTGAAGACTAGCAAGATTTTCAGTCATACATGATCAACCCTAGGATTTTTTAATTATGCTACAGCCCATAGGCAGACAGTAAGTAAAGTGCAATCGAGCTAACACGTGCTCGTCGGCTAAACGCCTCAAAAGAATACTTTTACAATAGAGTGGAAGAGCAAAATAAAACCCACTATTTGCCAGGGTTACGCCTGATGGTCACCATCTGGCTGGAAGGTAGGAAGATCCTCTGGAGCTGCTCCGGTATCTGGCCATGCAAAACCAGCTGGGTCAGATCCCAGAAAGAGCAAGTACCGCAAAGGAGGCTTCCTTAAGAACTAAAACCAACATATCAGAACATAAAATAAGAAAGATAATAATAAGACCTGAAATCTAAATAGGGTAATAAATGTCAAGAGAATGAGAATTTATTCCTATCGGTTACAGATAAGATAATCATAAGCAATCATGTTCCGAAGTAGCCAGGTACTGGAACAAGACAAGGCTTGGACTGGTTAGACTCCATCCAACATTCACGACCAAGCAATAAGTACGGCTTGATACTTTAACTAACTAGGGTTATCACAGGCCTAGTTACTAGCAAGATACAGTGGGATGTTCCAACAGCCACAAGCCCTGCAGACCATCCAGGTTATCCAGACGACATTAGGGGCTGAGTTCATGTGGGTACATCGTCCAAAAAATGCATGTACCCTTAAGTAACTTGGAGGGTGCAACATATTACAATGTGCTGGAAATGTACCCTACTCGACGGCAGGCTACAAATCCCAAGATGGGACGTCCAGATAACGGGATTGCCTGTAGCTAGGAAATCTCTTCATGACTACTAGATTATTCTAGTTATTAGCCTTAGTCAGTTTCAGTAGGTACCCCTGACCGTGGTACTCAGAGGTCCATGCCCTAGACATGATGCAAGACAATAATGGTTCATTTGTACAAACATAATTATCCACGGTGTCCAGGCCATTCATTCTTGTCATGTCATGCTAGCCGTCGTAACAGCATTCAATAGTTCCTATCATGCTTACTTGTCATATCATGCCATATCATGTCACGTCAGTTTACTTGTTGTACCATGTCGTGTACAATTATCATACCAGCCATACTAACCAATTCGTGATTATCAAGCTCATGACAAAGGTGCAAGAACATAAAAGGACAAATGGGGTACACTAAGGGGCTCAAGTCTCTACGCTAGCGAAACTATGCTAGGCCAAGGGGCCCCGAGTGTAAAATAGATTTATTCAGGCCAGAACAAGGTAAGACAGCTCTACGCGAGCAAGGCTGCACGCGAGCGAGACTCTACGCGAGCAAGCACTCTACGCGAGCAAGCACTCTATGCGAGACTCTACGCGAGCGAGCACTCGAGCGAGACTCTAGATGCACGAGCACTCTGCGCGAGCGAGCACTCGAGCGAGACTTTACGCGCGCGAGCACTCGAACGAGCGGGAGTAGCCCCTGCGTAGAGCTCGAATGAACTCGGCGTAGAACGGATTACACTGGCACACAAATACGTGTGCGTAAAAGGGGAAACACTACGTTGGCACGTAAAACTTGGGCGTAAAGGGAGAACACTACGCGGGCACATAAAACGTGTGCGTAAAGGCTTCGTCTTCTCCCCAAGGCCGAGACATGCAGCCATGGGACTCAAGAACTCAAGAACCCCATCTCGGCCAAGACTTGATCCAACCATTCAAAAGCCAATACTTGCGTAAAATCGAGATTCCTACTACATGGAACTCTTAATTTGAAAATAATATAGTTTAACAGATCAAACCCCAAGAAATTCGAATATACAACAAACTTAGATCTATGAGAAATAAACCATGGAAATTGAAAATGCTAAGTACTAAAGTGTCTTAGAATCTCGTGAGGAAGACAATGGAACAACAAAAGTGGAGTTCCTCCATGAAGCAAGTTGCACTTGCCTAAGCCTCTCTCTTGGTAGGTGGAGAGAGTTATGAGGAAGAAGAAGTGAAGTTAATAAGAAATGAATGAGGAGAGAGAAGGGTTGTTGGGTTAATAAATAATGGATGGGGTGGTAGGTAGGGGTTTGCATACTAACCCAAACCGAGCCAAACCAAGCCGAACCCAACCGAACCCGATGCATGCCAAAGCCAAAATAGACCACCTGAACCATGAAATGCTAATTAACCGATGCCAATACAAAAACTCAAGGCTAGCCAGCCAGGACAAGTAGAAATACGGGTCCGAGATACGTACACGTATACCAAAATATGTATAACAAAATCCGAGGGTGACACATGAGCTCATCGTGCCATTATCATGGGTTCTCATTATTATAATTATGCATCGACCCTACCATCTAATTTGAGCCGCAATTTGTGGTGGATGTTGTCTAGGGTGATTATCATATCGCCATCGGGAGATGGAAGGTATTGGTCTCTGGATACCACCGCTCGACGAATGTGGATATTAATGCATCGTCGACTATCCAGTATGTGTAATTCACTAGATATTGAATACATGTGGGTACAATTTTACCCATTGTGATGTTGTTCAATCTGTCAAAGTCCCAAGTCTTGGACTTCTTTCCATGATTAATGATTCTAAGGACCTGTCCCATCTTCTAAAAAGTAGATAGGTAAATGAGATTAAAACTAACAAATTGTAGTTTTAAAAACAAATTGACAAACATAACATAATGTACTTACCTTGTCATCCTATATCTGGTAAGCAATATAGCCTTCAAAGGATTTCAGAAGATAGCAACAGTTGAGACTAATCTAATTAGGAACTGTCTCTTTAAAAGGTTCGAACCCATAATTTTGCTATCTGTTTTGGAAGATCACTTCTTCATTATCATCAAAAGAAGTTGATGTTGAAGCAGGAGTTGGTGGAGCTCTCTTCTTTAAACACATTTAGGAGTTATGCAGTCGAAGTGTTCTACCTAAGAGGACGCTTCCGACTTTGTTATAGTGAGGGGGTACTTTACTTGTCCATTCAGCTTGTTGTGCTTTGCGCTCCGAAGCCATAAGGGGCTTCCTTTTCTTGGCTTGGACTTGTCTCTTTAAGAGTTTTTTGCCCTTTAGCGAGTAATAAAAAAATAATATTTTGAAAATAAATAACACATAACTAAAATCAAGATCAAATAACTAGGATTGCCAAAATTTTGGCAATCCTAAGACAGAAATGTTTTGCCTTAGGACTACCAAAGTTTTGGCAGTCCAGTGTCATCCCCGGCGGGAATGTATCAGATTCTAATATTGGAACCCTAAATTTGGATTCAAAACTTCTTTAAAACACCTATTGGCGAATCCCAAACCTAGAATCTACTAATTAATGTTTATAAATATATGAAATCAACGTAGAAATTAACATTCAAAAATAGGAAAACCCTAGAATTAAAAAAATAAAGAATATGTTGAAAAATATAATTTTTTACCTTGATTGGGGAGGAACCTTGTTTGGTGTCTCTAATTAGGGTTTGGACGAATTAGGATTGGAATATTAAGTGTGCTGATGTAGGGATAAGAAAGTAGGAAGAGGAATATAGTGTAAGCCTTCTGGATTTTTAGGGTTATTTTTATTTTATTTTATATATTTATTAACAGTTATTTTTCCCATAATTATTTTAAGCATTAAATACTCTTTTCCATAGCTTTGATTTTATGAGCATAAGAAATATCAATTTCTCGAAACACCCTTCATGTGTTTTGATTTAGACAAGTTTATCTTTATTTTGATATCATGTGCCACTCAAACATGTTCTCTTGTGCTCTATTTTTATTGCACAACTTTTGGGTTAATTTAGGCCATTTTATCATCTATCGTAAAATTTTTTGTATCTTCCAATTTAATTTCGGGACTCAACTTCGATCCAACCTATTCGACCCAATATATACTTTTGACCTATTTTGAGCCTGCTGCATGCATGCCAATGGTGTGCCACTTAATTGAGTTCTCATGTGCTATTTATTTTCAAATGGCACACAAGACCCAAATATTATACTTTTTGAACTCAATTTGATCCGATTAATTCCACCAACCCAAAACTAGTCCACATAGGGTTTGTAGAGCCTGTTAAACCTATTTGATATATTTTAGACTAATTTTTGTGGATTAATATGCAGCCATATTAATTCAAATCATATTTTAAATTAACACAATATCTACTTTTCTAATTTGGATTCTAATTTATATCTATTGGGACATATTATGGTGTATCTTTTGATTGAACTATCAAATCCTAACCAATTCTCACCAAACTAAATCCTAGTGAATTCCAACCCTTTAAACTTGGCTTCCCAACTTTCTGTCCGCACGCAACTTCTGGTTTTTCGACAGAAAAACCCCCTTTCCTGAACCATTCAACCCTTCCACCTTCACAACCCTTATAACATGTTCCCCCTTCACCATAGCAAGCCACTAATCAACCAAAACACCTTTTGGTGGGCGGAACATCTTGAAATCCGACCCCCATCTCAACCGAACCTATTTCAGCCACACAACAGGTTCGTCTTCTTCGTGCATATGTTTACTCCAATTTTAATTATCTTTTTGTCATGAAACCAACTCTAACGCGTAGCCCTACGTGTCCCCTAACTCCCTACAAAATTTTAGGGCACGGTTTTTTCTTCGTTTGGTCAAAACATGCGTTCTACGAAAACGTGTCCAGGCTGAATCAATATTCTCGTGCGGTAGTTTTTATCTATTTGGATCGCTTTCCGACACCAAAAAATACTTGATAATAATCCTAACTCATCCCTCTACATCTCTAACCAATTAGATTTACATATTGTTGAAGTTTTTTTTATATATATTTGCTTCCATCTCTATAGGGCAAGTATTTGAACATCGAAATTTCATTGAACCTCATATTGCTTTGAACTTAAAACTTGATAATAAATGTCTATGACGTCAAACTTGTGCTCCTTGATATAAAATCATGTTTTTTTTCTAATATGATTTATTCCAGAATTTAAAAATATTAATTTATATTTACTTTTGTTTCAATTTAATCGACAAGTTGGCACTATTATACCGATAAGTTGATATATTTATTAGAAGCGTATTTTATTACAAATATTATAGTTAAATAGTATTAATAAATGTTTTAGTAAATTATTCCATAATTAATAACTGTTATTTTTTTATTTTATAAAATATTATTTTTTATCTAGTAGCATGATGATGTATGTATTAGACATGATTATATATATTTTGGATATGCTAGATGGCTAGAATATGTTGTCATTTTGTTTTTCAAAAACAACACACACACACACACATATATATATATATATATATTATATATATATATATATATATATATATATATATATATATATATATATATATATATATATATATATATATATATATATATAAATATATATATATATATATATATATATATATATATATATATATATATATATATATATATATATATATATATATATATATATATATATATACCCGAAATAATTTTATTTATTTCAGAATTTAAAGTGATTATTTTTATATTGGAAATATTTTTTATGTTGTCATGATACTTCATGTAGAGGATATCTTATATGTTGTTGAAAACTAGTTGGCTAGTATATGTAATAGAGTCTATTAATAGTATGTATATTTATGGTAGATATGTTGTCTTATAATTAGAATTGATTTTAGTTATTTATATTTAGGGGTTTGTGATTGTTCAACTGCAGTTGGAGTCGGACCATTGATTTACTCTGTTTTCGATATTCCAGGCAAGATACCTTGCCTTTGCTTTACTATTTAAATTATATTATGTTTCTGCTCTGTGTGTGTGTGTGTGTGTGTGTGTGTGTGTGTGTGTGTGTGTGTGTGTGTGTGTTGACTTAGAGTTAATGGACGTACCTCATTTGAGAAGTTATTGATATAACTTATATGGCCTTGACACATATTACTATACGACATCATGAGTGAGGTTTCATATGCAGAGTTAGCATACTGACTAGCCATTGGTGCGTTGACTCATTAGATAATTAGATGTGTCCAGGTAGGATGGGTTGAATTGAGATATGGGTTGTCCAAGTCATGCATATGACTTGTACAAGTCCATGGGCGGGGAAGACTACTAGAAGACGTATAGGATTACCTTATTAGATTTTGTAATCTTCGAAGGAGATTGTGGAGTCAATAGCCTTATAGATAGGTTCATAGCTACCTGTGTGGTTCACAATTCATAGATATCGGCTCGTGATTCGACGTCGGCCTATGATTCGGTGCTATATCCTTATCACCCACCTATACGTCTAAAGTTGTATTCAACATGCATTCACATAGCCATGGGACATTGTCTTATCATGGAATAGTGTGCCACTCTTGTCCTTGTCTGTGTAGGTGTGGTTCACTATTTTGATGATGGGTTATTGGACCATGTTATGATTTAGGATTATCCTCTTATATTTATTCAGTTTTACATTGGCATGTTCCTTTTGTATCTTGTTACGTCCCTCTTAGGACCCGGTGCTTTTACAGATCTGGATGAGCATTTGTATCCTACTGTCTACGGGCCGGGGATTGAGACAGGTTATGTTGCTAAGGACTTAGAGGTGTTGCCTGAGGAGTTTCCTGAGCTTTGAGGGTGTTACATTTAGAGCCATGAGCATCATTATCTAGTTAGTCGATATTTCATGGCTAGTTATATTTTATTTTAGCATCTCTTTATTCAACATTGTATTTCTTTTCCATGGATATTTCCATCAGACTATATTTTACAGACATATCATTTGTATTGGATATTTAGTTCTATGTTATATTTTATTTCAGTTCATTTTATATTTTTGTCAGTGTTGTTGTTATTGTTGTTATGTGGATGAGATTATAGAGATTATATATTTGCATGTGACTGTATAGTTTAGGTACAACATACTATGACTAGAGTAAGTCCATTAAATTAGGTAGCTTATTCTAGTTTGTACAGTTGGCATGCTCATGCCTTGGTTCCTATGTATTTGAAACTAGGGCATGACATATTTTTGCGGTAGCCCACGCAGGTCAGTTCGTCGCTTTGGTTACATTATAGTGCCAATACGAGCCTACAATTAGGATTAAGGAGTATTAAAAATCTCATCCACTTGTTGAATTATCGTCTTTGAAATCAAAATTCTTCTTTTCTCATCATGCATTATGCTTCTTTCGTACCGTCCTTATGAAGCTTTTCTTTTACAAAAAGATAAATCTACGAAGTGGACGCATGGCTAACGGAGTCGACCTAACCAATGACACCAATCCTAGGGATGGCAGAACTGTAGTTACACCCGAGGATGTAGAAGCATAAAAATTTCAGCAGACTTGACAACCATGCGCCCAAGCCAAGGAAAGCATATGCGCCTAAGTCACCAGTGAAGACATATGCGTCCAAGTCACCAGTGAAGTCATATGTGCCCAAGTCACCAGTGAAATCATATGCGCCCAAGTCATCAGTGAGGTCATATGCGCCCAAGTAACTAGAGTGAGCTATGCGCCTATGCGCCCACTCTAGGCTCCTCCAGAAGGGGCACATAACCCTGTTTCAGGCTATACGCCCAAGCCAGAATAGCCCCGACTCGGTCAAACCCACGATCAATCGTGCACCGAAGCATACGGCCACGTCAGTCTCCACGAGCAGTCGTGCATCGAAGCATGCAGCTACGTCAATACCACGATCAACCCACGATCACGCAGTCTGCATGCACCTACACCCTATGTTCCCAAAGCAAAACCATGCGCCCATATGAAAACTATTATGTTTTCTTATGTGGGCGCATAACATTATTCCAGCACAAGGACGACTATAAAAAGTGGTCTTATACCCCTTCAAAACACAGAACGGAGAGCATTTTAAGAGTCAAATTGCTGCACTTCTTGCTAGTAAGCTAAGATTTAGTAATTTTCTTAGGTTTTCTCCTACTTTTGTAATCGGAGTGTCACAGAGTAAAGAAGCAACTGTCGCTCGATCTCCATCGTTCCATTCTCCAGAATTCTTTTTGTACTCGGGGATCCTCAGCGCAGGATCTCTCAGGCGTACTTGATTTATGGTGCCTTGTGCCAATAAGAAAAGACAACATTTTTTTTGTGTCCACAAAAATATTGACTCTGCTGGGGAGTACCTTTTCCTCTGACGAGAAGGTGGTGATGCAATTCGATACCGACAAAGTGGGGAGCACTCAGAAGATGTTGATCGTGAAGTTCGATTAGCAGGCATTCGAAGATATGCTCTCGAGGGATGGCTCTACTCCTTCAAAATCAGCAAAGCCAAACAAGTCTCGCAAGACTTAGCTTCCAAAGGCTCGCAGTGCATATCCTGCCAGTGTCAAAACGGATATACAACTGAAGGACTCTTTCACATGGGCACATAGAGCTCCTCTGTGGGCGCATGGCGCTGCCACAGAAGCTCCACAAATGAAGAAGGCTCACACCGTTCCGGGCTCTACTAGACCATCGACTTCTCTCTTGTGCAACCAACAACAGAGTGTTCAACGCTCGAGACTTGGCAAAGGAAAACACTATGGTGCCAAGAATCAAAGTGTTCGATACTCTGGGCAAACTCAGTGAGGCTCACAAACGAAGGAGACGAAGCTGGGAGAAAACAACGCTGCTCTACCAAGCATGTGCCTAAAGCTATACGTCCAAGAGGGTGTGTGGGCGCATAACTCTGGCCAGAAGACTTCTGTCTTCGACATATTATACATCCAGGGTCATACGCCCAAGGCTATGAGCCCAAGCTCAACAGACCTATACTATGCGCCCACATCGAGGAAGCTTAGGCATGCTGCCAAGAATCATGCGCCCAAAGGCAGATTCCAGGGCCTATGTGCCCACAGCAAAAAGACAGGGCGCAACGCATATAGCACAGGGTTGTCTTCAAGGTCATCACAGAACTTAGGTGTGGGGGTTGCCCTGCACGTGAACTAAGTCGGATGCACCAACTCTCCTTACAAACCCATATGAAAAGCTCGGCGATGCATGTGACACGGGTTTTAAGGCAAAACTCCATTCTGCTGACTTACGAGACTTGACAAATAATAAGCGTAAAGCGAGGGAGGATACAACAATTCATGGTGTACACCCGTGCACCAGTATTGTCATCAACTGTTGCTGCTCCAAAACAACGAGAGTGCCTCAGAGGCAGTCCATGTTTCGATGACTGCATTGTTCTGACGATGAAAAGCTGCTATGTGTTTCATCGAACATGGCGTCATGGGGTCCTCCTTACGGGAGCCCCAATCAAAGAAGGTGGACCATGAACCCAACTTTTTCTCTCAGTTCCGCGAAGAGAAAAAGAAGAAGTCTGCCAACAGATAGCTAGCAGGCTGTCACATCTGAATGAGTCTATATGGGTACTCGGTCGAGGACGAGATTCCATATAGATGACGAGGACTCCCAAGCTGGAGGTGATGATCCTTCAGCTGGGGTAGTATTCTCTCAGAGTCTGAAGCAGTTGACCTTCACACCGGGGGTAGCCTTCCAGATGGTGATGATCTCTCCGAGTCTGACGGCGACTATCTACCTCCCCTACCTGAAGACGAGGGACTCTTCAACTCAGAGACAGACATTATCAGCACCAATTGTACTGTTTCTCTATTCGTCCTCGCATGTTATCTACATACATGGCAGATGGCGAGAGACCTAAAGAAGCCAGTGATCATGCCAACCAACGGCTAGAGGATCTTGAAACAGCATTTTCCAAGATCACTAATATTCTTACCAGTATCATGGTGGTCCAAGCTGCTGGAGCTGTTCCTCCACCTTAATAAAATATCTCAACACACGTTAGTCCGGCTCATAGCAACAACCCTCTTTCACTACAGAAGGAGTATCATTCCGTTGCGCCTCCTCCAAATCTTACAAATGCTGGGGGTGGTCCTTCACTAACAACGCCTGACAACCGTACAACTGCCATTTCTCAACACCTGCTCAATCAACAGGATGTAATTGATTCTCTTGTTGCCCGTCTCGATACCATCTCACACAAAGACGAGCTTCATAAGATGGGGATATCTCAACCTTATCCTCCTAAATGGAGAATGCTACTTGCCTTCCTAACTACAAGCCGCTGACGCTAATTCATTTGACGGAATGACTTCTCCTCGTCAACACATGACACACTTCAACACGCAGACTCTACACTTTCCCAGGGACGATCCATTCTTGTCAAAGCTATTTATTAGCACCTTACAGGGGGTAGCTTTTGAATGGTTCTGCAGTCTGCCTGACGGTTGTATCAATACTTTTAAAGACTTGGAGAGGTTATTTCTTAACAGATTTTACGAGAGGGGCCGCTGATGCTGCTGAAAACGACGTCCCTAATCTGGAATTGCCTGGAGTTAAAAACACCCAAATCTGAAGACAAAGGCAAGCACCCTCAAACTATCCTTGTCCGTGGGGGTAAAGGAAAAGAAGTCTTGAAGGTCGACACTTCCAAGGAAGCTTCCAATTCTTAGGACACCTCTGACAAACCTAAGGAGACTTTCTCCTTTGACGAAGACGATGTTATTACTATTTTTCACGTATTGACGAAGGATAATAAACTGACGTTGCCTCCACCACGACGTCTTGCGGAGGTGAACCAACTCAACGATCCCAAGTACTATCTTTATCATCAGTACGTACACCACTCTACCAAGGATTGCATCGTCCTAAAAAAGAAGATACAACAGCTTATCGACAGCCAAGTGATCAACCTCGAAGCTGAAGATAAGGTCGTATCTTCTAACATGATCTCTCTTCAATTTGTTGACTTTCTTCCCACAGAAGTCCCAGACGGTATAGTCCCGGTCCCCAAGGCAATAATGGAAGTCATCAACCCGCCACCAGCTCGTAACTCAACCTTGGTGCCACTTACAACTGAATGTGGTGAGATCATGTGGGTCCATCCGGACCTTGTGTAAAAAATGACGCAGGGGGTGGTATCTTCCAAAGTAAAGAGGGACAAGAAATACAAATCATGTCATATGGTGTCTTCTCCCATTTACGAAGTTCTATCTGGCGAGACGCGATCTGGAAAGGCTTACCTACGGACTTACGATCCCACACAAGAGGAGGCAGTACCTTCTCAAGCTTCTGCTGTCCCCACAAGTTCAGAAGCCAGTCCGTCGAAGCCTTCAACTACCGACAAAGCCAAGCAGAAGGAGACACGATTTGACAAGTCTCTGAAGGCACCAAATCCCGAAGGCATGGATCGGCCTTACAACTTTGACATACTGGCACAGCTGGCCAATACACCTGCCAGGTTATCTCTGTTCGATCTATTGCGACTCTCCAAAGAAATACGGAAGGCCTTAAGTGAGGCATTACTACATGCCGACTCTTATTTCGCTGAAGTCAAAGCCCCCGCTGAAGACCCTGTCTCCTGTCCTCACTGCCACAATACTATGGAAGTGGTGCCCAACATCACCTTTTCACATGAGGACATGCTACTAAAAAATAATTATCATGATAGACCTCTGTACTATACAGGGTATATCGGGGCGATTAAGGTGGATCAGATGCACAGGCTCCTACCTCAGCATCATTCCTAGAAGTTTACTCCAAATTCTAGGAATCCCTCTGCACAAGCTACCTGCAACCAATACAACTATCATGGATTTTAATGCTGGGAGAACCGCTAGGCAAGATCCGTCTCAAGTGCCAGATTGGTGATCTTCGAACGGAGGTTTCTTGCTATGTAATCGATGCCAATGTATCATACAACGTCTTGTTGGGACGTCCATGGATACACGAGAACATGATCGTTCCTTCCACACTTCACCAGTGCTTCAATTACGTAAACAGCGATGGCGTTGTGAAGATGGAGTTTGCCGATATCGATCCTTTTAAGGGCATTGAAGCCTACTATAGAGATTCGGTATTTTACCAATCTCAGCCCTCTAAGGATGATGACAACGAAGCTGACGATGAAGCTGAAGTGAGTACATCCTCCAGTGATGGTCCCCTAATTATCCGAGTCGAAGGACGTACTACCCCAAAAAGTACTCCAAAGCCTCTTACAATCTGGGTGAAAAATAAGAACCCTGATAAGGTCAAACCATTGACCATCACTCTCCGTAAGAGACCTCGGGTGGAACCTGTTGAAGTCCATCCTCCCAATCCTGAAGAGTTACCCTATGTGGTGAACTTGGCCAAGACTGTGGCTCATCTTCCAGATAATGATCCTCTCAATGAGTATATCAATACTCATAATAATGTACCTTCAGTGGATGATGTTATCCCTGAAGAAGAACTTGCGTATTATCTAAGTAAAGGTTTATCTTTGAATTACTCCGATGTCTACCAAACTGTAAACCAGTATGTAGATACGATATACGCTCTAGAGAACGGTACAGGACTACACCTCTGCATGCCGGTCACGACGCCTCATCTGCGGGGAAAAGTCTGGCCAGAAGATATCCACTACTTCATCGTTCCAGCTAGGAAGAAGGGTGAAGAACTAATCATCTTCGGTCGAATAATTTGTGAAAGAAAGTTCATTTTGGACTCTACTTCGCCTAATCACAACACCGAAGCTGACTATGACTCTGGAAAAATACAACTTTTCTGATATAGTTGGCAGGCCAAGAATATCATCCAGAACTTGGGATATGATATTAAAAGCATGCAGGGGGTAAACTACGGTCGGGGACAACGGTTGCCGATACGTCACTTTGCTCCTCCTAGCAAATCCGATAACTATTATCAACAAAACGGTGTTGGTTTGGGTCATGTCACTCATCCAACAACTCCTAAAAGATTAGATGTTGAAGCAGATTGTTGTTCTCATTCTTCTGATTCATGCCTCTGGGATTCAGACACCAGCATTGGAGACATGTTCAAAGCAACTTTGTCCGTCAATATGGTGTCAGTTGACCAAAGTGCTGACGATGTCCAATCGATCGAGCTTGAACAATGGGTTCAAAAGATGGATACTAGGTGGGAGTTACGTTTCGAACAATGTGAACCACCTACTGAAGATGAAGTCGTCCAAGTCAATTTAGGAGATGAATCATCTCTTAAACCAATCTTCATCAGCAAAGTCTGTCTGGCGATGAACGATAATCTCTTATACAGCTTATAAGAGAATACATTAATGTCTTTGCATGGAGCTATGAAGATATGCCAGGCTTGGACCCTAAAGTCGCTATGCACCGCCTAAATATTTTGTCTACAGCTAAGCCAGTGAAGCAGCATCAACGACGATTTCGACCAGATATCATGGAGGCCATCGAGAGTGAAGTCAAGAAGCTTATTACAAGTAGATTCATTCATGAAGAACAACACCCTGAATGGGTCGCTAACATCGTTCCAGTCATGAAAAAAGACGGTAAAGTTCGAGTCTGTATCGATTACCGTAATTTGAACTCTGTATGCCAGAAAGATGTGTTCCCTCTACTGATCACCGACGTAATGATCGACAATACTTGCAGCTTCGAGCGGATGTCCTTCATGGATGGGTTCTCAGGCTACAACCAGATCAAGATGTTCCCCGACGATGAGAAGCACGCATCTTTTCGAACACCTTTGGGGTATACTGCTATACGATGATGCCCTTCGGATTGAAAAATACAGGGGCGACATACCAGCGAGCTATGAACATAATTTTCGCGATTTTATTTGCGCAAAACTGTGGAATGCTACGTAGACGATATCATAGTTAAAAGTCGTCTCAAGGGAAACCACCTCCAAGACTTGAGAATGGTGTTCGAACTAATACGTGTACATCTACTCAAGATGAATCCAACCAAGTCTTTTCTGGGAGTCTCCAGTGGCAAGTTCCTTGGTTTCGTCATCACTTCAAAGGGTATACATCTTGACCCAGAGAAAGTGAAAGCTATGCTCGATATGCATCTCCCAAGAAACCTCAAAGAGCTATGCGGACTTCAAGGAAGGCTAGCTTACATCAGACGATTCATTTCGAACCTCTCTGGAATGTGTCAACCGTTTACTCAGCTCATGAAGAAAGGCGTATCTTTCGTCTGGAATGAACAATGTCAACGTGCATTTGACGACATCAAGAAGTATCTCACAAGCCCCCCAGTATTGGTAGCTCCAATAATAGGAAAGCCTTCTTACTATATGTCTACGCTATGGACCATTCCCTCGGCGCCCTATTAGCCTAGAAGAATGAAGGCGACCATGAACAGGTAATCTACTACCTCAGCTGCACAATGGTGGGTGTCGAGCACAGATACACACCTGTGGAAAAAGGAATGCCTTGTACTGGTATTTGCTATCCAAAAGATATGCCACTATGTGTCTGGGCAGACTATCCACACCACATCATATCTAAAGTCAATCCTCTCAGAATACTCATGACTAAACCGGGTTCTCTCAATTCCCGTTTAGCTATATGGGCAATGCTGTTGACTCTATATGATATGTTGTTCGTCCCTCAGAAGACAGTAAAAGGCCAAGTGTTAGCTGATTTCCTAGCAGCTCATCCAGTGCTAGAATCTTCCAAACTATACGACGAAAGTCCCGAGATGAAGTAGTGGAGTCTAATACTGCAAATGAAAAATCTCCATTTGGCGAATGTCCTTTGACGGTGCATCAAGAACAGGACCTAAAGGAAATATCATGGCCGGAATAGGCGTCGTGCTTGTGTCACCCGACCATCTGGTTATATATCATGCATATTCTTTCGTAGAACCCTACACCAACAACATGGACGAATATAATGCCCTATTAATCGGCCTGCAACTGGCAAAACAACTGAGAGTTGACTATCTAAAAGCTTACGGCGATTCCAAGCTAATAGTTAGTCAGGTCCGAAGGGATTATGAAGTTCGTCATGAAGATCTCATCCCCTATTGTAATGCCCCAGTCCCAAAATACTTGGGATTAGATACGTATCATGCCAGCTGTATACATACGAGTAATAAAAGGCTCATATGTATACATAAGCTGTAAAATATAGAAAGCCATGCTCAAACTAAATCTCATCCACAAATATAAAGTTTTAATAATATAATCAAATAGTCATTATACAAACGTTGGGCGGAGACATATCCACTACCAACAAGTTTAATTAAGAAAGAAATATACAAATAAATGACTTGGTCGAGTGAAACAAATGACGAGTCCAAGAGCAATCATCACGGAGAAAGGAAGACATGGCCTTAGCTAGAGCACCTGCAAGAAATTATGAAACACACCCCTGGAGAGATCACCAGGTCCTAAGAGGGACGTAACAAGACACATAATATCATGCCATAAACTGAATAGTAAGAGCTCAACAGAAAAATATATATGAGTAAAGGTTCCTAACCATTCTATGTAGAATAATACACTTTAGAAGACAACGTTCTATGCAAGAGCTTAGGTGTTCAGCATAGATGGAGAGAAAGAGTGGCAGAAGGTACCGCTCATAAGAGACACTATCGGCCATGGGCAGTAAGTAGCGCTCATCCGAGTCACTATCGGCCCCGGGACAGTAAGTAGCGCTCATACGAGTCACTATCGGCCCAAATCTATGTGTGTACTGAACATGTAGTCCCTACGCTAATAACTGTCTCCTTTCTCCCCATGGTACTATACATGCATCGTCTCCACGACCCTGTTTAATCCTTAATAACTGCTAAGTCTTCTACACCAATCTATTAGCAGTTATATCCTAACGTACGGCCTGTACGTACCGATGTACGGTCGATACGCAAGTCCGAAGCTATATGCGACTCACAACTCACACACAACCCATGGTACATCGTGACAGTTTATGAGATGCTCTAAACATATGGTAGTTCGTTAACTCTAAGCCAATTGCATAAAATATAGTAATTTTTATCTACATATAGTTTTTAAAGAACAACTTGGTAAGAAATAAAATATGCACGATGTTGAGCAAGAAAGTAAACAGTAAAGGCAAGGTGTCTTGCCTGGTGTGATGCCTGGAGCGATGTTCTGAAGTGTCCCAGTTTGTCCAACAAACGTGATCGATGTGAAGGGTCCAATCCGCAAAAATAGGAAAGTACGATTTAGTCATGATCGACGATAATAATCGAAAAGAGTTTGGAGCACAGGAATACTTATACTATTTTAGAAAAAATCATAATACTTGAAAACTAGTTTTTTATTAATTAAAAATCATTTCTTAGAAAAGTATCAAAATTGTTTTACGCTAAGATACACTAGTTTGTAAAAATAAAATTTTTAGATAGAGGCTTATGCGTATTAGTCAAAATATGCTTTTAGGAAAATACATTAAAAATTTGTTTTAGGCTAACTATAAGTTTTGTAAGAATATTTTTATTGATAAAACTACACTTTATAAACGAAAATATATTAAGTAATTTATTTGACAATATTACTAACTAATTTAAGCCAAAACTATAATTTCGTCAAATACATGTATATCTAGAGGAACATCTTAGTACTAAAGATAACTATTGTAATTTTTTTTTTTAGGTAGGAAGTCGTCTGTCCAAAAAATAACTGAATATTAGCGAAGACTATATTTCAATGGTCGAAAATATTTTTAGGTAAATACTCGAATACTACTAAGAATTTAAATTAAAACTATAATTAATTGGTCATAAATTTTACCAAAAATAATTATATGTATAATGACTCATTATAACCAGGATAATTAAATATACCAATAATAATACTAATACTAATAATAATAATAATAATAATAATAATAATAATAATAATAATAATAATAATAATAATAATAATAATAAAAACTTTACTAATTTTATTACTCTCACCCCAAATAGACAGACAGAGAGAGAGAGAGATGGAAAAAAAGAGGGAGAAGTGGGAGAGAAGGGGTGATTACCGGAGTTCGCCGACGACGGGTGGCGCCGACCCGGGGGAGGGATCGTCATGGAGGCGGGAAGGAGCACCTCACCACGACAGTTGATCGGATCGCAGAGGCAGCGGATTCGGCGGTGAAGGAAGCGCCGGAGCACGCAGCAGCGTGGAGGCTGTCACGGTGGAAGCTTGGCAGTGGCGGTGCGCGAGGCTTCCCTCAGGTGGGGACGAAAGGGGCGGAGATGGGCGGCCACGCACGGGATGGCAGGCGCACGGACCAGGCTGGGCAGTACGGGGAGAGGCTGCGAGGGCTTGCGGCGATCGCGGTGGCGGAGGAGGGCTGCGCATTGTCGGAGAGGGCGCGTAATCTGTTCGGTCAGGGGGAGAAAGCCGGAGGCGAGCCCCGACGCGCGGGCTCAGCATCGCCGATGGCCAGGTGAGTTTAGGGTTAGGGTTTTGTCTTCTTCCTTTGGGTTTTCTGGTGTTGGTGGTGGTGGTGTTGGGAAGTTGCCGACCGAGGTGGTGGCGATGACTGGGAAAAGGAATCGACAATGGTGGGGATATTCTGTGCTGGAGGTTGGAGCTTAGTTGTTGGCGGTGGTTGGGTAGTTGCTGCGGGTTGTCGGGAGGGACTGTTGCGGTAGTGGCTGCGGTGGTCGTGTTGGTGGTAGGGAGATATTGACGGTAGGCAGGTGATGAGGTGGTGGTGGCTAACGGGGTTTGTCGGTGAGGGTGGTGATGATGGCGAGGTGCAGTCCTTGGAGCCTGTCCAGGAGGAGGGGCATGGTCGGATGGTCCGGTGAGGTACGGAGGCGTGGTATCGGCAGTGGTGTTGATGGTTGCGCGTGTGGGCGCGGAGGATGGTGGGTGTTGTCGAGGAACGATAGGGGTTGGATTGTGTCTTGCGCGACACAAAAAAAATGTGGTGTCCGGCATGTCGGACACGGAGATGATATTGTATTTGTACAAATAGAATTATAATGGATGGGAGGTACGGACACAGACACGATACATGTTGTGGTGGTGGAAAATTTATGGTTTGAAATTTTATGGAGTAAGGAGAGGACAATGAGTCTCTCCTTATATAGGAGGTGGAATCCTATTTGGATAAGGATTTGGATTAGTTTAAAATCCCGTAGATAATCACATATTGATTCAAATCGATTTAAAATTAATTTATCAAATCCAAAGCAAATCTAGATAAAACCTATTTTTAATTTAAAGCTTTTTAAAATAAGTCAATAAAATCTTTTCCAATTAAATATGAAATCAAACAATATTTAAAATATCTTTTTCGAAATAATAAAATAATGATAATAATTAATTTAAAAAATTACAATAAATATTTAAATAGTTGAAATACTTTTTTTGTAAATGAATAGAATAATTTTATTAAGTTTTTGAAAACTAAAATATACATGAAATTAAATTTCATGTACCTCGCAAATAGAATATTTACATAAGGCATAATTTTCTAAATTACCAATAAAATAAAATATAGCCCTTTTATAATAAAATAAAATTTTGGCAATCGACGCGACATCTTTTATAATTTATAAGCAACGGGAAATACCTTAGACTTATTTTGAAAATTAACTTATTTTATGAAGAAAAATCTTTTCCTTTGTGTGTCTAAAATATAATACCTCGCATATTCGTACCCGCATGCGACGTACAAATACAAGAAAAAAATTATTATCTAAAATTTATAATAAAAAAATCGTAGTAAAAAAATTTAGGGGGTTTACACCTATCACAAAGCGACAATCGAGTTGGCGTCTACTTTCACTGGATTCTTCATCGAGCACGTGCCTCGACTACAGAATATAGAAGCAGACGCTTTAGCCGGTCTCGTCGTTTCCCTGACCGTTCCTACCAATACTCAGTAGTCGATCACAGTGTCTGGTCGAGAACTATTATGTGTGAAGGATGCCTTGCATATTCATCACAGTTACACAACGAAAACAAACGTCGAAGTTAAAGACTGGAGATTTCCTTTCATAGACTACGCCATCTATGGAATCCTCCCTGAGGACCCAAAAGAAGCAGTACCCATCCAAAGGCGATCCCTCAGATTTTACTACGACACAGCTACCAAGATGCTGTACCGACACTCTTACGATGGGCTACTGTTACGATGTTTATCAGACACAGAAGCCAAACATGCACTCCGGGAGGCTCACGACGGAGTTTGTGGTGCACATCAACCAGACCCCAAATTATAATATCGCCTCAGACGAATGGGTTATTATTGGCCCACGATGATAGCAAATGCTGTTGAATATGCAAAGAAGTGTAGGGCTTGTCAGTTCTACGCCAACTTCATTCACCAACCTTTGGAGTTTCTACACCCAACGGTAGCATCTTGGCCCTTTGAAGCGTGGGGTATGGATGTCATAGGCCCAATAAGCTCGCCATCTTCCAGAGGACATCGGTTCATCCTAGCTATAACCGATTACTTTTCCAAATAGGCCGAAGTTATACCGCTTACCGAAGTGAAGATGTCGAACGTGATCAGTTTCATCAAACATCACGTTATCTATCGCTTCGGCCTACCTCGCAGGATCATCCATGATAATGGTCCACAATTCGTAAGCCATGCTTTCTATCAATTTTGCGATAGAAATCGAATCCAGAATATAGCCTATACTGCCTACAATCCAGCGACTAATGGGTTAGCAGAAGCCTTCAATAAAACCTTCATTAAAATTCCCAAGAAGTTCGTGTCTTCAAACAAGCGCGATTGGAATGAGAAGCTCGGCGAATGTCTCTTGTCATGACCCGTACCCTGATTAGGGGCACGAGCACATGGGTACATCCAGCCTACGTCACAGAATTTGCGGTAGAACGCTGTATAGGTCATCTGTAAATACTACAACTAAACAGTATAAGGGTACCTGTCATCTCCATATGGAGGAATATAATATGGCATAACTCAATCACAAGATAAAACTAATGTAGATAGCACGGAATGAAAATATGATAGAAGTAAAACTGGAAATGAGTTCAGGATCCAACACAAGCCCAGAGCGGTAAACAACATCACAGAGTCACAAAATATAATATAGAATACTACAGTCTGATAGCACTAGCTGGATCGCAGTCCAGGCAAACCTAACTAAGCTATACTACTCTGGGTGTGCAAAGTTTAGTGGCTCAACTATCAGGCCACAGTCTTGGACTAAGTCTCCATCTATCGTGACCCCATAGTAGCTCGAGCAGTCTTCCTCAGAATCATCTGTAATATATCAACGGTATCATGTCAGGAAAATGAGCAAGTACAAACACTAACAGCGGTTCCATATGAATTGACAAATCCTATAAGAGACAATTATAATGAAATACAAGACAAAGATATAGGATGACTTGGGAGCTATTCGGAAGCCGAGTTACAACCCGTAAACCAAACAAGGATCGGGGTTATAATCCTTCTCCCGAACAGAGCTTAGCCTCCAATCAAGGTTTAGCATAAGATCATGTAGAACATGTAAGTACTGAATATCATAACATAGTGAGAAAAGTACTGAATGTAGAACTGAACAGGATATATGATGTGATAAAATAAATATAAAATGTGCCTTAAATTATTAGAGCATTATGTGATCGGCTTAGAAAAGTTACAGGACAGGCTATCCACTTGGCCCGACAATCACAAGAAAATCTCTGGAAAGGGTCATGCCGGAGAACCTGGAGAACAAGCACAAGGAATAGGATCTCGCTACACCCTACGTGAGGTAAGGGTGACGCAAGCACAAGAATATAGTGACATGGTGGCTTTGATCACATAGCCCATGATAATTCCCCATCCCCGAATAGCATAATCGATCTGGACATGACACGTCATGACATGGGATTCCATAAGAGGGTAGTAAGTCCCCTTAGGAATCAGTATCTATACAAGTACAAGGAACAAGACAAAAAATGTACTAATATACCAAGAAAATCTAGGAACAACATCTCTTGTCATGATCCAACATATACTAGTCCGTGAACTATCGTGTCTGGAAATCGAGTAAGATACTACAACTGAATCGGAAATAGCAAATATCAAGACAATAAAAACTATCAGTGAATGTACTCGCCTGTGGTCCTGAACTGATAAGGTGAACAGACGCTCAGAGTAATCACAGACCTAAAGATGAGATACTACAAGTCAAAACAGGGTTTCATAATGAAAGAAAAACTATTTAAGTCGTGATATGCAAGTCTAAGTCAAACTAGGTCAAACTGGGTCATACTAGGTCATACTAGGTCACAGAAAGTCAATCCAAGTCAAACTAGATCAAAATGGGTCAAAGGTTGAGTTACAGTTAACTTTTAGTCAACTAGTCAACTCTAAGTCAACCCTAGGTCAAACTAGGCTAATGTTGACCAACTGTTGACTTTCAGTCAACTGGTCAACTCTTGTTTTGTTTTGGGTCAATTCTAGTCACTTTTAGGCTAAGTTTGACTTTCGGTTGACTTTCGTTGACTTTTGGTCAAATCGGTCAACCGAGGTCAAAATTAGTCTAGGAGCACTATTTCTGACCATTACCAACCAAGGGAACCCAATTCTACTTATATCTTAAACCTTAAATCACATACCCTATAGTTAGCTAATTACCTTAATCTCTACCCTATTAACATATTACCTTAATACCAATATACTAACATAGAACTTAACATCACTTAAACTCACACTAACAAGGGGTTAAGGGGATGTGGTGAAATGGTGATATTGAATGGAAGGATATTGATGAACTGAAATGGAAGGATGCATGGACTGTTGAGAGTAATTGGGACTGTGGTAGGGATAAGTTGTGGACTAATTTTAGTATAGGAATTTGTGGAATGAATGAAGTGTAATATGGACTTGATGATATTGGATATGTGGACTTCTACATATAGGGACTGAAATGAATGATACATGAATGGATAGAAGAATGAATAATAGATGAATTAATGGATAGATGAATGAATGGGTGTAAGAATGGATGGGTGGATGAATGAGTGAATGATGGATGAATGAATGGATGATAGGATGGATAGATAGCTGATGGTGAATGGCTGAATTGATAACACGGGCTGAATGGAAGTGAAGGAATTGGTAAATGAATGAATAAATGAAGGATTAATGAATGAATGAAGTGAATGACTGAATGCATATATGAATGCGGAGGGACTGAATCATATATGGGTGAATAGGAATATGGATGAATGAATTGGTGAATGGTGGGTGAATGAGTGACTGAATGAAGGCTGGTAGATGAAAGGGTGTATGGATAGATGAATGAATGAATGGGTGGATGGATAGATGAATGAATGAAGGGATAATAGGGGTGGCTGTTCCCCCCTCACAATGCTGCTACTGCAGCAGTTCCTAACTGCTGCTGTCCTCAGGACAGCAGCTCTTCTCGAGCAGTGCAGCTAATGCACACTGCTGCCAAAACAGCAGCTCTTTCCCCCCTTTCTTCACACTCCCTCACTCTCTAACACTCTCTCTATCACTCTCTATATCCATCTCTCACTCTCAACTCCACACACACACCTAAACAAAATGAATAATATAAACCATTACACCACACACACCATATATATATATATATATATATATATATATATATATATATATATATATATATAGAGAGAGAGAGAGAGAGACATACACAAACTTAAATATATAACAATGAAAATATATATAAGATACAATATGATACATTAAGATACCATGAAGAACATGTATTGATACTCAAGAACACAACTCCATCACCCAAAATCTGAGATTAAATCATAAATAAATCATTCACACAAAATATCAAACACTAGATGTGTCCAAAATTGGGTGTTTCCCACTTGGACACAAAACTCAATAAGGACACATCCTAATGAACTCCAAATGGATCCAAAATGGACACAAATGGAGACACAACCATGGGGGTCATTTCTATGGATTCAAAATGGTCCTATATGCATGTAGGAGTGAAATAGAGGGGAAATTTTACCTTCCGGGTGATCAAATAAAAAAACTCCTTCCGATACGACTCCGACACGAAGAGACCTCCAAAAGGACACGAACAAGATCCAAAACTTTCCAAACTAGCTAGCTCCTCCTTTTGATTGAAATAGAGAAGAAAAGAAGAGGATTGATGAAGAAATGGATTGATTTTTGAGGTGGAATCAATGGAGGCTCCTCTCTAATTTGGGAAAGAACAAGAGAGAGAAAATTTGGGAATAATAACAAATGAATATTGCTCAAGCCTATCCCCCTATATGGCCAGCCAAGCCTAGCAAGGTGTCCCTATTTGCTAATGTCTAAAATACCCCCCACTTGTCTCTTATTGATTTAATTAAAATAGGTTTTAGTTTGAGGCTAATCTAGTCTAGTTTTAAGTCTCTAATTAAACCAAACTTAGTCATAAAAATTTAGTCCAACATACTAACTTAATTTATTGTCATGTGGGCCATGTCTAACTAATGAGTGGGTCCCACTAGAGTCAAGGCTACCCCGGGTCCCCGATACAAGTCGGGTTGAGTTGAAATTCGAACCCCACTCAAATAACCCCAAAATAATAAAATAAATTCAAAATATTCTAAAATAAAAAAATGACCAAAATACTCCTGTTCTTGAAAACTGGGGGGAGGACAAATCTATCTACCTTAAAAAAATTTTGTCCTCGAAATTAAAACAAAGCAATCACATAAAACACATGCAGAAAACAATCCCATTCAAATACTTTTCAGAAGAAAAAAAATCACTAATAAAAAAATCTCTTTGAGGCACATCAAACACTTGCAAATAAAAACTGATACGTATCCGATATGGACACGAAACCAACACAAAATCACTCTTATCAAAAGTCAAAATTAACAGTCACCAACGCAATAATTATCAAAATAATTTAAAGAGGTCAAATGACCAAAATATCCTTAGGCCAGAAATGACATTAAAACATCCTAGTCACATGGTTAGGCTCTAGGTCAAACAGTCTCTAGGGTTTCACTAGCAAAATATCAAAATCACAAGTCATGGCTTTAAATAGTTTTAAAATGATTAAAATCTCCAAAATTAAGCATGATTTAAATAACAATAAATAAATGACTAAAATTACAAAATTTAAAATTACCCTCAATTTAAAATCATACAGTTTGATAATCATATGCGTTTGTCCAAAATCATGATACTCAGAATCTCAGTCATGCTAGTGAGCAAGGATACGATAATCACAGAGTCCTCGACTAAGATACATACCTCTAGAATCATGGTATTTAAAATTTTCGCATTGCCGCATGCTTGGCAGCAAAAATCTTAAATTCCCACACCCGAGAAACATGTCCATAATCCGACTATATGTCCTCACTATGCCTGCTAACATGACCCTAGAGAATTCTAAAATCTCATAATCGAGGCGACCTAGCCCATACGACTTATCTTAGAAGAAAATCATATCACAAGAACAACATTTCATCAAACGATCAAGGAACAGATGGAATCAAATTTCAAAGACAGTTATAAGGAGGCAAATGCGGGAATAGAAACGAAAGATTGGAACCTGTAATCTGCCCTGCTACTGCCTGAGTGTCCTCAACTGTCTGGCGAAAGCTCGCCCCTGCTGGTCTTCCCTAGCCTGCTGTACTCTGTCCTGGCCTGCCTATCTGGCTGCATGAGCAGCACAGTTCTTCATTTGGTGATCTGAAGCTCCACAGAATAATCAAACTCCTAGCCTCATCCTGTAAACCCTCCGGGTGTGCCCCAACTTCCCGCAGAAAACACACTGCATGGCCTACCTCTGGCCCTGACCCTGCTGCTGGTGGGCACGTGCTAGTGCCTGCTGAAGGTGTAACTAAGGCTGCTGTTGAAACTGCCTCTGTTGGAAGTGAGGGCGCTTCGTCGACCCCGCACTAGAACTCGTACCAGGAATATTTTTGCCCCTCTTTGGTTTGAGGTCGAAGTACTCTTCTGCTATATGCTCCTCCATCAGTATCTGTTCGAAGGTCGCATCGCGTCGCCCGAAAGTACGAGTACAAACCGTATGAATAAGGCTCCTCCGAAACTTGCGGGCCTTATACCCCTTATTCTGGATCAGGTGTGGAGCAAGCCTACTCAAACGGAAGAACTCCGCTGCATACTCGTCCACCGACGAGTTCCCCTGCTGCTGAACTAGGGCACCCTGAACTGTATCCGAGACTACCCTTTAAACTGCTGCCATTGCCAGCTGGTGGGAGTTCTCCATACTCTGCCGTAGCACCTCTATCTGGCGGTGGGATGTGTCAGCCTGCTGCTTCTGTGCCTCTGCTTGGGCCCTCTGGGTCTGCATTATCTGCGGTAGAAGGGCCATCATCTGCTGTACATCCGTCGGTAGCGGAGGTGGCGGTAGAAAAGTCTCAGGAATAACTATAGATGGTCCCGCAGCTGGAGATGGAAGGCCTCCTGGAACTGTAGCTGCTACTCCCGTCTGAAGGGCAGAAACTGAGGTGGCAGATCTCTCGACTGCTACTCTCGTAGCCGGAGGTGGAGGTCCTACTGGATCGGATCTCTCTGGAACTGCACTAGGTCCTGCTTCCTGAGAACGAGTCACTGTCATCCTGAAGATGAATTGAAACCAGGAGATCAATATGGCACATGATAAGGAATATCAAGGAAGGACAATTGAATTCAATGCAAGAAGAGTTGTCATGGTAATCAAAAGATCAAACTTTTTCTAAAATTTGATTGAGTAACTCCTATCATATCCTAGATCCTATGTCCTAGTTGCAGGCTCGTAATTAGTACTCTAAGTCGAGCACCATTACGAGATCGCACTAATTGCGACATCGACCTGTGTGGGCCACCACAAAAATGTGTCAGGACCCGTATCCTGATTAGGGGCACGAGCACGTGGGTACGTCCAGCCTACGCTACAGAATCGATGGTAGAACGCAGTATAGGTCATCTGTAAATACTACAACTAAATAGTATAAGGGTACCTACCATCTTCGCACGGAGGAATATAATATGGCATAACTCAATCACAAGATAAAACTAAGGTAGATAGTACGGAATGAAAATATGATAGAAGTGAAACAGGAAATGAGTTCAGGATCCAACACAAGCCCAGAGCTATAAACAACATCACAGAGTCACAAAATATAATATATAATACTACAGTCTGATAGCACTAGCTGGAACGCAGTCCAAGCAAACCTAACTAAGCTATACTACTCTGGGTGTACAAAGTCTAGTGGCCCAACTATCAAGCCACAGTCCTGGACTAAGTCTCCATCTATCTCGACCCCATAGTAGGTCGAGTAGTCTGCCTCAGAATCATCTGTAATATATCAACAGTATCCTGTCAGAAAAATGAACAAGTACAAACACTAAAAGTAGTTCCATATAAATTAACAAATCCTATAAGAGACAATTATAATAAAATATAAGACAAAGATATAGGATGACTTGGGAGCTATTCGGAAGCCGAGTTACAACGCGTAAACCAAACAGGGATCGAGGTTGTAACCCTTCTTTCGAACAGAACATAGCCTCCAATCAAGGTTTAGCATAAGATCATGTAGAACATGTAAGTACTGAATATCATAACATGGTAAGAAAAGTACTAAATGTAGAACTGAACAGGATATATGATGTGATAAAATAAATATAAAATGTGCCTTGAATTATTAGAGCGTTATGTGATCGGCTTGGGAAAGTTACAGGATATGCTATCCACTTGGTCCGACAATCACAAGAAAATCTCTGAAAAGGATCATGCCGGCCAACCTGGATAACAAGCACAAAGAATAGGATCTCGCTACACCCTACGTGAGGTGAAGGTGACACAAGCACAAGAATATAGTGACAGGATGGCTTTGATCACATAGCCCCTAATAATTCTCCATTCCTGGATAGTATAATAGATCTGGACATGACACGTCATGACACGGGATTCCATAAGAGGGTAGCAAGTCCCCTTAGGAATCAGTATCTATACAAATACAAGGAATAATACAAGAAATGTACTAATATACCAAGAAAATCTAGGAACAACATCTCTTGTCATGACCCAACATATACCAGTCCGTGAACTATCGTATCTGGAAATCGAGTATGACACTACAACTGAATCGGAAATAGCAAATATCAAGACAATAAAAACTATCAGTGAATGTACTCGCCTGTGGTCCTGAACTGATAAGGTGAACAGACGCTCAGAGTAATCACAGACCTAAAGATGAGATACTACAAGTCAAACAAGAATTTGATAAATCAAGGAAGGACAGTTTATTTCAAAAGGAAGTATTAAAGTAGCAAGAATTTGATAACAAGAATCAGGTTAAGAGCTTTTCCTAATGTGATTGAGTACCTCAAGAATATCCTAATCCTACTGCAGGCTGTAGTGATACTCTAGTTCGAATACCACTACATAAACTCGACCTGCCTGGGCCACCACTAAAACGTGTCGCGACCCGTACCCACTGTGAGGGCACGAGAACGTAACAACGCCCAGCCTACGCCGCAGTGTCGGCGGTAGAACGCTGTCCTAGGTCAATCATCTAACAATATAAAGGTACCTTACAGTATATACACTCCGAATGGAGGTAACATAGCAGTATACAGTCTCAATCACATCTAAGGCAGAATAATAAAATAAAAGATAGATAGATAAATACTGGAATAAAAGATCCACAGAATACAATCAGAGAGAGAGAGTCTAAGTGTCTACTGCCATACAAACAGAACATCCAACTCAATACAAGTCTCTAATACTGAAAATGAACGAATATATACAATCAGATCTTAGAAGACAGAAATAGTAAAACCTAGACTAGGGAGCCTCAGTCTCTAAGCTAGTAGATCAGGCTGGAAATCTGGGTCACACGAGTCATCTACAGCTGTCCCATAGAAGGTGTCTACGCAGGCCTCATCCTCTGTAATATTTTTAACAGGTCCAGTCAGGACAGGAGCGAGCACAAAATATCTCACGCAGTTCATATCATGTTAGGAAATATAAAGCATACAATAGAGTAAGGTACATGAAACGCTGAAAGAAAGAAGTATATAAAAAATAATAGAGATTTGATAGCAGGAAATATCTAAATATGATAAGTAAGAACTGTAAGCCAACTGTGATTTAGAGTACAATATGGTTATGTAAACGGTCTAGGAAAATGCAATGGTAACTCCATTGTACGTGGGTGTACAATAGACATATACAATAGTTATACAATATTATACAATAGGATTTGAGTACATAACCAATTCTACTCCCCCTCCCCAATCAATACACAAGGATCCACTCCTGTTACGTTATCTTGCACAATAGTGTACAATATTATACAATGGATGTACAATATTATACAATAGATGTACAATATTATACAATAGTTGTACAATGTTATACAATAGTGTACAATGGTCTATCCCTGGGACTCATGTGATACTGAGAGTACAATATGCACAAGGAGTTTACAAGGATATATGTCACGACCCGCACCCACCATGAGGGTACGAGTACGTAACAACGCCCAGTCTACGCCGCAGTGTCGGCGGTAGAACGCTGTTCTAGGTCATGAACTATAACTAGCGTAATATGAATACTCTCCATAAGGAGGCCAACACAGAGGTACAACTCAATCACAATCTAAGGTAGAATGATAAAGATAGATAAACATGAAATCCAAAAGAGATACAGGAGATAGAAGTCTAAGTGTCTAAGATACATAATCCCAGAAATACATTTCAAAACTCAAATACAGTAATCCACAAGTAAATACAACTCCAGACAAAATGAAATAACTATCTAAACAACCTCTACTGTGTCTCCTCTAGGCTAGCAGGCAATCCCAGGCTATCAGTAAAATTTATCAACAGGTCCAGTCAGGACAGGAACGAGCACATATCTCTTAAACAGTTCATAGCAGGTTAGGAGTATAAATCATGCAATAGAGTAAAATACATGAAGTGCTGAATGAAAGTACGAGTAAACAGAAGATATTTTGTAACTGAAAGTATTACATGATAGTAGAGACTGTAAGTGACTACGTGATTTAGAGTACAATATGGTTATGTAAACGGCTTAGGGGCACATGAATACAAATAAGGAGGCACATTTATACCGCTACTGGGGATAGTGTTCACATAACCAATTCTACTCACCCCGCCCTAATCAATACACAAGGATCCATTCAAGTTACGTTATAGGCACATGAATACAGCTAAGATACGTGAACTCATGTAATGATTAGTACATGAGGCACATAATAAAGCACATGAAAGCACATGAAGCATATGAAAGTACATGAGAACATGTAAAAACATGAACTAGTACGAGTACAAGGAGTACCTGATGTACATGATAAAGTATATGAACATAAAATACCCGATGCACCCGTAGAGGGATAACATCTCAGGAAAGGATCCATATAGTACTAATTCGTGAAGATACGTGTCAGCATCAAGTAGAGTAATCTCGAGCAAGAATATAATCCAGGTAAGTATGAAAAGATCAGAGAATGTCCAAGGTAAAGATATTGTCCGAGGAGAGGTGTCTGGCTCCTAATTAGAACAGCACAAGTCACAACATGTCCAGAAGGGTAATATAAAGTACTATAATGCATTCTACATGAATCTAGGTCAAACTAGGCCAAAGTCAACCCTTGGTCAACTGTACTAGTCAAACTAGGTCAAACTAGGTTATGTCCTAATCCAGCAAGTCTTACTAGGCCTAACCAAGACTATCATAGCAAGCACACATCAATATAGGGCTATACAAGCCAACATACACCCAACTCTATATAGCATACAATTATTCAATACTCAAATAGGCAAGAATTCACATTGGATATACACTAGGTAATCTATTACTTTAAACTATATATGTCTACACATATGTACACATGCATATATTGGTATTCAACATTAGGTCTATAATCATGGCATTTCAAATGGTTATACAAACTTATATATTACAACACAATATGCTAACATATATATAATATACATACATAGCTAAGTTAACTGTATTCATAAATACTTATTTAAGAGGCTATGTGTGTGTATATGAACATGGCAAAGGGGCAAGTGAGGGTTAAATGGACATACATAGTGTATACATATCAAAGAGTGTCAAAGTGTAAGTGAACAAAGTGTCAAGTGTGATAGTGTCTACATAGTGTAAGGGGAACATGAGGTAATATAGAATTTGTGTTAACATAGAACATTACATCTCATTAACTTGTATATTGTATACATTACATCTATTATTACATTACATTCATGCTTGCATTCATTCATCATTCATTTATTCTCTTGTACTACTATATGCACCATACATTACATACTATGGAACCTACATATTCATTACAAGCCATACTTATACATGCTTACATTAGATAGGATACTTACACCTCATACATCATTTATTTAAATATTTACTCATGCTTGCATTCTCTATTTAATTACATAATGTATATACATTAACATGGGTTAAAATTAAATAGAACATTATAGTACACACAAGGGTGCACAAAATGCATATGCCGAATAGTAACTCCTACTAATAATCAATACTATACCATCTCAGCATGAATTAAAATCTAGGATTAAATTATGTTATAGATCTATGTGTTAGCTTTCCGAAACTTTAAACGGATCGCGTTTTCGTTTCCGAAAACTCCCGGAATCGCGAAAACACCGAGAACGCGTTTGTCTTTCGTACAGCTGACACTCAAATAATTCTCCAGAAAGTTACAGAAAGAATTAGGCCTATTAATATATGTTTTTGGAAAGATAACTTCAATACGCTTCTTTTAAAAAAACGGAAGATTAAACTGAGCTTTGAGCTAGAAGTTATGATATTTCTAAATTAGGGCTGAAATTAAAAACGTGGATAAAAATCATGACGGATTTGGGTAGTTTGAGACAAAAGAACACAAGTATATAACATAATATATCAAGAACTCACTCTCTACACTAATATATATATATATGAGACACTATAGAACACATCTCCAATACAAAAATATGAGATTAAACATGTAATAATTCATTCATACATAACAACAATACATAGTGTGTCCAAATTTGGGGTTTTTCCACATGGACACAACCACAACACAAATGACACTCCTATGACCTCCAAATGGACACGAAATGGACACAAATGGAGATACAACCATGGGGGTCATTCCTATGGGTTCAAAATAGACCTATATCATGAGGAAATGAAAAGGAGAAGGGATTTATACCTCCCGGTGGATCGAATCGAAGAAAAGCCTTCCCGGAGCGACACCGACACGTAAAGATTCCAAAAGAACACGAACGAGCTCCGAATCCTCCCAAACTTGGGTAGCTTCCTCCTTGGCTAGAATGGAGAAGGAAAGAAGAAGATTTGGTGGCGAAATAGAAGGATTTGGTAGAGAAATTGCTAGGGATTGCTCTCTAGGAATTTGGGGAAGAACAAGAGAGAGAGTGTGGATGAGAATAATGAAATGAAGTTGAGCCTATCCTCTCCCAAAGTGGCTGGCCATATGGGGCTATTTGTCCTATTATGGTAAGGTCCAAAATGCCCCCACTAACCTATTCTATGAGTATTAGGAAAGGGCTAATTGGTTGGGGCTAAATTAGTCATTCTAAAGTCTCTAATCACACTAACCTTATCCATAATAATTTGTCTAACCTCTAACTAAAATATTTCTATCATATGGACTAAAATTAATATCATGTGGGCCATGCCTAACTAGTGTGTGGGTCCCACTAGAGTCAAACTACCCCCGGGTCCCCGTTTCAAGTCGGATTGAGTTGAAATTCGAACCCGACTCAAATAACCCCAAAACAATATCATAAATAATAAAATAAATTTCAACCCCAAAATAATATCATAAATAATAAAATAAATTTTAAAAATATTCAATAATGTAAAATAACAAAAATACCCCTGTTTCTGAAAACTGGGGGTGACAATATAGGTATTCAATAAATACAATATGGAAGTAAAACGCACATCACAATATGTAACTAGTGAATACAAGGGAATAACATCCCAAAAGGAGATCCATATAGTACCAACCCGTGATAACAATCGTGTCAGCATCAAGTATAGTAATCTAGAGCAAGAATATAAATCCAGACAAGTATGAAACGGTCAGAGAATGTACTCGCCTGATCTCCCGAGTGTCTGAAGAGAATATACTGTCCGAAGAGTGGTGTCTGGCTCCTATTTGGAACAACACAAGTCACAACAAGTCCAAAATGGTAAAATGAAGTACTACAATGCATTCTATATGAATCTAGGTCAATCTAGGCCAAAGTCAACTCTTGGTCAACTCTGGTCAACCCTAGAAGTCAAACTAGGTCAAATATGGTCAAACTAGGTCAACTATGGTCAAACTAGTCTACACTAGTCTATTCTAGGTCTAAATAAGCTATACAAGACCATTCTAGACTTTCTAGGCAAACAGACTCACATATATGCCATAGGCTGTATCATGCCTATAAGCCACCCCTAACACCAGGCTATATGTCATTATCTCACCCAAAAAAAATACTACACATATGATATATTATCTAACACAATCATATACATACACTAGCATTAGGTTACCTATATACCTATACATAGGTATAGGCACATTCACATAGATATCTATATTAAATACCTTACTATAGGTTATAATACATATATACAATAGATATACATTACCCTATATATATTCATCTCACATATTATCATATATAAGGTACCTACAAATGTTTCCACATATCTACATAATACATATGTACAAATATAACTAGGCTTTCAAGATATAGTAGAGAGAGAGAGAGAGCATAAGTGTATGTGTGAGTGTAGAGAGTGAGAGAGTGCAAGAGTGAGTGAGGGGCTGTCCAATATGACAGGACCCTGGTGTGTGTGTGTGTGTGTGCATATGGTGAATGAGCGAGTGAGTGAATACTAGAGAGCAATGTGTGTGTGGTGTAATATTGTGTGTGTGTGAGAAATGTTTGAGAGTGAATAGTATCATGTGAGGGTGTGTTTGTGAATAGGAATTCTGTGTTAGAGTGATGGGTGAGGGAATCAAAGCAAAACAAACTGAACACCAATTTTAGTTTATGAAAACTGGATTCCAATTTTTCCCAGATTTCCTTAACTCCTCATTTTGATTCCCACACACCACCAAATCACACAAAAATCGACACACAGCTAGTAAACCTATAGGGGAACACTAAATGGTACTAAAACCAATATTTAAACAGTAATAAAATAGGTTAAATTGGTGTCAAACTTGGATTTTAAAAACTAGAAATCAGAAAAAGGTACTTAGTATCCTAAATTGGGAAATTGATAATTACCTACTGAAAAATCATTAACAATCAAAATGAAGAGTTGGTAATTTAAATATACAATACATGCCATATAGGGTGTTTGTGTCCAAACAAAAGGACACGAACGTGTCCAAATGACCCAGGACATGAAACAGTGCACACAGACACTGTTTCAGTACACTGTGTCGTGCACGTGTGCACGCGTATCGTGCACACGACACAGGACGAACTAGGCCACGTGCTCGTGCATACGTGTACACCTATACTAGGGCTAGGACAAGGTCTACCTGCACCGTGTCCTAGTGTCCGCGTGTCCGACTTACACGTGCGTATCAGTGTCGAGAAAATCTGCCTGGGACTGACAGCCACGACCAGTGCACTGTGAATAAATCCTTCGACATGCCACGTGGGCCCCCGAAACTTGACACGTGGCGTATCAGTGGGTGCCCCGAGACTCTCCCAAAGTCTCGTGTCAAAACTCGTCGTGTCGTGTCCGGCACAACCCCCGAATAGCAGGGCATACAGTCCCGAGCGCGCGCGAGCGTGTCCCCGTGTCCAAAACGACACGACACGTGCACGAATCCTTCCCAGTGCACAAGAATCGTGTAAGCGACACTGAAAAGTAAATTTCTATTCAAAAACATTTCAAAAATAATACAAACAGTTCCACTGTGGCATTTCCACAAACACAAAGAGATAGGCACTGGTACGTGTCCAGTTTGGACACGAAAGGACACGAATTCTTAGGGTTTCCTATTCCTACTGCTAGGTTAGGTCTAGGGCTCCCTAATGATGCAAAAATCTCAGGATTCTATGGTGAGAATAGAAAGTTACCTCAAAGTATCAAAACCCCCAAAAAACTCTAAAGAGAGATGCTCCTCTTGATGGTGAAAGTCCTCCAAATTGATTTGAATCTGAGAATAAATTGTAACAACAGCAAGAATACTCAAATTAAAACCTATTGCAATTTGTTTGGATTAAGAAGGAGGAAAAATGGATTTTTTAGGGATTTTTGAAATAGGAAAAATACCTCTTTCTAAACTTGCTCATTCCTAAAGAGGCTAGCCCTAAATTCTAAGAGATTATTTATAAGGGGGGATCCCTAGGAGGGTTAAGTTGGCTGGACAAAATTGTTAGGGTTAGGGTTTAGGCACTTGACTAATGGGCTTTGGGCTTAGTCATAAATCAATGACTTAAAAATCACAAGTCATGACTTGTGGTCAAAATCTTTCCATTCAAACTCAATATTCCTAATTGGTTTCCCTAACTAGAGTATGGTTAACTTAACTTAACCTAGGATCTCATATCTAGTCAAGTCCAACTTAACTAGGGTTAGGTCACCAAGTCAAGCTAGTCAAAGTCAACATAGTCAACCCTTGTTCAAACAATTCCAAAATAAATTCTAAAAATTCCCAAAAATTCAAATAAATCCTAAAATGACCAAAATATCCTCTAGGCTAAAATTTACTAATCAAACATCCTAATCACATGGCTAGGCTCTAGGTCAACAGTCTCTAAGGTTACACTAGTCAAACACCAAAATCATAAGTCATGATTTAAATAGTTTAAAAATAATTAAAAATTACCAAAAATCATATTATTAATTAAATATCATAATTAAATAACTTAAAATACAAAATTTCAAAATTACTCTCATTTTAGAAAACTGGGTGTTACAAGTCTACCCACCTTAGAAAAATTTCGTCCTCAAAATTAAAATGGTAGTAGTCCTTCTAGGTCAAACACCCCACAATCAGAGTCTCAAACATACCGTCAGATAATCATATGCGTCTGTCCAAAACCATGATACTCAGAATCTCTGTCATGCCAGTGAGCAAGGCTACGATAATCACAGAGTCCTCAACTATGGTACATACCTCTAGAATTATGGTATTTAAAATTTTCGCATTGCCGCGTGCTTGGCAGCGAAAACCTTAAATTCTCACACCCGAGAAATACGTCCATAATCCGACTATATGTCCTCACTATGCCTGCTAGCATGACCCTAGAGGATTCTAAAATATCATAATCGAGGCGACCTAGCCCATACGATTTATCTCAGAAGAAAATTAAATTATAATGAAACACCAGATCAAACTTATCAACAATGAGGAGACAGATAGGAATAGATGGAACTGAATTTCAAGATAGGTATAATGAGATAAGGTGGAAATAGAATTGAGAAGATCAGAACCTGCAAGCACCCCTCCTACTGCCTGAGCATCCTCGGCTGTCATGGCGAAAGCTCGCCTTGGTTGGCCTCCCCTGGCCTGCTGCTGATGCTGTACGAACATCTGCTGCTGAGTCTGCAATGGTGGTCCCTTCTGCTGCCCGGCCGGAGCCCTAGCTCCTGGTGCCATTTGAGCCAATGGTATCGGGTTCTTGGGATACTCTCTACACTGATGCTTCGCTGAACCGCAAAGCAAACACATGCCCAGCCTCTTCCTACAGTCGTCCCACCCATGGCCTTGCTTCTTGTAGAATTTGCACACAGTGTTCCGCTACTGCCTGGGTGCCTGCTGGTACGGTACCTGTCTCTATTCCTGATACTGAACAGGCCTCTGCTGATGCTGCTGAAAGTAGATCGTCGGCTGCTGATACTGCTGCTAAAAGTGGACCGTCGGCTGCTGATACTGCTGCTGAAAGTGGACCGTCGGCTGCTGATACTGCTGCTGAATCTGTATGTGAGGCTTCTTGGCCTGGCCTCCGCTGCTGCTGCCTCCAACAGGGTCTCGCCCCCTCTTGAGCCTCAGCTCAAGATCGTTCTCAGCCAATAAGGCTCCCGTCAAGATCTCCTCGAATGTGGCATCCCTGTTGCCCTTGGTCAGGGACTTGACCTCCTTGACCAGACCCTTCCGGAACCTCTGGGCCTTCGCCGTCTCGCTCAAGCCCTCTACGAACCTGCCGAGGTAGCCGAACTCTCCAGCGTACTCCTCCACTGAAAGACTCTCCTGGACTAGGCTCTCGAACTGCGACTCTAAGGCTCTGAGTGCTGAATCTGGAAAGAACTTCTTCTTGAAGAAGCCCTTGAACTCCTTCCAAGTCTGTCCAGCTACCCCCACCCTGGTGTCTGACTGATACCAGGTGCGAGCAAGATCTCGCATCCGACTAGCTGCTGCCTCAATCTGGAGATCTGCTGGTATCCGGGCCAGGCGGAAGATCTCCTCTATATGCTCGATCCACTCATCGGCATATAGAATCCCCTCTGTCCCCAGAAAGTCTCTGGGGCTCATCTTCTGAAACTGTTCTATCCCCGGTATCTTCGGCTGCTGAACCACTGGTCGAGCTACGACTGTCATAATGGCCAGCTCCATGCCCTTTTCCTGCCGGGTCTGCTGCATCTCCATAAACTGCTGAAAGTATGCAAACATCTGTGCCGCATCCACGTGTCCTGTAGGCGGCGGCTGCTAGAAAGGCACCTCTGGAATGACTGGGTCCTGCCCCCGAACTGGTGAAGGCATACCCTCTGCTGCTGCTGCTGAAGTCCCAATATGAGCAGAGGTGGCAGGAGCTGTAGCCTCCCGACCCTGCTAAACTGGCTGAGAGGTAGCAGTCCCCTCTATAGTATCTCTATGAATAGCACGCTGTAACCGCGTCTCCACCATCCTGAAGACAGATCAAACAAGGGTATCAATTGCTGAGAAAGAAGCGATAAATTGAGGGAGGACAATTTATTTCAAAAGGAAGTATTAAAGTAGCAAGAATTTGATAACAAGAATCAGGTTAAGAGCTTTTCCTAATGTGATTGAGTACCTCAAGAATATCCTAATCCTACTACAGGCTGTAGTGATACTCTAGTTTGAATACCACTACATAAACTCGACCTGCATGGGGCCACCACTAAAAACGTGTCACGACCCGTACCCATTGTGAGGGCAAGAAAACGTAACAACACCCAGCCTACGCTGCAGTGTCGACGGTAGAACGCTGTACTAGGTCAATCATCTAACAATATAAAGGTACCTGTACAGTATATACACTTCGAATGGAGGTAACATAGCAATATACAGTCTCAATCACATCTAAGGCAGAATGATAAAATAAAAGATAGATAGATAAATACTGGAATAAAAGATCCACAGGATACAATCAGAGAGAGAGAGAGAGAGTCTAAGTGTCTACTGCCATACAAACAGAACATCCAACTCAATACAAGTCTCTAATACTGAAAATGAAAGAATATATACAATCAGATCTCAGAAAACAGAAATAGTAAAACCTAGACTAGGGAGCCTCAGTCTCTAAGCTAGTGGATCAGGCTGGAAATCTGGGTCACACGAGTCATCTACAGCTGTCCTATAGAAGGTGTCTACGCAGGCCTCATCCTCTGTAATATTTTCAACAGGTCCAGTCATGACAGGAACGAGCACAAAACATCTCACGCGGTTCATATCATATTAGGAAATATAAAGCATGCAATAGAGTAAGGTACATGAAATGCTGAAAGAAAGAAGTATATGAAAAATAGTAGAGATTTGATAGCAGAAAATATCTAAATATGATAAGTAAGAACTGTAAGCCAACTGTGATTTAGAGCACAATATGGTTATGTAAACGGTCTAGGAAAATGCAATGGTAACTCCATTATACGTGGGTGTACAATAGACATATACAATAGTTATATAATATTGTACAATAGGATTTGAGTATATAACCAATTCTACTCCCCCTCCCCAATCAATACACAAGGATCCACTCCTGTTACGTTATCTTGTACAATAGTGTACAATATTATACAATAGATGTACAATATTATATAATAGATGTACAACGTTATACAATAGTTGTACAATATTATACAATAGTGTACAATGTTCTATCCCTGGGACTCATGTGATACTGAGAGTACAATATGCACAAGGAGTATACAAGGATATAGGTATTCAATAAATACAATATGGAAGTGAAACGCACATCACAATATGTATCTAGTGAATATAAGGGGATAACATCCCAAAAGGAGATCCATATAGTACCAACCCGTGATAACAATCGTGTCAGCATCAAGTACAGTAATCTAGAGCAAGAATATAAATCCAGACAAGTATGAAACGGTCAGAGAATGTACTCGCCTGATCTCCCGAGTGTCTGAAGAGAATATACTGTCCGAGGAGTGGTGTCTGGCTCCAATTTGGAACAACACAAGTCACAACAAGTCCAGAATGGTAAAATAAAGTACTACAATGCATTTTACATGAATCTAGGTCAATCTAGGCCAAAGTCAACTCTTGGTCAACTCTGGTCAACCCTAGAAGTCAAACTAGGTCAAATATGGTCAAACTAGGTCAACTATGGTCAAACTAGTCTACACTAGTCTATTCTAGGTCTAAATAAGCTATACAAGACCATTCTAGACTTTCTAGGCAAACAGACTCACATATATGCCATAGGCTGTATCATGCCTATAAGCCACCCTAACACCAGGCTATATGTCATTATCTCACCCAAAAAAAATACTACACATATGATATATTATCTAACACAATCATAGATATACACTAGCATTAGGTTACCTATATACCTATACATAGGTATAGGCACATTCATATAGATATCTATATTACATACCTTACTATAGGTTATAATACATATATACAATAGATATACATTACCCTATATATATTCATCTCACATATTATCATATATAAGGTACCTACAAATGTATCCACATATCTACATAATACATATGTACCAACATAACTAGGCTTTCATGATATAGTAGAGAGAGAGAGAGAGAGAGCATAAGTGTATGTATGAGTGTAGAGAGCGAGAGAGTGCAAGAGTGAGTGAGGGGCTGTCCAATATGACAGGACCCTAGTGTGTGTGTGTGCATATGGTGAATGAGAGAGTGAGTGAATACTAGAGAGTAATGTGTGTGTGGTGTAATGTTTGTGTGTGTGTGAGAAATGTTTGAGAGTGAATAGTGTCATGTGAGGGTGTGTTTGTGAATAGGAATTCTGTGGTAGAGTGATTGGTGAGGGAATCAAAGCAAAACAAACTGAACACCAATTTCAGTTTATGAAAACTGGATTCCAGTTTTTTCCAGATTTTCTTAACTCCTCATTTTGATTCCCACACACCACCAAATCACACAAAAATCGACACACAGCTTGTAAACCTATAGGGGAACACTAAATGGTACTAAAACCAATATTTAAACAGTAATAAAATAGGTTAAATAGGTGTCAAACTTGGATTTTAAAAACTAGAAATCAGAAAAAGGTACTTAGTATCCTAAATTGGGAAATTGATAATTACCTACTGAAAAATCATTAACAATCAAAATGAAGAGTTGGTAATTTAAATATACAATGCATACATGCCATATGGGGTGTTTGTGTCCAAAAAAAAGGACACAAACATGTCCAAATGACCCAGGACACGAAACAGTGCACACAAGCACTGTTTCAATGCACTGTGTCGTGCACATGTGCACGCGTGTCGTGCATACGACACAGCACGAACTAGGCCACGTGCTCGTGCACACGTGTACACCTATACTAGGGCTAGGACTAGGTCTACCTGCACCGTGTCCTAGTGTCTGCGTGTCCGACTTACACGTGCGTATCAGTGTCGAGAAAATCTGCCTGGGACTGACAGCCACGACCAGTGCACTGTGAATAAATCCCTCGACACGCCACGTGGGCCCCCGAAACTTGACACGTGGTGTGTCAGTGGGTGCCCCGAGACTCCCCCAAAGTCTTGTGTCAAAACTCGCCGTGTCGTGTCCGGCACAACCCCCGAATAGCAGGGCATACAGTCCCGAGCGCGCGCGAGCGTGTCCCCGTGTCCAAAACGACATGACACGTGCACGAATCCATCACAGTGCACAAGAATCATATAAGCGACACTGAAAAGTAAATTCCTATTCAAAAATATTTCGAAAATAATACAAACAGTTCCACTGTGGCATTTCCACAAACACAAAAAGATAGGCACTGATACGTGTCCAGTTTAGACACGAAAGGACACGAATTCTTAGGGTTTCCTATTCCTACTGTTAGGTTAGGTCTAGGGCTCCCTAATGATGCAAAAATCTCAGGATTCTAAGGTGAGAATAGGAAGTTACCTCAAAGTATCAAAACCCCCAAAAAACTCTAAAGAGAGATGCTCCTCTTGATGGTGAAACTCCTCCAAATTGATTTGAATCTGAGAATAAATTGTAACAACAGCAAGAATACTCAAATTAAAACCTATTGCAATTTGTTTGGATTAAGAAGGAGGAAAAATAGATTTTCTAGCGATTTTTGAAATAGGGAAAATACCTCTTTCTAAACTTGCTCCTTCCTAAAGAGGATAGCCCTAAATTCTAAGAGATTATTTATAAGGGGGGATCCCTAGGAGGGTTAAGTTGGCTGGACAAAATTGTTAGGGTTAGGGTTTGGGCACTTGACTAATGGGCTTTGGGCTTAGTCATAAATCAATGACTTAAAAATCACAAGTCAGGACTTGTGGTCAAAATCCTTCCATTCAAACTCAATATTCCTAATTGGTTTCCCTAACTAGAGTATGGTTAACTTAACTTAACCTAGGATCTCATATCTAGTCAAGTCCAACTTAACTAGGGTTAGGTCACAAAGTCAAGCTAGTCAAAGTCAACCTAGTCAACCCTTGTTCAAACAATTCCAAAATAAATTCTAAAAATTCCCAAAAATTCAAATAAATCCTAAAATGACCAAAATATCCTCTAGGCTAAAATATACTAATCAAACATCCTAATCACATGGCTAGGCTCTAGGTCAACAGTCTCTAAGGTTACACTAGTCAAACACCAAAATCATAAGTCATAATTTAAATAGTTTAAAAATGATTAAAAATTACCAAAAATCATATTATTAATTAAATATCATAATTAAATAACTTAAAATACAAAATTTCAAAATTACTCTCATTTTAGAAAACTGGGTGTTACATTTAGGAACATATCAAAACTGTTCCTAAAAGTGGCGTTGCAATTTTTGAAACAATTATAAAGTGTTCCTAAATTTAGTCTGGAAAGGTCATCAAACGTTCCTAAAATTAGTTTTAGAACACACATAATGTGTTCCTAAATTATTTTTGGAACACCATTGAAACGTTTCTAAATGTCATTTTGAAACGCTTGATGCTCGTTCCTAAAGTAATTTGCATAACTTTTGCATTTTTCCTATGGTGAGTTTTGAAACGCTTTATTAATGTTCCTGTGTATTTTTTAATTTTAGTTTCAAATTCAAATTTTTTGTTTGAATAAAAAATCTGAATATTAAGATTACTACTTTGGCCATTAAAAGCATATAATAAATGGTGCAAGATTTTTTACACATTCCTTAAACCAACATCCAACAGCTCTAATAAATTAACAAAAGATGTCAACTTAGTATAAAATAACTAATAACGTATCCCAAAAGTTGATTTTTATAAAATGTTATCAAAATTACACAAAGTAAAAAATATAAATAATATATAAATCAACCACGACAAATATCACCATACACTCTTAACAAAACCAATCTACGATACTGCTGCTACTACAAATTATTGTGTGAAGAAACTCTCTAAGTTGGGACTACAAGAGAGACTTTTAGATGCTGCCTTGTTCTATGTTGCATAAAAAAAGCCATCTTCTTTGGGCACTCTTTCCAAATCTTCCCGCTTGCGCTTTGTAGGGTATTAGGCAAGTTTCGAAAATACTCCTTTGGCCAGTTATCATTAATGTTCATATCATGCTTGCCTGCAGTTCATTAGAATTATGGTTCAATTATCATCCAGGATTCAATATCTACTACATGTGTAATGTAATAAAATTGTAGGCTGATATTTAGAATATTCTTGCATGCTATAAAATTACCAAGTTATGTAATTTCGGAGATAAAAAATATTATTTTACAACGGAACAATATATGTGTACCTACCCAAATCCAGATCTGGAAACTACTATAATTCCAGTAGTGTTAAACATAGAATTCATCAGGGGCCACCCTTGTAGCTTCAATTACCTTCCGAAGAATGTCAAGACGAGGGAAGTGATACATTGCTCCCTCTATTTTTTTTGTATATAACACCTTCTAAGGTGTTAAATGCATCCTACAGTGCATGTACCAAATAAGGATGATACAAGAATTGATGCGAAGCATCAAAGGATGACAAATACAAATACCAACTTGGAATTTTGATGTAAAAGAAACATATAATAGTTTCTCCCAAGTCGACCAGGATTAAATATAAATGAAAGGCTAATTAGTGCTGACCTTTCCACACCTTGTTAAGGATTGAAGAATTTCGTCCTTCTCTACACTGTAAGATTCATAGGATTCATCTCCTACCTAGAGTTGCATTAGATTTATAGGATTAAATATTTGAACAAAAATTCATTGATTTCGCCTTGCAAATCTGTTCTCTCACTTCAGACGAGAGGCCAAATAACATTCATGTAACCACCCCTCTTTCCACATTCTCCATAATATCCTGTTAAAAACAAGAGTCAATTACTACTGTTATATCATGACACATCATGACATATAAAAAACCCTTAGAAACTGATTAAAAAGAGAGCGAATAAATCCATGTCATATAACTTTGTAGGCCATGTTGCACAAATATCTCTTGATTGCAAACTACACTATATTTTTAAGCTAAACTTGCCATAAGCACTTATATAAGAGAGCGAATAAATCTGAGCATGTACAACAACTGATTAAATAATAATATAATATTTTATTGATATAATGAAGTTCTGGACATAACTCACTTTGTTAAACAATGCTCATCCTCTATATGTGTCAGCTAAGTTATGTAAACCCAATTAGGTACTTTAAGAACACAGTTGTAGATTTGAACCCAATATTTGTTAATAAGTTTAAAATATGTAAAGTATATGTAGAGGTACAGCACAAGCAAGAAGAAGATGCATCTACGTACTCTGCTAACATGTTGTGTGTGGGCAGAAGCATTATCGCTTTCGTGTGTAGATTACACATTGCTTCTGTACTCACTTGAGGATACTTTACAATCCTCTTACAACTCGTTCAGTTTTCTGTAGGTATCAAGGATTCATGGTGTCAGAGCTTTCTGTGTTAAACTAGTTGTTATAATGTTCACCTCATTCAATTTTCTATGGGTATTAAGGATTCATGACAATTAGACCGTTACAATTTCAACAACAATAATATATCCTAGTTAAAGCAGTTACAATTTCAACAATAATTAAGTTCACCTATCTCGGCTACTCATCAGAAGAATTGTTATATATTATATTCATATATTGCAATTCAATATATATTGAGTATTGACTAGGAGCTCACAAACACTTCAACAATATAATGTATGAATCTAGGATTAGCAAAGGCCATATACATGAATTACCTTATCTTTATCCTCCGCTTCTAGAGATTCCTCAATAGCCTTCTTCTTTGTAACAAAATCAAGATCTCCATCACTGCATAAGAAAACTATTGCACCACATGTCATGAAAAGTAAGAATTATGACCTAGATATCCAAAATTGGCACGGTCTTGGTTAGCGGAGAAGCACATGTAGAGGTTGTTGTCGACAATGATCGTTGGAGCCAAGGTCAGATACGATCGCTGTCACCCTATCGACTAGAATTGGAGAAGGCTCTATTCGAGCGGGATTTCCAGAGACTATGGTGAGGAAGGGAGATTAGTAATGAAGAGGTGGATGGTGGTGGTGGTGGAGTTGGAGCGTCGAGGGAGGTCGACGGTGTGGGACTCTGATCGATGGTCCGTGCACGGGCCGCACTTGGTCGGAGAAGAGGGAAGTGAGAAGAGAGATGATTTGGGTCATCGATAGAGGAGATGCAGCAGAGGAGCTCGAGGAACTTGAGAGCTCTAGCGATGTACCCACGTGCCGCAGCTTGAGAATTCGTCCGCTGTGAAGGAAGAAGGGTGGAGTCCGGGCCAAGAGAGAGAATGAGGGGAAGAAGGGTTGTTGAGGAGATTAGAAATTAGGGCCAAGGTTTTCTTATGGTGGAAAAGTGAAGAAAGGGAGGGTTAGGGTTTTGTTGAGGAGTAGATGGTGATGGAGCCTTCCTCTCAGAATCTGGAAAAAGAGGGAGGTATAATCGAAAGATTATTAGACTTGGGATTTTGAGATGGGTATTTGGAACGTATTTGGTATATATAAAAGTGTATCTAAATAATAATAAAAATTAAAAATTAAAATAAAATGTATTAGGAACATTTTTTTGACCTGGAACGCATTTTTTCCGTTCTATAACCTTGGTACAAAAAATAAGTGTTTCGGATTAAAAATTGTCTAGTGTTCATAATTTACCATTTTGGTGTAGTGAGGGGCTGAATGGAAGTGAAGGAATTGGTAAATGAATGAATGAATGAAGGATTAATGAATGGATGAAGTGAATGACTAAATGCATATATGAATTTGGAGGGACTGAATGATATATGGGTGAATAGGGATATGGATGAATGAATTGGTGAATGGTGGGTGAATGAGTGACTGAATGAAGGCTGGTAGATGAAAGGGTGTATGGATAGATGAATGAATGAAGGGGTGGATGGATAGACAAATGAATGAAGGGATAATAGGGGTGGCTGCTCCCTCCCTCACACTGCTGCTACTGCAGCAGTTCCTAACTGCTGCTGTCCACAGGACAACAGCTCTTCTCGAGCAGTGCAGCTACTGCACGCTGCTGCCAAAACAGCAGTTGTCTCCTCCCATCCTTCATACTCCCTCACTCTCTAACTCTCTCTCAATCACTCTCTATATCCCTCTCTCACTCTCAACTCCACACACACCCCTAAATAAAATGAACAATATAAACCATTACACCACACAGACCATATATATATATATATATATATATATATATATATATATATATATATATATATATATATATATATATATATATAGAGAGAGAGAGAGAGAGAGACATACACAAACTTAAATATATAACAATGAAAATATATATAAGATACAATATGATACCATGAAGAACATGTATGATAAAAAAAATATATATATAAGATACAATATGATACATTAAGATACCATGAAGAACATGTATTGATACTCAAGAACACAACTCCATCACCCAAAATCTGAGATTAAATCATAAATAAATCATTCACACAAAATATCAAACACTAGATGTGTCCAAAATTGGGGGTTTCCTACTTGGACACAAAACTCAATAAGGATACATCCTAATGACTTCCAAATGGATCCAAAATGGACACAAATGGAGACACAACCATGGGGGTCATTCCTATGGATTCAAAATGGTCCTATATGCATGTAGGAGTGAAATAGAGGAGAGATTTTACCTTCCGGGTGTTCAAATCCAAAGAAACTCCTCCCGATACGACAATGACACGAAGAGACCTCCAAAAGGACACGAACAAGATCCAAAACTCCCCAAACTAGCTAGCTCCTCCTCTTGATTGAAATAGAGAAGAAAAGAAGAGGATTGATGAAGAAATGGATTGATTTTTGAGGTGGAATCAATGGAGGCTCCTCTCTAATTTGGGGAAGAACAAGAGAGAGAAAATTTAGGGATAATAACAAATGAATATTGCTCAAACCTATCCCCTATGTGTCCGGCCAAGCCTAGCAAGGTGTTCCTATTTGCTAATGTCTAAAATACCCCCCCACTTGTCTCTTATTGATTTAATTAAAATAGGTTTTAGATTGAGGCTAATCTAGTCTAGTTTTAAGTCTCTAATTAAACCAAACTTAGTCATAAAAATTTAGTCCAACATACTAACTTAATTTAATGTCATGTGGGCCATGTTTAACTAATGAGTGGGTCCTACTAGAGTCAAGGCTACCCCGGGTCCCCGATACAAGTCGGATTGAGTTGAAATTCGAACCCGACTCAAATAACCCCAAAATAATATCATAAATAATAAAATAAATTCAAAATATTCTAAAATGAAAAAAATGACCAAAATACCCCTGTTCTTGAAAACTGGAGGTGATATCTCTGGGCCTATCGTACAACGGTCCGGACTCCAACAGGCAATACGCCATTCTCTCTGGTTTTTGGGAGCGAAGCAGTTCTTCCTCTAGAAATCCAGATTCCTTCTTTTCGAGTAGCCTTAGCCAGTGAGTTGACTGCCGAAGAAAGCTACTATCTGTGACTTCAGAAGCTCGATGCGCTGGACGAAAAATGCTTGTTAGCTCAGCAGCACATTGAGCTATACCAAGCACGTCTTTCCAGAGCCTTCAATCAAAAGGTGAAGGAAAGAATCTTCCAAGTTGGTGATCTAGTCTTAGCAGTGAGAAGACCAATGGTCATGACGCACAAGACAAAAGAAAAATTCTAGCCTTAATAGGAAGGTCCTTTCGTTATAGAATCAATATATTCTAACGGTGCGTACCGACTAACCAAGCCTGATGGTGACTTCCTCATGATGCCTATCAACGGCAAGTTCCTGAAGAAATATTATGTGTAACCTTCATGAACAGCGTTCACATATATTCAGTCATGTAAATGTACAGTGCAATATTTATGTGATTCAAAAAAATTATTTAACTATTATCCGTATTTCAAGAGTCTTGAATATGCCATGGATAATAGGTCCTCCAAAAAGATTTCCCCAGTGGAATCATTTTCGTTTTTTGACTCTGCCAAAACTCGGTTTGACGAAAACAAGTCACGTTCCTATTACCCCTGAATTATTTTCCGATAATTATTTCCCCAGTGGAATGATTAAGAAACGTTTTGCCACGTCCATATAACTCTGAGCAAAGCATTCATCAAGGATAATCACATCCATATTATCTCTGGTCAGATATAGAACATCCTATGCTATTACGTCTATATTACCTCTATTAGCAGCTTCTTTTAACTTATTAACTATATTCAAGAACCCTGAATATAAAACGGATAATAAGTCCACATCAAATTCCCCAGCGGAATGCCTACCAGAAATATCCTTACTATGTCCACATTACCTCTAGTTCTGATATTTCACAAAACCACATTCATGAACTTTGAAAGCCAAAAGATTTTTTATTCTTTAAACGTCTATCAAAAGACGGAGAAAAAGATATAAGAGCCATGACGGCTAAAAGAGAAACAGTTACAAACAAAAATCTAAGGGATACACAATCGATTGATATTATCCCTTAGAGCCGCGATTTCGGCTTCAGACTTCGCGGTAGCTCGACGGCGCACCTCTTCTTGACGAGCAGCTTCATCCAGGAAAGGGATCAGGTTCATGTGCTCTCCCTCCAACTTTACCAGTTGTTCTTTTAAGTGGTCGGAAGTTGTGGTGGTCATGACAGCCTGAGCCAAATAGTCCTGCTCAGATGTCGCTCAACTCAAGCTGGCCTCCAGTTGAGCAATCTCGCTTTGGATATGCACAATATGACTATATTTTTCAGTAATCTGGACAGCCAGCTTATTCTTCAAAGCAGCACGTGCCTCACTCGCAGCATTGAACTACTCATACTGGTCAGCTAACTCACAGATCTCTTGAACGAGGGCATCCTTCCTTGCCTGGAAAGTAGCCTCCTCCTCCATGAGAGCCGCGATCAGAGCCTCATCTTCTGCATGGAACATCGACGTCGGGCTCTGTTGTTTGGCATCTCAGAATATGGCCACCTGACCCTCCAGATCATTCAAAACCTTCCTTAGAGCATTAGCCCGCTCTTCATAGCCGGCGATGCTCTCAAGGGCCGCCACTTGGCATTCAGCAACAGCCTTCACAGGGCCAAATGCGGTGTTTCGATTCAGGATTCCAGGAAGCTTTACTTTTAGGATATAATAGAAATCTTTGATGACTTCTTGGGCTATCTTATCGTCTTCAGTAGAGATTATCGGGGAGGATGCTTGATGAGGCTCTTCTGCTCCAAGAAGAGATGCCTGACAAGAAGTCAAACCTGGCAAGAAAATAATATATACATCAGTAACCAAAAAAGGAGAGTGTGAAATAATTATAATTTCGTACCTTCGACATGCTCAGCGCCAACTTGGGCTAAGTCATCGGTCTTGGCTTCTGGGAAATCGAGAGTAGGCCCAGGCTGTTCAAGAAGAACAATATCAAGGCCTCGAGCGGCATCAGACCGGGTATCTTCTACAGTCCCAGCTGGACCGGGAGCAGATTCAGCAACAGCCCCCTCAGTAGGCTGTTCAACCTCTCCTTCTGCAGCCGATGCCGGCTCACTAACGGATCCCTTCGTACCAGTAAATTTAGAGGAGCCGGGGACAACCTCTATTTCTTCCCTAATGCCGAGGGTTATTTTTATGAACGATTCCTTCTCTTTGTCTACAAGGGAACGGGAACGTACAATCGTGGTCAGCCTTACGAGGAGCATAGAAGTCGAAAAATCTCATTCGAAGAGAGGCACAAAGATAACATACCTGCAGGAGGATGAGTCGATTGGACTTGATTCTCGTCCAACTCTTTTAGTATGGCCCCGATTTCAGACATCGCTCCCAAGGAGATATCGAAAGAAGGACTAGCTCCCTAGTCGCCACCATAAGCCAGGCATTCGCCCTGATCATCCTTTGATTCAGCCTCCTTGACTGGGGAAGGCTGAACGTCGTCTGTCGGTCGAGAACAAGGAGGGGACATTGTTGTTACGTCCACTTTCTTAGATGAGGAGGCACCTGCGTCAGCTGCAACTTCAGGGTCCTATGCAAAGGACAAACGCAAGGGTGAGAAAGCTTATAATGGTTTGACCAAAATGGCTATGGAGTCTAGGAAAGGATCTACCTTCTGAACAGTAACGGCATACGACGCCATTCCACTTCTTCCAGTTTCTCGGGAAGACCTTCTCAAGGGAGGTAAGCCAACACCCACTTCCTTGGCTCTCCTTAGGGCGACAGTCTTCTTCTTCCTCTTTAAAGTTGGCTCCTGGGCCAATTCAGTTGAAGCTTTCCTCTTCTTAGGAGGATTGGAAGGAGCAGAATCATCATTTTTGTGTCCTCTTTTGGAGGCACTGCCGGCTCCCTAAGGATATTTTTCGGCCATGGTACTGTGGCTGGCTTCACGGTTGGAGCAGCGCTCTCCTTCTTACGGCCCTTCGGCGCCTTTTGAGCACATGTCACAGAAAGGGGGCCATACCGAGTCCCCAATATCAAGCTCAGTTCACGATCATATCGGGGATGAAAAGTATTGATCTGTACATAAAATTTGGCAGCAGCATAGCACAGGTGGGTCTCAGGCTTATCCAAGGACAGGGTGAAGATTGCCTCCGTGCATCCAGTATTGTAATACATCCAGGCACGCGCCCCGTCAATTAAGCTGCCTATTGACTCCAAATGCGGGCTAACATTTTCTAAAAGGAGCTGGATGTAGCCAAACTGCCACACGAAATGACTCGGCAGGTATGGCTCCAGATAGGCATGGTTACTATTTCTGAGCACCAGATACGACGGTTTAATAGACTGAAGCCAGTAAAATGCCCCAGCCCCTCATCCACTAAGATATCTCCTATATTACCGCTGCCGGACGGAAGGGATATCGTGAAGAACTTATAGTTCTGCAAGAAGCTTAAAGCCTTTCTGCAAGCGGGTACATCAGTGACGGCCCAATCCGCATCACGGAATATGCGAAGAAAGGCATCTCCCGCCAAAGAGTCCGCCACTGGTCCATCGTTCATCAGGGTAGGACAATGCAGTTGTAGCCACTCCATCAAGAAATGATACGAAAGTTCGGTCCGGGCGAAGTTGGCTCTGCCGTCAGGAGTCACCGCATTTCTAACAAAGTCCCGTAGACCCCGTCCAGTGGCACAGACCATCGTGGGAAGCAAGGCAAAATCGTATCCGAATGCTAGCTTCACAGCCGAAAGTATTATGCTCCGGCTTATCCTCTCAATAGTCCCTGAACTTCCAGGGACTATGCAATCACGAAGCCAGATCATCAAGAAAGCTGCAAGCACAACTTTCTCCGACAATGGATATTCAGCTTGGCGAAAGTAGTGGCCGATTGGGGACTTCCCCCTAAGGATCATCACTGTCCTCAGTATTTGGACGTATCATAATCTGTCATCCAGACTTCTATCTTGGACTTGGTCATAGGTTTTAAAATCAAAAAGTAGGTCGGATCCTCTCCTTCTCCTTGAACGAAGACGTAGCCCGTCCAAACTCTTGTGTGGGGATTGGCCCCCTCGATCCTCCATTTCTTGTTAATCCTTTGACAGATGAGGAGGTGGCAGAGCAACTCCTTGTATACATCAATCATATCGTAGTTCTCATTCTCTAGATCTCGGAGCTCCTCATCATAAGATACATACTCTTCATACGGCTCTGTGCCCCAGGGAAGCTTCGACACTTCCTGTATCTCATGGAGAGCCAATCGTATCTTCCCATCCAGAGTAAAGAAAGTACAAGTGTGAAGGTTATATAACTCCGCCAAAGAGACAAACATTGGCCAATTGACCCTTACGCCATATTGGGTGGCCCTAATAGCATAAAAAGGCCAGCAGCCTTCAGGGTGGCTTCATACGTAGAAAGTATCCAGCCAGTGAGGTTGCTCCAGAATAAAGATGGATACCTCCAACCTTCCATCCGTATCTACCCTACAGGAACGACACGTCCCCCGACATCATCAGATTGCAAAGTGTGTCGGCAACATAAGGGTGGAGATCAGTCGGGATGTCATTCATTACGACACTAGGTTGCAGCCCCCCGTAGAGTAAGATGTAGAGGCCCGAACATACTTAAAAGTGTCCTTCTTTCGATCATCTGAGTCGAACTATATTCTTCCGGAGACGACCCCGGGGAGCTCAGGAGTTAGCTTCCACTTCATTCGTCGCCGCACGGCTAAGACAGTAAAAGATGATAAAGGATACTGACGCTTCATCGACGGTAGCCATATCTTCTGATTGTTCAGCCTGACCGCCAGTGGATTTCTCAAGCGTATCGCCTTACCATCTTCGAACCCCACACTGTCGCCGAACAAGAAGTGCGGCTTCTTGAAACGATATGCTCCTCCAAGCAAGAACTTCTCATCGTTAATCATCTGCTTCAAGAAGGTCTTATCCTGTTCATGTATGGCGAGTGTTCATTCCGTAGGCTGGTTATGACTGATCTTGGCCTAAACCTTGCTGACTGTGTTGGTTATGAGACTTGTCCCGAGGACTTGACAAGCAGAGCCGAAAGGGATTCTATCAAGTTCCAGGACAAACATGTTAACTACAAGGACAAAAGAGAAAGTCAGACTCAGAATCTGCAGGAAAAACTAAGTGCTGGCGGAATCTTATACGCCCAAAGGGCTATGCGCCCAAAGGGCTATGGGCCCAAAGGGCTATGCGCCCAAAGGGCTATGTGCCCAAAACAACATGTGGGCGCATAACATACAGCAACATGTGGGCACATAACATACATTAGCATGTGGGCACGTAACATATAGCAACATGTGGGTGCATAACACACCACAATGCTGGTGCATGCTTCTGTGGGCACATATGAATGCTCACAGAAGCATGTTGCCTTGGACGCATGCGCCCAGGTAGAAGGAAAGTCTGAGCGTCGTAAATTAATGCTCAAGAGTTTGTTTTGAGGCGTAGCCTCACCCAAGTTCAGGTCTTGGACTGGCGATGACGCTGTTGCAGGAGGAGAGCCACTCGGTGCAGCTTCTTGCCCTTCGTAGTTCTCTTGGCGGCCTTGGGAGACACGGTTCGAGCAGAGAGGAGATGAAAAGTCAATTGAAATTTCTAAGAGAAAAGGGAATAATAAATTTTCTCTCTCTTCAAGGCCTATTTATAGGCATGGGCTGACCACTATGCGCCCACTACTCCTATGCGCCTATGCGCCTATTGCACACTATGCGCCCACTACGACTTATGCGCCCACGTGAAGACCCACTCTCTTGTACATTATACGACTGCCACTTGCTGACATGGATAATGCATGAAGGATGGACCTCTTCAAATTCTACCCCAATGAATCTGTCAGTTCAGATTTTCGAGAAAGATCTCAACAGGCATCTCCCTGACAGACTGACCAAACTCTATGCGCCCAAAGTAAGAGCTATGCTATGCGCCCACTGCATCATGAGAAGACGGTCTATGCTTTTTTCCAAAGTATTTCGAACTCGTTCAAGTATTGAAAACTTTGAAGGGGGTCTTGTAGAAGCATGAAAATTTTAGCAGACTTGACAACCATACACCCAAGCTAGGGAAGACATATGCGCCCAAGTCACTAGTGAAGACATATGTGCCCCAGTCACCAGTGAAGTCATATGCGCCCAAGTCACCAGTGAGGTCATATGCGCCTAAGTCACCAGTGAGGTCATATGCGTCCAAGTCACCAGAGTGAGCTATGTGCCCGTGCACCCACTCTAGGATCCTCCAGAAGGAGGTGCATAACCCTGTTTTCGGCTATACGCCCAAGCCAGAACAGCCCCCGACTCGGTCAAACCCAAGATCAATCGTGCACCAAAGCAGACGGCTACGTCATTCTCCACGAGCAGTCGTACACCGAAGCATGCGGCCACGTCAACACAACGATCAACCCACGATCACGCAGTCTGCATGCGCCTACACCCTATGCGTCCAAAGCAGAACCATGCGCCCATATGAAAACTAGTGTGTTTTATCATGTGGGCATATAACATCATTCCAGTACAAGGACGACTGTAAAAAGGGGTCTCATACCTCTTAAAAACACAAAATGGAGAGCATTTTCAAAAGCCAAATTGCTGTACTTCTTGCCAGTAAGCCGAGAGTTAGCAATTTTCTTAGGTTTTCTCCCACTTTTATAATTAGAGTGTCAACAGAGTAAAGGAGCAATTGTCGCTCGATCTCTATCGTCCCATTCCCCAAAATTCTTTTTGTACTCGGGGATCCTCAGCACAGGATCTCTCAGGCGTACTCGATTTGTGGTGCCTTGCGCCAATAAGAAAAGACAGCATTTTTTCTTTTTTTTGTGTGTGTCCACAGGGGACTAGTCCCCTGGGCAAGTTTTGACCCACCCGATAACCCTGTGGTAGTCGTATCACCGCTACAGAATGAGGGCCAGACTTCGCATACTCAGTTGCAGTAGGAGGATCCTTTGCCTCCATCGCCTCATTTCCTGCCATGCCGCCTCAGATGCCTGAACCGGATGGCCAGGCCCAGATGTTTTAATTTTTCCAAACCATGATGCAACAACAGATACAGCAGCATATACAATAGACGGAGGCCATGAGACAGCTTGATGATGGTCTTGAAGAGGCTGACAGCACCAGCACCAGTACCTGCTCAGCCAGTAGGCACGATTTGTGACAATCGACAGATGAACCTGAAGCCATTTGAAGGTAAAGAGACACCGAAGGAGATCACAGAGTGGATGATCAGAACTCAAAAGCTTCTAGATGCTTCGTAGCTACCAGCAGACATATGGATGACAACCGTGCAGACCCAGCTTGAAGGGAATGCACATTACTGGTGGGAGTCGATCGAGCGATACATGGATAGAGACTAGACTTGGGAGCAGTTTTTGGAGTATTTTAAGGCAAAATACTTCCCAGCTACAGTTAGAAACGATATCTACGATCAGTTTCTCCATCTCAAGTAGAAGAATATGACCGTAGACAAGTATGATGTAGAATTCAGTCATTTCAGTAGTTTTGGTACCATCCTGATACCGAATGTCTTAGAGAAGGCACAAAGATTTCATTACGGATTGACGAAGGAGCTCCAGAGATACACTACATCACAGTACAGAGTTTTTTATGCCAAGGTGTTAGGAGAAGCCCGTCTTCAAGAGGCTATCAATAAAGACCTAGTACTTCTGAAACTTCCTACTACCATAGCAGTACCATTCAGAGGACAATAAGGAGGACCTATTCGACAGCCAAGAGGACTTCGTCAACAGAGAGTCACTTTGTACCCGACAAAGGAGCTCTCGACTTGTCACTATTGTGGAAATAAGGGACATCTTCATAGAGACTGTAGAAGGAGACCAGGTTAGTTTCTGATATGCGGATCTAATCAGCATCGGGCTAGGGAGTGTCCATAGTATCAAGACGGAGCATTACAGGTACTAGCAATTGAAGCACCGCCACCCCCAACACCAGGAGGACACTAGAGAGGACCACATTTACCACCACAAGAGGCCCAATTCCAGAGAGCCAAACAGCAAGAGAAAGCGTAAACAAATGGTAAGGTCTACGCCATCACACCAATTAGGGAGCTACCTGCGGGTGTGCCTATTATGGGTACCATTGCTGCAACTATTTTGTTTGAGTTCCTTAATATCATCTATAGTACTATATAGTCATGTATAGCATAGTTACTTCACCCTTATCCAAGAATTAAAATTTTTTTATTATGAGAAGATAGGATTTCATGTTAGACAGAACTAGGTAAATAGCTAAGGTGGGTAGAATCCTATAGATATTTTTTATAGTATTAGTTGGAATAGCAGTACTAGGAAGATTGCCATATATCAGGGATGACTGGCCGATCATAAGCTTGATTAATGGTGATTTATTTCTTCTGTTAGTAGTCGAGGGACATGGACTATCATGGTGCATGGTCTACCCTTGTCCTTGTTTGGTTGTAGGGTTGTGCTATTGTGTTATGATTGCCCATGAACCAAAGTTTTGACACAGAGTTCTTTAGCCTGAACCTAGCCTTACAATGTATTACTATCTCGATGAGATATAACGTCTATTTTTTGGTATGATATAGTGGTGTCATATTACTTTAATGATATGATATATGACTACGAATATATTAAACCTAGATTATGACCACTTAGACCCATTGGTATTAGCATCATCTAGAAATCGTATATGGTTAGTTTTCTTTATCCTATGAGTTAGTGTAATTTTGAATACGAAATTCTTTAAGGTGGGTAGTTGTAAGCCCCCTAAATTTTTAGGATTGTTTTAATTTTATATATTTATTAAAATATATTTTCCTATATTTTGATAACTAAATACTCTTTTCTGTAGCTTTGAGTTTAGGATCACAAGAAAGGCCAATTTCTCGAAACGCCCTTTATATGTTTTAATCTAGACAGATTTATCTTCATTTTGATATATCGTGTGACACTCGAACATGTTCTCTTATGTTCAATTTTTATTATACAACTTTCGGGTCAATCTAGGCCATTTTATTATCTAATGTAAAATTTGCCGTATCTACCAATTTAATTTCGGGACTCAACTTCAATCCAACCGTTCGACCCAATATATAATTTTGACCTATTCCGAGCCTACTACACATATGCCAATGGTGTGCCACTCAATTGAGTTCTTATGTGCTACTTATTTTCAGATGGCATACAAGACCCAAATATTAGACTTTTTGAACTCAATTCGATCCGATTAATTCTACCGACCCAAAACTAGTCCAACCAGGGTTCATAGATCCTATTCTAGGGTAACCTAACCTATTAGAAATATTTTAGATTAATTTTAGTCGATTAATTTTCAGCCATATTAATTCAAATCATATTTTAAATCAACCCAATATCTACTTTCCTAATTTGGATTCTAGTTTTAATCTATTGGGACAAATCTTGGTTTATCTTTTGATTGAACTATCAAATCTCACAAAACCTAATTCTAGTGAATTCCAACCCTCTAAACTTGGATTCTTTATAATTTAAACTTCATATTTTCGTCCGCCAACCCCCTTCCCATATAGAAAACCGACCCACTTCCCAACTTTCTATCTGTGCTCACCTTCTGGTTTTTCGATAGAAAAATTCCCCTTACTCGAACCCTTCACCCCTTCCAACTTCATCGCAACCCTCCAAACATCTTCCTTTTTCACCACAACAAGCCACTAATTAGCCACGATATCTTTTGGTGGGGGAACAATCTACCCCCAACACAACCGAACCTATTTCAGCCACACACCAGGTTCGTCTTCTTCACGCGTGTTTTTTCTCAACTTTTAGCTATCTTTTTATCATGAAAATAACTCTAATGCGTAGCCCTACATGTCCCCTAACTCCCTACAAAATTTCAGGACATGTTTGTCTTCGTTTGGTCGAGGCACGCGTTCCACAGAAACATGTACAGGTTGAACCAATATTCTCGCACGATGGTTTCGTCTATTTGGATCGCTTTTCGACACCAAAAAAATACTTGTTAATGATCCTAACTCGTCCCTCTACATCCTCAATCAATTATATTTACATATTGTTGAAGTTTTTATATATATTTTCTTCCATCTCCATAGAGTAAGTATTTGAACATCAAAATTTCATTGAACCTCATATTGCTTTGAACCCAAAACTTGATAATAAATGTCTATGATGCCAAACGTGTGCTCCTTGATATAAAATCATATTTTTCCAATATTTATTGATTTATTCTAGAATTTTAAAATATTGAGTTTATATTTACTTTTGATTTCAATTTAATCGACAAGTTGGCCCTATTATGCCGAGAAGTTGATATATTTATTAGAAGCATATTTTCTTATAAATATTATAGTCAAATAATATTAATAAATATTTTAGTAATTATTCTAGAATTAATAAGTATTATTATTTTTATCTAGTAGCATGATGATGTATGTATTAGACATGATTATATATACATTGGATATGCTAGATGGCTAGAATATGTTGTCACTTTGTTTTTCATATATATAAATATATATATATATATATATATATATATATATATATATATATATATATATATATATATATATATATATATATATATTTCATATATATATTTCATATATATATATATATATATATATATATATATATATATATATATATATATATATATATATATGAAAAACAAAGTGACAACATATATATATATATATATATATATATATATATATATATATATATATGAAATAGTTTCATTTATTTCATAATTTAAAGTGATTATTTTCATGTTATAAAATATTATTTTTATGTTCAAGATACTTCATGTAGAGGATATGTTATATGTATATGAAATAGTGTCTATAAATAGTATGTATATTTATGGTAGATATGTTGTCTTCGAATTAGAATTGATTTTAGTTGTTTATATTTTAGGGGTTTGTGATTGTTCGACTGCAGTTGGAGTCGGACCATTGATTTACTCTATTTCTGATATTCCAGGAAAGATACCTTGCCTTTGCTTTACTGTTTAATTTATATTTTTTATTTTCGTTGTGTGTGTATATGTGTGTGTTGACTAAGTTAGTGAATGTACTTTGTTTGAGAAGTTATTGGTATAACTTCTATGGCCTTGACATGTATTACTACACGACACCATGAGTGAGGTTTCATATACATGAGTTAGCATAATGACTGGCCATTGGTGTGTTGACTCATTGAATAGTTAGATGTGTCTGGGTAGGATGACTTGCATTGAGATATGGGTTGTCCGAGTCATGGATATAAGTTGTACAAGTCCATGGGTGGGGAAGACTACCAAAAGACGTATAGGATTACCTTATTAGATTTTATAATCTTCGAAGGAGATTGCTAGTCAATAGCCTCATAGATAGGTTCATAGCTAACTGTGTGGTTCATAGTTCATAGATATCGGCTCATGATCCGATGCTAGCCTGTGATTCGGTGTTATATCTTTATCACCTACCCATACGTCCAAAGTCGTCTTCAACATGCATTCATATAGCTATGGGATATTGCCTTGTCATGGAATAGTGTGCCACCCTTGTCCTTGTTTGCCTGTAGGTATGTTTACTATTTCGATGACGGACAATTGGACCGTGTTGTGATTTAGGATTATTCTTTTATATTTATTCAGTTTTACATTAGCATGTTCCTTTTGTATCTTGTTTCATCCCTTTGAGGACTTGCTTCTTTTCTAGATCCGGATGGGCATTCGTATCCCACTATCTACGGGCTGGGAATTGAGATATGTTATGTTGTTGAGGACTTAGAGGTGTTTCCTGAGGAGTTTCTCTGGGATTGGAGGATGGTACAGTTAGAGCCATGAGCATCATTATCTAGTTAGCCAATATTTCTTGGCTAGTCATATTTTATTTTAATATTTCTTTATTCAGCATTGTATTTCTTTTTCACGAATATTTCCATCAGACTATATTTTATAGACAGATTATTTGTATTTGGTATTCATTTCTGTGTTATATTTTATTTCAGTTCATTTGTCATATTTCTGTCTTTATTGTTGTTGTTATGTGGATGAGATTATAGAGATTATATATTTTCCTATGACTATGTAGTTTAGGTACAATATACTACGACTGGAGTAAGTCCATTAAATTGTAGCTTATTCTAGCTCGTACTAGCATGCACATGTCTTGGTTCCTATGTATTTGTAACTGGGGCGTCACATAGAGAGAATGAAAATAGAAATTAGAATAACTTTGGTATGTTGTCCCTATCAAATTTTGATGTGCCCTTAATAAAAAATTGACTTAGTCTGTTGTCCTATGTGTTGTCCCCTATCATGTGTCGCCTCTAACAAACTGCATAGTGACCTTAATATTTGCCTTTATTTAAGGTAAAATAACCTTTCAAACAAACAAAAAAACACAAGATAGATCTAGTAATTATTATAATTTGGTATGTATTGTTCTTATCTATATCCATCGAAGAGAGACTGCATTAGTTACACCCAAGAAAGAAGCTACGCATAAGTGCTTATGATTAAGATATTAAGATCTTCTTTACTTAGGATCAAGATATTAAGGTTTTCTTTCTTCCACAAGATTTAGTGGAAGTATGTATATGTTGATAATTGATCATGTTTATGATATTGAACTTTCAAAAAGTTTATAGGATTTTCTTGCCTTTTTAGTCTATCAATATGTGCTTGAATATAAACCCCTCAATTTGTACACGAAGATCATTAAAGGATTCCTTAAGTAATCCAAGCAAATTAGCCAATACAACAAAAATCTATATATTTTGGATCCATCTACTTGATCACTAGTAAATTATATTATATTTGAGGCCCCTAAGTTATTGAACAATTTCCATATAGGATGTTCCATACATCAATCTTGGACAAGTTTGTACTCACAACGTTGATCAATAAGTTACGAGTCTTGTCTAGGGGCCAAGGGTAGATTTAGGGGGTGGGACCTAGGTGGGGTACATGCCACCCCAAGTTCCTAACATATCTTTACTAGATCCATATGTTGAGAAATCTAGCCTTATTCGATGATGGTTGTACAATCTAGAGTGTCTTGGAGTGTTAGTGGGAGTTACAATGAAGATAATAGAGTATCAGTGGCTAACATGAGCATATTTCAAAGCGTAAAATAGAGCATCGATATACTGACAGTATATCGACAATATACTACCAATATAATATAACTTGCCAAAATTTTAATTAGCTTTATATGGCCAAATTTTGGCCACATAGTAAATTATCATTATATTGCCATTGTACTGTCAGTATACCGCCAATGTGTAATTTTGTGTAGCATGGGATTGATGTCAGGATCTATCCATAAATAATCGGGTATGAGTGTGTGCTTACATCCAACCTTCGTCATTGTTTGACGGTAGTATATTGTATCGACGATAGTATATTGTTTATACCTTAAGCTATCTTTCTAGTTATTATAATAGTTTAGTCGTACTCCAATACCCTATCATAGTATAGGCGACAATCACGGGTACGAATATGGGTATTTATATGTTGCATAATTTGGGGTGCTTGTGACATACTCTGTCTTTCGTATTTTGGGAGCGAGAAATGACAATATGATAACTGATAGTTGTGTCTAACTATTCCCAAAATAATATCCTCAACTATCTTCTACAAAATCGCATAATGTACACGAATACACAAACAATTTTTTGCAACAAGATCGCACAAATAATTAATTATGTAACTTATTAAAGAAGTAAAGTATTCAGTTTCATCTACTTAGCATGTTATCTACCAATTAGGGGTCAATTAGGTTCAGTATAGACTAAAATACTTAGGTATGGGTTAAGTGTTCTAAAATAACACATATAAGTCAAATCAATATTTCGAACTTCACAACATGACAATAGGAAAAAGTAGGTAAAAGTTTGACTAAGAAGTCACATGTATTATTTTGAATTTTATACAAAAAATTACTTAGATTCTAATGTTACATGTTCATTAGAATCGACGGATTCCCCGTAGGATACAGATTCTAAGGTATCACAATTTGAAGCTTTGGTGGTTTAATTAGGAGTTCGTCTAGAAAGTGATATATTCTAATTTTTTTAGAAATTAATAAGTTATTTGATTTAATTACTAGAAAATTAATATAAGATATGATTTCTCACCAAGATTGCACAATTTCAAACGGTTCCAAATTTATACATCGAAAACTTCTATAATCTCAAAAACAACAAAAATAATCTAAAAAAAAGAGAGTAATTGTTACTCTCATGGATGCCTCGACGTATAATAATTAGGGAATATAAAGTATTGATACTCGATTATGGAACTGATCCAATAAGTCTCACACAAAAAGGACGTCAATAGAGAAAATTATACCTCTCCAAAGTCGAAAAAGCTGTCATAATTCACATAATAAAATTTGGTAAAAAAACAAAAAACCTAAAAGAAAAGCCTAGTTACAAATAGGAAAACCTAACTAAAGAAGCGGCCATGATTAATCCTAGCTAGGATCTTGTGGCTCAGGATACGCCATTCATCCGGTCAATACTTGTTTAAGTAAATACTAGGTGTCTCAATCACTGGCAAGCAAGTTTAGTATAAGAGATATGATCATCAGACATATATAGTAAAATGTCCCAAACTATATATATATATATATATATATATATATATATATATATATATATATATATATATATATATATATATATATATGATCATGAAGCTAGTAATACAAAATTAAGAACTAAAAAAAAGTATACAATCATACATGATTATATCTAGTTGTAGTCTAGAATATATACAACCATGTTCCTTGTATGCAGGTATAAGATCTGTAATGCCCCGGTTCTAAAATATGTAGGAATAGGAATGCGTACACAGGCCAGCTATGTATTAAGTGGACTCCAGCCCAGCTTGAATACGTTTAAGCTGTCTTGGGGTTCTAATTCTATCTATCAATCAACTATAAATATATCTATCTCAATTCACAAGATAAGTAGCATCAAGAATGAACAGTATATGTCATGGTCTGCAGCCAATTGACATATATGTTTGAAAAGACCCAAAAATAATATAGGTCTATAAAACTAAGCTAAAGAGAAGAATAGAAATAATGAATAATACAAAAGCACGATAAAATACCTGAGCCAGATACAACAATACCTCCATAATCAGGGACTATATCTGTTTGACCAACTATTTGGAGAGATCACCAGGTCCTCATGGGACAAGCAAGGTACATAATATACATGCCAATAAATAATAAAGAAAATAAGATCTATAGGTATCTACTATATCCAGTCTAAGTGATATGCACGTGAGAACACTTTTCAAATATCAGACTTCAAGTACCGAGGCTCACAAGCACCTCGGCAACTCACATCCAAGGCACCGTGGCGTGGTACCTTGCACAAACGTGTCAAAAAAAAACCAAAGCTCGGGTATAGAGACAGTGGCAAACGAGTCAGGTAACAACCAAGTCCCGACTATAGAGACAGGCTAAACGTGTCAAGGTAGCCTGATATGACGGTAATATTCTTTCCACCCCATTATCTAGATCTATCCAGTCAAGTCATGTAAAGTCAAATAGATCTCAGGTACAAGCACTAAATCCTGCAGCCTATCACGAAGTTCGTAGCCATGAATATCTTATGTAGGCCCCGTATCATGATCATGTCAGTATCCTACGGTCTATCGTGTCAATGAAATACGAATAAAATGCATTTCCATTCATAGTATCGATACCCGATATCTATATAACGACATCGGCACCCAGATACAATTCGGACGCAAAGTATCAACTATTTATACGTCCTAAATGTTAATAAACAAGAAATAAAACAACAATAAAGGAAAGGAAACTGAACTGTAACATTGACAGGGTATACTTGTCTGTAACTTCCAATTGTAAATATGACGGTCTGGCTCCGAGATCCTCGCTACGCCCGTCACGCACAACTATAATAAATATTCTATTATCAATACCTCACTGCCACTCACCTTATATAGACTTACCTTATATAGACCATAATAATATAAGTTTACCAAAACTAGTCATATTAACTATTCTACACAATATAACATATATGTCATTAAATCTACCCATAAAAATAATATATTAATAATATAGTTTATAATATAATTTACATAAATCAGTTATAATATAAATCAGTTATAATATAATTTATATATTATAGTTATAATATAATTTATATCTCCTTTTTTTTTACATAAATCAGTTATAATATAATTTATATATTATAGTAATATATATTAATTACAATTTACAACAGGAAAAGAAAGGACTCAAATATGTAGAGGAATTGAATTTGGTTTTCGGATATTCGGATAATAACTAAATTTTTAATATTTTAGATTTCAGATATTCGAATAATAGCATTCAAATTTTTTTAGCTAATCGGATCGGATATTATCCGATATCCGTTAAACTAGATGGATACGAATTCGAAGTGTTAAAAGAGATATCCGTTTGAATATCGGATTCAGATATTGTAAAAAAAAATCAGATACGGTTACGGATATTGCCCTGTCCGTACCGATAAGCATCCGTTAACACTCCTACAACGGCGGATACTATTTTGACCTGAAATTACCATTTTACCCATGTGTCCAGAATTAGACTTATGGGTAGCTAAATTTAGATATTTTTGTTATGTCAAACACGTTGGTGATATCTGTTTCAACATCCTGGGATGTTTGCGAAAGTTTAGCTTTCATGGCTCACAGATTGGACTAGTTACTTATTGGGACGTGGTCGATTCTACACCAGGCAAGTATACCTTGCCAACTTGTACAATATATTTTATGTGCATGTTTTCGACTTCTCTGTTGTTATTTTCCTTATATTGTTATATTCATGATTATATTATCCTGTGTCTAGTTTACTTATATTGTTTCTTAGTTTACCTTTTTATCATATTTCCAGCTTATATGCATGTTCTTGATTTATGTTATATATTCAATATGTTATATTGGTCTTCATGTTTACCTGTGTGTCATGATAGAGTTGTCTAGTGCTATACCACTATTTTCTCTGACTTAACTCGACATGACTTGATATGACTTGACTTGAGTAGACTTGACTTGACTTGACTTGTGATATTCTGTAGATTGTTAGTGCATACCTTGACTACGATCTATGTGATTATTTAACCTTGATACTAGGAATGGCTACAATCTCAATTGTGAGTGCTTGCCTTAACTACGATTGAGATACTATAGTTGGGAGTGCTTGCCTTGACTACAGTATATAAATTTGACCTGTTAGCCATGACTAGTATGGCATGCCAGTGTCTTAGGTTTCTTCTGTCTAGATTCCTTATGTCTTAGTCTTTTTGTGTCTTAGTTGATTCTTTCACGACTATTTTTTATTTTTTTGCATATTTTATACTGTTACATTCAGCATATTTTTCTGTATCTTGTTACGTCCCTCTAAGGACCTAGTAATCTCTTCAGGTTTGCTGAGCTCGTTTGTAGATTAGATGGAGGACTGATGATTTTTTCTCGAGGACTTCAGGTATATATTTAGTTCATATCTTTTTATATTCGTCTAATTTTATATTTTATTTCACTTTGATCATGCTGCTGTATAGCCTAGTTTTGCAAGCTTATTTTTTCTTCAGAAGCTTGTTCATGATAATTGCAATAGAGTCTGTTCCACTTTATTGTATATTGTCTTTTTCTGTTGCTTGTAGGAACCAGTATGTTAATGTCTGACTAGCATTAGTATACATGGTTTATACAAGAGCTTATCTTCAGTGGATTAAGATATTGGTAGTTGTTATAACGTTATAGTTATTTTAGACAGCTTATACGTATTCGAGCTGGGCTGTAGTCCTCTTAATTCGTAGCAGACATGTATATAACCTCCTAGTCCTACGTATTTTAGGACTGCGATGTTACATATTTTTTGGTGGCCCATGCAGGTCGAGTTAGCCGTTTCGGTTACGTTACTGTACCGAGCAGGCCTGCAAATATGATTAAATTGTTAGGAATCTCAATCAACAACTGTCTTGACAATTCTTTTAGAAATTTCTCTAACATCCTTGAACTTTGTATTTGCTCTCGACTGTTCTTTCTTTGCTTTTTCGTACCCTTGATTATCGTCCCTTCCTATTTCGGAGTGACGAATGATCATGCTTTATAGAATTTATCAAAAAATTTCAGTTATAGTGTAAGTTAGTTTGCTAATTAAATTTTGGTTGCTTGATATATAGGAGGGGATTAGAGATGCCAAATGCCATAGATATCTAGTTGTATAGATTTTTGTAACTAGTGTGCAAGGGTTATAAAATTTTAGGGCATCATGTGTTTGATGGAGTAGTGTGACCAAAGATGGGTAGACGTCCTTTGTATAGAAATAAGTATATGCTCATACTAGGTTACACTCTTATGGTGGCCACTCGATCAAGAATAGAGTGGTTGTTTTAGTGTAAAGATTAACCCTTTATAAGAAGAAGCCTAAACATAGCCTAACCCAACCCATTTACTATTATGCCCTATCAGTTGTAAAGTTAGGATTAGACGGATTGGTAGGTATCACCTAGCTTGGTCAGGTAAAAAGAAACTTATATAATTGTGATAATAATACGGGTAGGAGGATATAGTTAGACGTTTATATTTTGTATGCAATATAAGTTTCATAAGCTCTACCTAGATAATCACAATAACATATGAGGATCCCTAATAGGTAAATAAGTTTGCAACCCTTTAAATTTAGGAAGCAGTTACTGGCCATAGATGGTAGAAAAACAATTATAGACAGTTGAATTAGTATTAGTTTGACAGTTGTTTCAACAGAGTGTGTCCCTTCAATATTTGAAGACATGACGGATCATTATTCGATGGTTGACAAGCGCCTTCTCCCTTGTCATTATTGAGTTGTTTGATAAATTGATTTCGAGGACGAAATTCTTTTAAGGTGGGTAGATTGTAAGCACCCTGATTTTTGAAATTTATTTAATTATTTATTTTATGTGATTTCTATTTATTAAATTATATTTTGTGTTTAATTATGACTATAGATGTACTTTTTCGTAGCTTTAATTTTTGGAGCACAAGAAATGATAATCTTTCGAAACGTCCTTCATGAGTTTTGAAGTAGACAAGTCCACCTTCAATTTGGTATATCATGTCCCATCCAAACTTATTCTCCAACATTCTTTTGACTTTGCACAACTTGGGGTCAATTTAGGCTATTTGACAAGTTTACCGTAATTCTATACCTAACTTCCAACATGAGTTCGGGACTCGACATCGATCAAAACTATTTGACCCAGTATATGGTTTTGACCCATTTTGAGTCTACGATACGCACGCCAAGGGTGTGCTACTCAATCGAGTACCCATGTGCTATTTATTTACGAATGGCACATGAGAATCATAGGTTGAATTTTCGAGTTCAATTTGAGTAGAAAATAAGTTTGGGCCTTAACCTAGCCAACCGCGCTTGGTAGAGCCATGTTAGGTTGTCATGACCCAGCAGAATTATTTTGAATTTATTTTACAGGATTTTGTGTAGCAAAATAGGTTTAAATATAATTTTCTATATATATGTTTATATTTATAATAGCCTAATACTATATATATATGGCCTTAGTCAGGGTTAAGTTTTGAGATACATATCGACTAGGAATTTTGGTACGGCTAGTGTAGTTGTGTGCTTTGACTAGTGTTTTAGCCATGGTAGAGTAGACCGAGCCATATGTGTGTTCTTACTAGGAAAACAAGTCAAAGTTGTGACTTGAACCCTATAAATGATTAATTAGTATTTATTAAGAATTTTGACTTTATAGGAGACCCGATTGTGCTAAACTAGCCCGGATTTGACCGAACCAAAACCCAAGTCATGTAGACATGCAGCACATCCAAAGACGTCCATATAGATATATATATATATATATATATATATATATATATATATATATATATATATATATATATATATATATATATATATATTGTGTAAATGTAATTAGTGTTTTATTTTAATGGTCCAAATTAATAATTATTTTTATAAATGATTGTTATATATAATATATATGTTATTTCCTATTAAATTGATATTTTATTTTGGGAAATACAATAATTTTTTTAAAATATCTTTGTGGGTTTTTGGGATTTTTGGCTATATATACATATACTTGTATGTATACCTATTATATAAATGCATAAATAAATATATTACTATTTATGAAGATTTGGTATATATATACTCCTATAAATAGAAATAAATATATAAATTGTAAATATGTGCCCTAAACTATTAGGTTGCAATTTAAGAATATTTTTGAGTATTAGTTGTCTTGAAATATATATATATATATATATATATATATATATATATATATATATATATATATATATATATATATATATATATATATATATATATATATATATATATATAACAAAACCCTTCCACTTTATTCATAAAAGACGCAAAATGCCGAAGCCTTTACAAGGGACACCTCCGAGAGGTGGGGAAGACAGAAGGAAAAGAAACTACACAACAAAACATGGTCGAGTTCCTCGCAACATCAAGAAAGCGTCAACGCCCAAAAAGCCTGGAGACTGTGGTTGCAAACCATGCTAACTTTGTATACTTAACGAAGGGATTCACGGATGAGCTGATCGGCCAAGAATTGATGGCCCTTATATCTAGCTTTGTTCCTGTTCTTCCAACTGACCTAAGTGATAGCGGCCGCGACGATCTGATGTCCGTGGAAAGCATTGCCCTATTGGACCATGAGATCGTTGAAGCCCCTTCCACACAATGGTTGACTGAATCTACGGGATAGGGTGTCCCAAGCCTTGGCTGCAAGATCTTCGTGACAAAGGATGTGCTCTTCCATTTCCTGTTGTCTTTTCCTGCAGCAGTGGCAAGCTGAAGCCAAACTTTAGCCGATGTTGTTGAAGTTGTCGTCGGTGGGGAGCTTCCGCCTAATGGCTCTCCATATGAGAAGAGACCATTTTTTGGGAATGCAATTGTGCCAGAAGAGACCTAAATTTGGGGAGGGAGTGCCTGGGCCACGGGCTAGGCATGTGGCGGAGGCTGCTGAGAAAGCACCGTTGGCGGTGATAGATCAAAGTAGGCTATCTGGAATGTCTGAGATCTTCGTGGTGTGGAGTTGTGTCTCTCCACCCGTACCAATCCAGTCCCGCACCTTAGTCCAGTTCCAATCTCCCGTAATATTCCAAATCTCCCTGATCTTGCTGTAGACTGGGGCGGCTGGTTGGCAGGGAAGAAGATACTCTACAGCCCACCGCTCGAAGAAAAGATAGGAATCGCTTGAGCCCAACTGGAGACGGATAATTGGTTCGGACAAACTATGACCATGCAGGAAGCGACACCATGCTACGGAGGATCAGCAGTTAGAGGTCAGCTTGGACGGGTGAGTGTATTTAAAATATCTGGCCTTCATGAAGCGAGTCCAAAGATTCCTGCCGACCCGGAGTTTCCACCACAGCTTCATGGAGAATGCGTCAACGATGTATGCCAGCCGATCAAAATCGAGGCCGCCATCTTCCATGGGTTTAGCCATGGTATCCCAGCTAGCCCAATGGTGCTTATCCTTGCCATTGTTGTATCCCCAGAAGAAGTTAGAGAAGAGGTGCTCGATGGTAGTTAACACTTTTTCGGGTGGAGAGCAAGTCGCTAGGGTGTAAACGGGAATGGATGTAAGGACATGTTTGATCAAAATCATCTTGTCCCCTGGGGATAGCATAGCGTTGTGCCACCCTTCGAGTTTTCTTCTGATTTTACTCACCAGACTCTCGAAAATGCTCGTGGTGGACCTTCCGTACACCAATGGACAACCGAGGTAGGTGAATGGCGGGTAAGCGACAGCGAAAGATGTGATATTAGAGAGAGTGGCAGTGTAATCCCGCTTGGACTTGTGGTGGACGTATATCACACTTTTGTAAGGGTTGACCCATTGACCGGAGTACGATGTATACTTTTACAGCGTATTATGGATAGTTTACACGGATCCGAAGTCTTCGGATTAGAAGATGAGAATATCGTCCGCATAAGCAAGGTGCGTGATGATCGGACAGCTGCTAGTGGTGTGGAAGTGGTGAAAGTTCGTTGTTGTAGCCAACTTGTTCAGGTTTCTGCTGAGGGCTTCTACTGCAATGATGAAAATGGTGTATGATAGGAGGTCTCCTTGCCTGACGCTGCGGCTGGCTTTGAAAAAACCTTCGGGTTGCCCGTTGATCACCGTGGAGGACCAGGAATTGCTTATCGATCTCCAAACAATGTTGTTCCAAATTTCGGAGAATCCAAAGGCTCTGAAGACCCAAATCATGAATTGCTAGTCGAGTCACCAAACGATACACAAACTCGACAACAACTGAACTCCTCCCCCTATATATATATATATATATATATATATATATATATATATGTGTGTGTGTGTGTGTGTGTGTGTGTGTGTATATCGAGCGAGAGAAGGAAAGGAAAAAAAAATCCTAGATGAGCGCCATATCCCACACGACCCCTGACCTCGCCGGCAACCGTGCACCACCACAGCGCCCTCACGAAGCTGCCGCTAGCCGGCCAGAGATGCCGTAGAAGCAGCGGCAACTTCAGTACAACAACAGCAACAACGCTAACTTCACGACACATTTCCTATCACCTCGGATTGACGTTATCAAAACTGTCTTCGCAGGTGCATAGACAACCTAACCGAGTTTGATCCCTTTAATTAGTTTAAAATATTATGCTTTGTGGCATAGAAACTGTCCAGAAACCCTAAGTTGAAAGCCAATTTGCGACGAGGTTATCACAAATTTTAGAAAACTTCTGAAACATAGTTTTAGACAATCTAATCGAGATTAAAAAACTTTTTTTTACTTTTAATTATACTGAATTGTTTCAAAAGTTAAATCAGTTTGAAAATTGGAAAAACTATGTAAAACAGTTTTGAAAACTTGGAATTTTACCGATATGGGGTCCGTCCCGACAAACTGGGCGACTTGGTCGTAAATCGAAGGCATCAAAAGGTGCGTACATATGTTGCGGATGTGGGGGCTTTGACGGAACTTGAATTGGTTACGTATGCACGCCGAATCCGAGGCATATCGGTCGAGGTACCCCGTATCGGCTCCTTTACAAAAATCTCAATTACTTTGTATACGTTTGTCATATCGCAATGAAACTTACGCCAATGAACTCGTATTATTTTTCGGTTCCTGTGAGACAAGTTTGGTCTGATTCTGAGAAGGTCGACCGGAACGCTATTTTAGCGGGCCCACGATCCGATTCAACGGACGATTTTGTGCTAGGCTCGTCGGAATCCAAATATGTACATACCGTTGGGTTAAAAGCAGGACTCGTAGGTATATAATTTGTTCACTTTACAGACCATCGGTGTTGACACAAAATCACAGTCAACCAAATATTGATACAATTGACGACATGATACTTGTAATATTTTAATATGACACATGAAGACTGAACTAAGTATAAGACGGACGACAGCTCGCACCTGCTACGTTAAATGTTTTAAGTCTATATTTTACACTTTTATTGAGTCTAGGCATATGTAAACTGAGTCGTACTGAGCAATTTGAGACTTAACCTATACCCATACCTCAAATCAAAAGCTCCACAAAAATCCAAATAAGCCTATTTACCCATTGGACCAGTTCTGTGCTCTGGAGACAGTGTTTGGGCCGAACTCTGCCTCTACATAGAGTTTAGGTCGAACTCTGCCTCCTAAAATCCAGGACCCTAATTTTTAGGGTTGGCTGGATGCAAGTTGTCCAACGGCCAAATTTTTGAATATTTGACCCAGAATTCTGGCCGAATTCTGCCTATCTGGTATCCTATAAATAGGCCATGAATTCTTCCATTTTTATTCATCCAATCTTCTCTTCTCTTCTCTTCTCTCTAAAGCCTTATACAAGCCATACCCTTCTCATCTACTAGCCACAAGCTCTCTAAGCCTCAAAGTGCTCAGTACTTTTCAGTTAGGAGTTTGTGCAAGAGTTCAAGAAGTCACTTGGAAAATTCCAAGCATCGCCACTGCGATCTCTGTAAGAAGTTGACGTGCTCTTCTGAAGAAAAGGCACGAGGTGTAACTACTATTTTATAAATAGTGGATTTAATCCTGAGCTAGAGTTCTCAGGCCTGGACTAGTCCTCCACAAGGGAAACCAGGTTAAAATCGGCTGTGTTTGCTTATGCTTTCTCGTACTTTACTATTTCTGCATTTACTCTGATTATTTACTGTTGGTGAAAAAGTTTAATTTTTAATTGGACATTATTATCATAAACTCTATTCACCCCCTATAGAGTTGCCTATTTGTTCTTCAATTGGTATCAGAGCTATGTTTTCTCAACAAGGACTAACATCCTAGAGCTGATCCATGGCAACCACACAATCCATGATTTCCAATCACGGTGAATGGCAGTCCACTCATAGGCCTCCCCTATTTGATGGGACAAACTACACCTATTGAAAAACAAGGATGAGCTTTTATCTCAAGTCGCTAGACTTCGACCTTTGGACCATTGTTACCGATGGTTACAAAAAGCCCGCCAAGATAGTTGTCAATGGTGATCTCGTTGAGAAACCACATGACAAATATTCTGACGAGAAGAAGAAACAGGCGAGTCTAGACGCGAGAGCTATTAATGCTTTATTCTGTGCTATAGACAAGAATGAGTTTAACAGGGTCTCAACATGCACCACCTCTCACGAAGTATGGAGACTTCTAGAAGTGACGCATTAAAGAACCACCCAAGTCAAGGAGTCAAAAATAAGTCGTCTCACTCAAGAATATAAGGCATTCAGGATGAAGCCAAATAAGACGATCACACAAATGTTTACAAGATTCCTCGACATCATCAACCTCCTGTCTTCTCTCGGCAAGAAATATACAAATCACGAGAAGATCCGCAAGCTACTTAGGGGGCTACCAAAGATTTGGAACCTAAGGTGACAGCCATCATAGAAGGAAATGATCTCACGACTATGTCCATGGAGACTTTGATGGAAAAGCTGATGACTCATGAGCTTGACCTCAAAGACTTCGAAGAGCCTGCTCCTAAGGCAAAGGAGATTGCCCTTAAAGCTCACCGACGAAGGGCTGATCCTGAAGAGACGGATGACGACAACTCAGAAGGTGATGATCAAGCTCTCATTGTCCGCAACTTCAAGAAATTCCTTTGCTTCAATTGAAGAAAGAAGAAACCGCAAGAAGATGACGAAGAAGAGCCAACATGCTATGGTTGGAAGAAGACTGGACACGTCCAAAAAGACTATCCATTCGCAAAGAAGAGCAACCGATATGAGAAACCATACAAGAAGGCTTCCTCAAGAAAATATGCCAACACAAGTATTTGGCATGAAAGCGAAGCTAGTGACTCCGAGAAAGAAAATGACTCTCCTCAAGACACCGCCAATGTTTGCCTAATGGCTACATCCGACAAGGTAACTAGCGAAACTCTCGATGATTTCACTTTTGACGAACTTGGCGATGCATTCAATGATTTACTCAATGACCACAAAAAAGTTATTAGTAAATATAAACACGCCAAGGAGAAGATCAAAAGTTATGAAGTCGAGATTCAAAGACTCTCTTCATTGGTTGATAATATTTGAGACACTTCACCCACGAAAGTCTCAAATGAGATGTCTAAGCTTAAATTAAGCCTACATGATGCCGAAGCACGTATTAAAAAGCAAACACAAGAGATCACAGCACTCAACACTGAGATTGCTGAAGAAAAGAATAGACATAAGATCTCTATCACTAAGATTTATGATTTGAATACTAAGATTAATGAACTGCAGGCTGTCTCTAAGAAATTAGAGACTAGATTGGGAAAGCAGTTTGCTCAACCTCAAACCCAATCACATGAGACACACACAAAGCACAACACTACTCATACTAGTCTAACACATCATCCACCTGCAGCACGTAATCATGCTTACATGTACACCCACTTTCATAAAGCACACAAACCACATGCACGTAGAAATAATTCTCATATGACACATAATCACCATGCTATACATAGATACAATCATCACTATGTTGCACATAAACAAAATCACCATCATACTGCATATGGATATAAACATCATCCTGCAGCCACATATAGTCATCATCATGCTGCTTCATACCACTCTTACCATGCTACATATAGACATCATCATTATACTACTCCACACCACTCTACATATGCTCCTAACATAAATAGGAATGCTATTTGTACTTATTGTGGATTACATGGACACATCTCACCACAATGTAGAGTTAGGAGATTAGTAGATAGAAACATATATGCATGGTTACCGAAAACTAACTTTTTAGGACCCTCAAGAACTTGGGTACCAAAGGTCACATCTACTCTTGATGTAGGTGGACCTTTCCTCCTCAGCTAAGAGTAAGTGGATTCTCGATAGTGGATGCTCGCGACATATGATAGGAGACGTAAATCTTTTTGCATCACTATCGATAAAGATGGAAGGGTATGTATCATTCGACAACAACCTAAATGGGTATATTATTGGTAATGGTACTATTGGTCGTACTCCTTCTCCTGTAATAAAGGATGTCTGCCTAGTGACCGAGTTAAAGCATAACCTACTCAGCATAAGTCATCTTGCTGATCATGGATATGATATTAACTTTGGACAAAATAAATGCTACATTTATGATAGGTCAACAGGAGACATCGCTTTTGAAGGGATATGAGAGGATAATATTTACATTTTTTATCTATCTAGAGATACTAACAGTGCAGGAAGATGTCTCTATGCTCATAAGGATGAAAGATTACTATGGCACCAGCGTCTTGGTCATGCCAATATGGATACTATATCCAGGCTATCGACTAAAAAGCTAGTCAGAGGCTTGCCCGACATCACATTCAAAAAGGACACGGTATGTGCCGAATGTGAGTTGAATAAGACAACCAAGTCCTCATTTCATTCTATAAACTCTGTAAGTACTACTAGACCCTTGCAATTACTTCATATAGATTTATTTGGCCCTAGTAGAGTAGCCAGTCGTGGTAGAAAACTCTACGCTTTTGTTATAGTAGATGACTTTTCTAGATTTACTTGTGTTTTCTTTCTTACAAACAAAAGTGATGCCATTTCAGTTTTCAAAATTTTTGCTAAAAAGGTTCAAAACAAAAAAGGCTACATGATTACTCAAATTCGAAGTGATCATGGAGGCGAATTCGAAAATACTGATTTTGAAAAGTTTTGTAATTTAAATGGTTTTGATCATGAGTTTTCGTGTCCAAGAACTCCTCAACAAAATGGTGTTGTGGAGCGGAAGAATAAGACTCTTGGCGATATGGCTAGAGTCATGTTGAATAAATTTCACTTCCGAAATATTTTTGGGCTGAAGCTGTCAGTACAGCGTGCCATATTTTAAATAGAGTGCTTATTCGTCCTATTACGAAGAAAATACTCTATGAGCTTTGGTTTGGAAGAACTCCAAACATTTCATATTTTAGAGTTTTTGGTTGTCGATGTTTTATCCTTAACACCAAAGACAACTTAGGCAAATTTGATGCCAAAGCTGACGATGGTATTTTCCTTGGCTATGCTGCCAAGGGCAAGGAATATAGAGTATTCAACAAATACTCATTAATTATGGAAGAGTCTACCAAAGTGACTTTTGATGAGGATAATAGTGCAGCAACTACTCTTGATGATGATGTTGAGCCATCAACTTCTACTCCGATGAATACTACCACTGAAACTAATTCTTTGGAGGGCCTGCCAAAGAAATTCTCTTTCAAGCCGTCACATCCAGAAAATTTGGTTATAGGTGAGGTTTCACGCGGAGTAAGTACTAGATAATAATTAAGAGACTCTATTGCTAGTACTGCCTTCATTTCACAAATTGAGCCGAAAAACATTCTAGAAGCTTTTAATGATAAATTTTGGATTTCTGCCATGCAAGAAGAACTCAACCAATTCGAGAGAAGCCAAGTTTGGGAACTTGTTCCTAGGCCGGTAAATCACTCGATTATTAGTAGTAAATAGTTTTTCGAAACAAAGTAAATGAAGATGGTTCAGTTACACGCAACAAAGCTCGTCTAGTAGCTCAAGGATACAACCAAGAGGAAGGTATCGACTACGATGAGACGTATGCTCCTGTTGCGAGATTGGAATCCATTCGGATGCTTTGCATATTTGCTAACTTTCAAAATTTCAAATTGTTTCAAAGGATGTTAAAAGTGCTTTCTTGAATGGATTTATTAAGGAGAAAGTTTTTGTAAAACAACCCCCTGGTTTTGAAAATCATAAATTTCTCGACCATGTTTTCAAGCTCAAGAAAGCGCTATATGGCCTCAAACAAGCCCCTAGAGCTTGGTATGAACGACTAAGCAATTTCTTGCTTGAAAAAGGTTTTTCAAAAGGGAAAGTTGACACTACACTTTTTATAAAATCTTTCAAAGACACTATTCTCTCAGTGTAAATTTACGTTGATGATATTATATTTGGTTCTACTGATGAAACTCTCTGTCAAGATTTTGCCAAGTGTATGCAGACCGAGTTTGAGATGAGCATGATGGGGGAGCTCAATTACTTTTTTGGACTGTAAGTCAAACAAACATCAAATGAAACTTTCATCTGTCAGTCGAAGTATACAAAGGACATGCTGAAGAAATTTGACCTTGACAACGTCAAACCAATCGGCACTCCAATGGCTACTACAACTAAACTAGAACCAGATGAAAGCGGTAAACCTGTGGATCAACATAAGTATCAAGGTATGATAGGCAGTCTACTGTATTTAACTGCTAGTCGCCCTGATATTATGTTTAGCGTTTGTCTGTGTGCTAGATATCAAGGTAATCCTAAGGAATCACACATGTCTGCCGTTAAGCGTATCTTTCGATACCTTAAGGGTACGGTTACAGTGGGCCTATAGTATCCTAAATCAACATCATTTGACCTCATTGGTTACTCTGATGCTGATTTTGCTGGATGCAATGTCGACCGTAAAAGTACGAGCGACACGTGTCATTTATTAGGAAAGGCTCTGGTCTCTTGGTTTAGCAAGAAGCAGAATTCTGTCGCACTATCCATAACAGAAGCTGAATATATCGCAGCTGGTCAATGTTGAGCATAAATTCTGTAGATGAAGCAAACCCTTGAAGACTATAACTTATCTTTTATGCATATCCCTATTTTTTGTGATAACACTAGTGCTATAAATCTCACTAAGAACCCCATATGTCACTCACACACGAAGCAGATTGAAATACGTCACCATTTTTTATGTGATCACCAGCAAAATGGCACTATTAACTTAGAATTTATTGACACTGATCATCAGCTAGCAGATTTCTTTACAAAACTACTATCCGAAGAGCATTTCAACTTTCTTTGTTGTGAACTAGGAATTTTGGATGAAGCTGTTATTCATTAAAGTAACATGCGTAAATATCGATTATATCTTGATTCTTTATGATGAAATTGCTATGGGTACAAGTCGAAAGAGTCCTTCTGACAACAAGGCGTAAAAGCGTAAGCGATACGGTGCATTAGTCCTCAGGACTACCGCTAGCTGGGATCCGGCCCCTGCAGCTACCCCATGGCAGCTTCAAAATATTGAATTATGGCATAATTTATTGTTTATTATATGGTATACTTTTATTTATCACATGCTAAAATTAAAAATTTCAAACTTCACTTTGATTCAGCGTTGACTTTTTGCTATTCTCTACTTAGTTTTCTTATTTTTGTATATGCATCGATCCATTATCGTATTCCTTTTAGTCTCACTTATTTTGATCAAACTTCTTTTTAGCCTAATTTTTGTTCTGGCTACAGACACCAGAATTCGGGCCGAACTCTGCCTAACCCAGAGTTCGGGCCGAATTCGGTCTGGTCCTTCCAGAACCGAACACAGGTTCAGCCGCTAATCATATTTTGATCCAATGGTCCAAAATTGTTCCGACCATTCGAGCCTTTACACTTAAAACTGGGTTCTCCTCTTCTTTCTCCTCTATTGCCACCTTCTAAACTTCTCCAAACTACTTCTCTTCAAACCCTAACCCTAGTTCTTCCATCCTAGTGCATCTTTCTTCTCAAAATTCAAGGAGAAGGATTCTCTCACCATTCTCTTTCATCTTTCATCAACAATTGAGGTATATTTTTACACTTCTCTCCATCTAAATTTCCTTAATTTTTTTCATTATTTCATGGCTCCCAAGTTGTTCAATAGAGGGAAGACACTTCCAACCGAGGGTGCGTCCTCTTCGAATGCTCCTCCTCGTGTTGAACAACCCGTTGAACAACCTAATCAACAACCTATTCACCCGTTGTTCAACCTACCTCGTCCACTCGACCCCAACACGTACGATGACCGGATATTTGTATCACTAGACGCTTCCAATGAGTGGTTTAGTGATTTTTGATCACGTCCTGTGTATGCGGGTCATCCTATAAATTTTACTATCTTTTCACAATATGATTCATTATTTCATGATCTATGTCTTGATGAACTTGTCACTACCAATTTGGTTATATATCTCAATGCCATCCAAATATTTTATTGCAACCTTACTCACAATGATACACATCTATTTTCACGTGTTGCGGGCATTGATATTTCTTTTGATGATTTTGACTTTGCCGAATACCTTGAAATTCTGGAGCCAAACTCATGGAAGAAACTTGTTGAAGCTCGCAAGTTCCAATTCCCCGATGGGTCATCCCTAGAAAGCTTTAAGGACGATTTGTGTACTCCTAATACACGTCCTCGCAAGCTTCTCGCCAAGTTTCTCAATCCTTACTTTATGAACTTTATCGCATTATTTTTAACACGATTCTGTCCAAAGCAGGATCAACTGATGAGGTTACATACTTTGAAATCTCTGCTTTGTACCACCTCCATTTTCATGTTTCTTTTAATCTTCCACGTACCATGATGGACTGGATGATTAATGCCAGAAAGAAGCCAAGATCCTTGGTTTATGCTCTTTATCTTCCTATGATCTTTCGTACCTTTCGTGTACCTCTTGATGAGTGCCAATTCCTACCTGCCCCTACCTTCCTCTCTAAGGCACGGCAGCTTCAGGCAGCAGTTGGCTCACCTGCTGTGTCTGAGCACTCTGACGATGAGCCCGATGCACCTCCTCTTGGACAGGATGCGCCTCCTCCTCTTGCTACTCATGAGTCACTATAGACTATGCTACACGATCGATTCACTTTAGAGGATAATTGCTGGACTTAGCTTCACTACCGGACCACCCTGCAGATGAGTGCCATCAGCAACTCACTGCACGATATTCGGTACTCTATGTCCCGACATCCTTCTATGCCTATTCCTATGGAGCGGGACCCTGCTCGCGATGGATACCGTATAGATGAACCTTGGGTTATCCGCTACCTGGATCCGGATGCGGCTTTCGTGGACCCTCGTCATTCCTTTACTGATCCATCCGACGACGCTGGGCCTTCACGAGCTCGATGATGGATGTGTCTACTTGCTGCTGCTGCTGCTGCTGAGGATCATAGTTTATGTTTTTCTGTATTTTAGTTGATGTAGTTATTTTATTCTGCTCTTTTGTTGTATTAGAACTCTCTATGTGACTCTTGAGACATTTTATTCTTCTATTTATCAGTTTATGCAGTTTATTATTATTACTTTTGGTGTGCTTGCCAGTCATTATTTTTGGTTGTTTGATAAATGCCAAAAGGGGAAGAAATATTTTGGTATATTCATCATCATATCATTGTGTATCTGTGCTTTGGGAAAGAATGTTTGTATGAGGACAACAGGAACAGAGCAATGTTTACGGGGGAGCTATTGATAGCTCTATACTGATTACGGGAGAGCTACGCTACTGCTCTTTAATGTGTTCAAGTATGAATATTGAATATACAAATATTATTTTGTTAATTATCAAAATGGGGAAGATTATTGGCACAAAATCACAGTCAACCAAATATTGATACAATTAACGACATGATACTTGTAATATTTCAATACGACACATGAAGACTGAACTCAGTACAAGACGGACGACAGCCCGCACCTGCTATGTTAAATGTTTTAAGTCTGTATTTTATACTTTTATTGAGTCTAGACATATGTAAACTGAGTCGTACTGAGCAATTTAAGACTTAACCTATACCCATACCTCAAATCAAAAGCTCCACAAAAATCTAAATAAGTCCATTTACCCATTGGACCAGTTCTGTGCTCTGGAGACAGAGTTCGAACCGAACTCTGTCTCCACACAGAGTTCAGGCCGAACTCTGCCTCATAAAATCCAGGACCCTAATTTTTAGGGTTGGCTGGATACAAGTTGTCCAACGGCCAAATTTTTGAATATTTGACCCAGAATTCTGGCCGAATTCTGCCTATCTGGTATCCTATAAATAGGCCATGAGTTCTCTCATTTTCATTTATCCAATCTTCTCTTATCTTCTCTCTAAAGCCTTATACAAGCCATACCCTTCTCATCTACTAGCCACAAGCTCTCTAAGCCTCAAAGTGCTCAGTACTTTTCAGTTAGGAGTTTGTACAAGAGTTCAAGAAGTCGTTTGGAAAATTCCAAGCATCACAAATGCGATCTCTGTAAGAAGTTGAAGTACTCTTCTGAGAAAAGGTATGGGGTGTAACTACTATTTCACAAATAGTGGACTTAATCCTGAGCTAGAGTTCTCAGGCCTGGACTAGTCCTCCACGAGGGAAACCAGGTTAAAATCGGCTGTGTTTGCGTATGCTTTCTCGCTCTTTACTATTTCTGCATTTACTCTGATTATTTACTGTTGGTGAAAGAGTTTAATTTTTTACTTGGACATTATTGTCATAAACTCTATTCACCCCCCCTCTAGAGTTGCCTATTTGTTCTTCAATAGGTTCTGGCATGTTTTTTCGGTGCAAAGCGGGTCCAACGACAGACTGTTTGTACACGAAATTTCCGTTTGTCCCTTTGTCCAAAATTGGACTTATGTGCAGTCAAAATTAGATATATTTTTTATGCCAAACACGTTGGTGATGTCTATTTCAGTATCTGGGGATGTTTGTGGAAGTTCAGCTTTCGTAGCTCATAGATTTGACTATTTTCTTATTGGGACATGGTCGATTCTACACCAGACAAGTATACCTTGCCAACTTGAACAGTATATTTTATATGCATGTTTTTGATTGCTCTATTGTTTTTTCTCATATTGTTGTTTTCATGATTGCATTATCATGTGTCTAGTTTACTTATATTTTTTCTAGGTTTACTTTTTCTCATATTTCCAACTTACATGCATGTTCTTGATTTTTGTTATATATTCATTATCTGTTATATTGGTCTTCGTGTTTACCTGTGTCTCGTGATAGAGTTATCTAGTCCTACACCACTGTTTCCTCTGACTTGACTCGACATGACTTGACTTGAGTATGACTTGACTTGATTTGTGACATTCTATAGATTGTTAGTACTTACCTTAGCTACGATCTATAGGATTATTTAACCTTGATACTAGGGATGGCTACAATCTTGATTGTGAGTGCTTGCCTTGACTACGATTGAGATACTATAGATTGGAAGTGCTTGCCTTCACTACAGTCTATAGATTTGACCTGTTAGCCATGACTAGTATGGCATGCCAATGTCTTAGATTCTTATGTCGAGATTCCTTATGTTTTAGTCTCCTTGTGTCTTAGTTGATTCTTTCACGACTATTTCTTATTTTTTTGCATATTTTATACTGTTATATTTGGCACATTTTTCTATATCTTGTTATGTCGCTCTGAGGACGTGGTGATCACTCCAGGTTTTCTGAGCTCGTTTGTATATTAGATGGAGGATTGATGATTGCTTCTCATGGACTTCAGGTATATATTTTGTTCATATCTTTTTATATTCATCCAATTTTATATTTTATTTTACTTTGACTATGCTGCTGTACAACCTAGTTTTGCAAGCTTATTTTTTCTTCAGAAGCTGGTTCAAGATAATTACAATAGAGTCTAGTCCCCTTTATTGCACATTGTCTTTTCCTATTACTTGTAGGAACCAGTATGTTAATGTCTGACCGGTATTAGTATACTTGGTTTATATAAAAGCTTATCTTCAGTGGATTGAGATATTGGTAGTTGTTATAATATTGTAGTTCTTTTAGGCAGCTTATACGTATTTGAGTTGGGCTGGAGTCCTCTCGATACGTAGCTGGCATGTATACGGTCTCCTAGTCCTACATATTTTGGGACTGGGGCGTTATAATATATATATATATATATATATATATATATATATATATATATATATAAGTTTATTGTGCAGATATTATACTAGGCAGTATGTTGTCTGTACATATTTGGCCCTGTAAAGGGAAGAGCCTGTTTCGTAAATTATGGAATCGGTCGTCAGACAACCGATACACAAGGATAAAAATACAGGAAGTACGTCACGCTCATATTCTTGTATATGTTCTATGGAGATAGATGCACGACATCTCGTCGTCATATAATGGGTTGTCGACAAAACCTAAAAATTGATAAAAACGATCGACAAGGACAAATGGCTCGATATGACGAGTACTCCCTATTTCAAATATTGCAAGTCAAAATTGAAAAAACAAAACAAATGTTCATATGGAAACCTATCAAAATCTAACCAAAACTATGAATACCATATTAAAACCCAATCGAAACCAATTTCAATGTCAAGAGAAAGGTATACGTGCCTACGGGCGGGCAATAAGGTCGACATGGACCCTATGATGCAATATGGTGCTCACTTATTTAATACACATAGGCTCTCAGGAGGTCTGAGGAGAGTGTGTGGGAGAGAGGACAATGGGTGCTCTCATCTTTGGCTCTCAAGTGGGAGAGAGAGAGAGAGAGAGAGAGAGAGAGAGAAATTAATGATGGAATGAATGAGGGTTAAGGTCTATATAAAGCCCTAGGTCTAATCTCAACCATTGGATCTAATTGTCCTTAATAACTTTTCCGCAATCACATAATAGGGGACAATATACTGGGCAGTATACTGTCTAATATATTGTCTGACAGTAAAATTAGGGAAAAGCCTAATTAAGGGTTCCAATTCTATGTGCAGGCCTTAGTCAGGGTACATGGTAATGTCATGGGTCTCTACAAGTCTAATGAAGTCTATAGGTTGTTAAGGTTATCGAAAAAACCCAAAAATCAATTAGTTAGAAAAGTACTAATAGCTTTCAAAAAATGAGAAAATAGGATACGAGATAATTACACACGTATCCGTATATGATACTGATATTGTCAGGCGATTCTCAAAGCTCTTCATTCCTTAGAAAAATTCTATCCTCGATATTTCAATAAGACCAAGCAAGCAAAAGATTGAAAAATACAAGATATCAGGAAATCTTATGGAAAATCAAAAGTCTCGAAAAAATAAACTTGGTATGAAATAACTTAGGAATGGAGTACTTGAAAATAAATCTAAATAAAAAATTAACACAGAATATATAAAGCACACATTCTAGACAAGGTATGGAGTATATGAAAGAGTATATCTTCTGAATTGAACAAATGTGGATATCTGGCTCAGATATACTCCTCGCGCTCCCTTGTCGACTCATCCGAAGAGTGACGACCCCAAGAGATATGGTCTAAACGGATAGTCTAGTTCTTGAGAACCTTCTCTTTGATCTAAAGTGGAAATATGTCGCTCCTCATATGATAGGTCGATACCAATAACCAGTTTCGAATGATCTAGAATATGGCTCAGATCTAAAATTATAATGCCCCATTGTTGAGTCGCCAATAAACCCCTGATAATGTCTAGTAATACACGACTATTCATTTTTGCTGGTTGCACTAACTATGCTAGAGCTACAGGCTAAATTGGTAGACCTTGGTGTTATACCCCTAGATGAATCCTCGACTTTTCCCCTGACTGTTGTGGCTGCTCCTCTGGTATCAGCTGCCCATTGGAGCTTGATCTGCCATCTACTGGGCCTGATATCTTATTCTGACAAACCAGGGACAATGCCCTTGAAAGAAAAGGACACATGGTCATTAATCAAGGAAGAAGATAGATCAAGGATGAAATTTAAGTAACAGTTCAAGAAATCATGAGTGTAGAATCATGCTAGAGGATATCAAGGCGCAATGATATGGATTGAGACAACTAAACTCTAACAACAACCCCATATATCTGAAAATAGATATGTATAGGCCATTATATAAACCTTGTCCCACACAGAACCAAAATATTGGAGAGCAAGGATACTACTAGGTCAGCTATGTATTTAAGAGTACTCTAGTATCCTAAGATACGGTCACGATTGTATAAAGACATGAGGGTTACTCTATAATCCATCGGTTAGTACTAGGTGAAGCAAATCCTATGTGTCTCAATCACTAGTAAGAAAGTAAAGTACAAGAGATATGATCATCATATATAATAGTAAAGCATCCCAAATTATAGATATATAGATGATTATGAAGCTAGTAATATAAATTAGATAATTAGTAAGAGTATACAATCATATATGATCATATATAGCTGCAGTCTCAAATATATACAACCATATTTCCCCTAGGCAGGTACAAGATCCCAGAACATGAGTTAGCACTTGCTCGGTGGATAAACGCTTCAAGAAAATATACATAATCTATAAGTGGGAGATGAGAAGAAAACCCATTATAGTGCTCGGTTGGCGGTCCTCTTAGTGCTGACCATCGAGCAGAAGATATGAAAGATCTTCTGGCTCTTCTACGAGATATTTCCATACAAAACTAGTAGTGTCAACTCAAGTTAGCAAGTACCACAAGGAAAGCTCTATAGTATACTAAAAAACTAGCAGGCAAGCAAATAAACATAGAAGAAAAAAGAAATACATTAAAGAAATAATTGAGCATGAATAATAAAAGACTAAACACGTTAAAGAGCAATATAATCCATGTCATCCAATCATATGTTGAGGCTTGTTATCATTAGCTAACTAGGGTTATCACAAGTCTCGATTATTAACATATGCTAGTTTGACTGAACACGTTATAGTAGGCATCACTTGACAGTGAGATGATAATCAGAGTATTAGATGCATCATACGACCGTGAGTTGGAAATGTGTCTCTTACGACATAGAGCTCCATAACTATTTAAAGCCCTAGCTAGTGGGACTGTATAAAACCTGAAAAACTCTTATCCTAATGCACTAAGTGAATTAAGCTAGTTGTTTTATCCTAATAATTTAATCTTGAGATTCAGGTCATTGGCATCCAAAGGACTCACCCTATGATGATACTTCCCCTGAACAATACATGTAGGATAAATAACTACAAGACAAAACTGACAAGACAAGAAACACACATAGTTGGGATCAAGATAAGCTAGAGTGCATTGCAATGAGCCAATTAGAGATACTGTACTAGATTAGCAATGCTGGACTTGTCATTCTAGAATCCAGAATGTCAGTAAACATGCTAGGAGAAGGCCAACTGTATCAATATGCTGCCATAATGAGACTCACTCTAGAAAATAATGATCCACCTTAAGGGATACGTACATATCCGAAAACATTCATCAAATATATGTGATAACTTGAATTTAGTGACATAGCAAGTAGTGGACGAGTACGGGTGCCATACGCAAGACGTAATAGAAAAAGCATGATTAACATACAAAAGTATAAGAGGAAACAACTCAAGAAATTATCAAGAATAAATGAGAATTCTTGTATTAAAAATATCCATATTCTCGAGGATTTCTGGATATAATCGATATGGGAGATCGAACTGTTTGATTTTGTTATATAATTATCCACATCCTCTTATAGAGGCCATAATATTGTGTCAATTTTCAGGGCCATCTACATTCGGATCGACATAAAATTGAAATCGACAAAAATTAAAAAAATCACAAATTAAAAATTTTGCTGACAGTATATTGGTTAGTATATTGTCCAGTATTCTGTCTCTAGGCAGAGAGCAATATATTTAATCATGCCCCCTCAGTATATTGGGTAGCATATTGTCCAGTATATTATTCAAAAACAGAGGGCAATATATATAACTTTACTATGCAGACAATATACTGGTGTAACTCCTCTTCCCGAATTTCAAACTTTTATTTTACTTATTAAAATTCTCATCAAATTTTTCCAAATCCCTAACCTTAATTCTGCCATGCCTTTAAAGTTATATTTTAATGGAGGACCTAGTTTATTATTTAATTAAATAATTGAGCCTATATGTTAAAATTATTGATTTAGGTCTACGCGTTAATTTATTTGATAAATACTAAGTGTTGATTTAAATTGATATTATTTTCTGCTAATAGATTATAATTAGGAATATATGGTTTAAATTATTCTGATAACATTAAAGATTATTTCAAGTATTTACGCTATTTGAACTGGATTTGAAATTATAAGATTTAGACTTCGATAAATATTAGATATTATTTAAATTATAGTAATAATCAACTATCTGATTTAGATTTCCATATATGCGATTTGAATTGTTCGATAATATTGAATATTTATATATATTAAAATTTATTAGAGTTCAGATTGACTTTCATTTAAACGTATACTGAACTTAGTTGTATTAAAATTATGTTTATTGAATTTTATTAGAATTATCGGGTATCACCTTTGAATGATAATAATATTTTATGAAATTATTTTATTAGATTTTAGATAAGAACAAAAAATATATATATACCTTAACTCATTTTGATTATATCAAGTATTATATTTAAATGCGAGGATTATTATTCGAATTAAGATTTAAATTTCACTTTAATTTATTTTGATAGAGACAAATATAATCTTCGGTTGATCAATTATAGGAAAATATTAAGCAAAGAGAATAGCTGTTAGTATATCAATAGATACAGATATACCAGAATCACCACTATGTTCTTATCCAAGCATTATCGTATAAATATATATATAAAAGGATCAACCAATTCCCTGCCTCCCTCTCAAATCCATCGTCACCCCGAACACCATCATTTCCGGACATCATCCTCGGCCAACCATCTCCACCACCAAATCCCGTGTCCGACATCGCAACATCACAACCAATACATCAAATTTGTGTCATCGTGTCTGGGTCCAGTTATCACCAACCACTTGCCAGCCGCGTATTCGGCCTCGGGTCCGACCCCGAGTGTCATAATTTTATCTTCCATTGTTCCCAAATACATCCAGCATACATCCCCCATGTCGGACACTGCATCTATCCCATGCCGACACTTCACCATCCCTAAACCAGAGAAGAAGAAGAAGAAAAACCTAACCCAGTACCCGAGCGCCCGGCCGCGCCCCTCGGTTTGCCGCCACCAAGCCGCCGGAGAGCCACCTCCGCTTGGGTCGACTTCGCCTCTTCGTGTCCGCCGACGACTTGTACGTGCGCTCCGGGCATCCAGATCTACGCCACCGCGTCTATCCTCCACAAGGCGCGCCTCAGCACGGCACCGACCCGATCGGCTGTGCAATCGCTTCTCGTCGAGCCTACTAGCCGGTGCTGTCCACCCACGTCTCCAGAGCTCCACCCGCCGTGCCCCCATGGTAGAAGGCCAGGACCTCTCGATGCACCTCTCTAGAACCTGCACGCGTACGAGCATCACCATCGGTGGTGACCCCCTTTGCCTCGCTGGCCGGATCCCGCCGCCACCGCATAGACCCTCGCCATCGGGGCCGCACCGAGTCGCTCCTCCGCGGTCAGCGCCTAGCTGCGCGACCATCCGCCACCGTACTGTCGTCCCCTGCATCCGCGGTCGGTAGGCGCGCTCTTCCTCCGATCCTCGTACGAGCCGCCGGCGCGAAAGCCTCCAGTGAGACCCGACCATCCTCTCGGTGAGCCTTCCTCTTCCCCATCCCTCTTTCCCACAGTCACTCTCCTTCTTCCCTCCTTCTGATGAGTTAGAGAGTCTTCTGAGTTGCTTTCTTTGTAAACTTCTATTAGTTGCTTTTCTTTGTGAGCTGTGTATAGATTGGTTGGGCCAGTGAGCCCAGTAAATAGGTTTAGGTTTTCCTTTTTGGTTCATTGGGTTAAATAATGTTGAACTAGTTAGGAATAATTACTTAAATTATCTTTTAAAAAGTATTAGTGGGCTGATTAGTTGGGAAGAGCCCAATATGGAAATTGGGCTGTATATATATTTGAGAAGTAAAATTATATATTTATTTTGGGCTTTATTATTATTAAAAGAATTTTATCGGGTTAAAAAGGATTGCTCTGGGCCTTAGTAGAATTATGTATATGTATGTATTTTTGTATTATTACTATTATTATTATCGTTAATATTATGGTTAGTTAATACCATATTTAATTTGGGGTCTTATATTATAATTAAGTCATATGGGTTATATATATATTTTTTGGACTTCTAAAATAAGTTTGATTAATAATTTTTGGGTCTAAGCCCAATAGATTTATATAAATTTTAGTAAGCTAAATTATTATTATTTTAGGTTTTTCTAAAGTTAATGTATTAGTAACAGATTTTACTAAATAACGTTATAAATAAATATTTCTTAAAAAGAGTTAACACCTATTAGGTTATAAATTTTCTAAGTATGTACATATTTTTCTAAATTAAATAATTACTTTGACTAAGTTAGAAATCTCCCTAGATTATTAGATTATCGTTGAACTAACCGTATTCCAATTTCTTGCGAACCTGAACTCTTTCACATCTTATCTAGGCAACTAGATTATTCCGACGCGATGGTATTATCGGTTTCACCAGCTAAGGACCTCAGGCATGTACACTTTCTGATTGCTTTTCGATTCATAGTAGTCTATACATTTCATGTTTATACATATGTCTTGCTGCTTGTTGACACACTTGTCACACGGAGTAGTCGGAAGGGAAAATATCTTAGTAGACATATGGACTACCCAGAACTATCCCCCGTGTCTTTCGTAGAGAATAGCAGCTGCACATGACATGTGCATGGTGTCGAATTTACCCCTAGTCGTTCACATATCGAAATTGATATTTCAAATCACATAGATAGTTGTATTTTATTTGTTTTCCTTGTCTTCTTCACCAATTGTCATGTCATCAGTTACTTTCTAGTTTTTATCTCTCATATGTTATTTTTATGTCTTGTTAATTCTATTATGTTTTCGCATTGCCGTCGGTTTTTGTGCTTGTTCCATTCCTGACTGGAAACCAATATTTTTTAGGTTACCTGTGGCTTCTCTTAGCATTGGGAGATACGGGTGTACTTGCAGGCCAAAACATAGACTTTAGATAGATGTTGTAGCCTTTTCAAATATATGTAAGAATTTTGTATTTTTTTTCAAATGTAAATGTTGTAAATGAATTTAGAAATATGAATGAGCAATAAATGTTGTATTTTGTGATCTTGAGCATATTGGCCGTGACAGCGTTCTACCGCCGACTCTGCAGTGTATGCTGGCTTGGACACGTCTCGTATCCAAAAAAGTGGGTGCGGGTCGTGACAAGTTTTTGTGGTGGCCCATGCAGGTCAGTTTTTGCAAGTTGTGCGAACTTGTGGTAGTACCATATTAGTCGTACTACTGCGAGCCTGCGACTAGGAAATGCTCATCCACAGCTAGGAGCAAATTAATTTTAAGAGAATGGTTAGGACTAGGAGTCCCTAATTTAAATTAACATTTGGGTAGTTAAGGTTGACACATATGTCTCACTAGATAACTTTCATTGATGGATACACTATCACATTTTGATTTGATGAAATTCCTAAGGAGGGTAGATTCGTAACATCTTCCCGAAATTATGAAAATAGCATTTTTTTGTTGAACTAAAGTGTGATTTTTAGAATTCTATAAATAATTATTATAAAAGGCCTTAGTCACGGTTAAGTTTCGGAGTGCAGGATAACCAAGAATTTTGGCACTGAGAGTGTGGTCGAGTGCTTTGACTAGTGTTCTAGCCGTGGTAGAGAAGGCCGAGTCATAGGTGTATACTAACTAGGAAAAGCAGGCCAAATCGTGACATAATCCTAGGAATAATTTAATTACTTATTATTGAGATTATTTGCTTTTAGAAGACCTGGTTGTTCCAAACCAGCCCGAACCCAACCCAAGTCCTGGTGATTATGTAGTACGACCAACGTCGTCCATGCAGATATATAGATGTGTATATATATTGGTAGTCCATTTATAGTGTGAATAATTTTAATAAATTATATATTGAATCAAATATATGTATTATTGTTGTTTAAATCTATATTTTACTTGGAAATAGTATAACCTTCTCTTAGAATGATATTTTCGGATTTTTGGGATTTACTTAGGCTATACATTTATACTTGTGTATGAATATATTCATAATAGGTATACATAGTACTTTATACATATTTTCCCTCGACCTTGAATATTAGAGAAATATAAATTTAAGTTTATACTTCTTTTGCCTTTAGTCATTTTCTCCCTAATCATGATCATTTGTACAACTTTATCTTATGTCTTCTATAAACATCGTCATATCAGAAGTTCGTTTCACTTATATTCTTTTCCTTGGACATAAGGGATTATTTTTAAAAAAAATAACTTCTCACTCAATTGTCTATTAATCTCGAGTTAAGTTTTGGATTAAAAAGCTTTCTCTCTATCGTTGAATATTGAATATCCGTGAAATGAGAATTATAAGATTTTTACTTATTTTGCCTTCGACCATGTCCTTCCTAATCAATCGTTTAATTTTTAAACTGATACCTCCCCTTCAAGGATGGATACGTACACTTTCCTATAATGATCAATTTGTTCAAATTTCTAGCTTTCTCCATCATGGTCAATTTGTTTCAGGATTTTTGAACCTCCGTTGAGATTTTAAGGATGTAGTTGAAAGGATGATCGGTGACTTATGATGGCAGATAGCCGCGCACTGTCGCCACTTATTTGAATTATGGAGACTGTGGGTTCATTGCAGCCAGCAACGCACTGGCGAGGCATGATCCCTAAGTTGAAGTAATCTCGAGTAAGTATAAGTTATCGAATTTTGTCAAAACTATATCTTGGTCGTCCTATCTTTGTCTTTAAGTTGTTATATCCAGATTGGATAGAGTTGATAGGGTATTCGTTACCATATCCTTGCTTGAGTCGTGGAACCAAGAGTTTATTGCAGCTAGCTGTACACTGGCGAGGCATAAAATTTTGGTAAAATGACTTCAATTATGTTTACGCGTTTCGAATACCATAGAGACTACGACTTATTGGCATATAACTATTAAGTTTTCAGATTGATTTGTGCTTATTCCTAATCACAACCTTCTCAATAAACTGGTAATTCTCCCTTCCTTTCTTATCCTAATATTTTTTAGATTGTCATCTTTTAATGTAATTTCGACTGAGTTCCTAAACTTATCTAGATTTTGATTATAAACTCGTGCCTAAATAATTGTGGGTAAAAATCTTAGCATATCGAAACGATTTTGGATTTAACCATCCTTGAACAATTTCGATCATGACTAGACTCCTTTTATTATATTTCGATCGAGTCAATTCGTATCCTTTCCTAGGTTTGATTATACAATCATGCCTAAACAGTTTTGCTTAACTAATTGAGCGTTCCTAAACAAATTCGATCACGACTAAACTTGCTTGACTATAATCATAATCGTGTATATATTTCAGATCAATTATTGCTGATGATTTTTCCATTTAGATCATGACTATTTTGACCTTGTTCATGCTCGTGCCAACTTTCAAATTTTATCATGCATGGATGATTTACATGATTAACCTTGATCGTGACTGTACCTTAACTTACATCTATGCGACTAGAGCCTTGTTTAGATTGCATCTAGAACCTTGATCATTCTATAGAAATTCGGTCGCAACTAGACAATTTTGATTACATTCCGATCAAGTCAATTGGCATATTTCTAGATTTTAACTATGTAATCTTACCTAAATAGTTACTCAAGTTAATCATGACCAAAGGATTTTTCTTATTTAACTAACATTATTTCGATTAAACCCTTGACCATTATGGCTAGACCCTTGACTGTACCTTAATCGTGCTTTGTGGTAATCTAACTCATTTTGATCATTGATCATACCATCTCTTGATTATATCCTTAATCGTGCATGAACATGTCATTCAAAATTTCGAGGAAGAAATTTTCTAAGGTGGCTAGAGTCTCCATTAATGAATGGTCCTTAAAGTTATTGTGCCAAAATTTTTTAGAATAGTTTACATCATTTTAGGATTCAAGATTGCTGCCTAAGTTTCTAACCCCAGCAATATCTGTTGGCCCATTGGTCATAGTCAACCTGATTTTAATAATTGATCAAAACTCTGTCTGGATATACGAAGCTTGTTGGGACATCTCAGCTCCTTGGACATAAGCAAGATTGGATATTCACTCCGTTCAAGACTGAAGATCTGTTTGCCTACTTGAGTCTGTACTTCCTATGCAATGTAATTTTTCATTTTATTTGAGTCTAGGAATACGTTGTACACCGAGTCGTACTGGCAAATAGGCTACTCCCAAATAGTTCAAAATGTTTTTAAAATGACCTATCAAAATGTTTACAAAAATGTTTTCAAAAAGGTTTTCAAAAATCACCAAAAATCTTTTTTTTAAAACCCTAACCTAACCCTGACAGAACTCGGCCAGAGTTCGGTTGGTAGCCGTTTGATTTTTGAATTCTCTGGAACTTGGTCCTCCTGCAGTTGCGGATTTGACCGAGATTTGCTCATCGAGTTCTGCCCGAATTCTGCCCGAATTCTGACAGAGTTCTCCCTTTGGAATTCCTATAAATAGAGATGGATTTCGATCATTTCAATTCACTCATTCACTTTCAATCTTCTCTCTATCTAAAAAGCTTTATGCCTTCCAAAGAGTTTTCTAGAGCTTTCATCTTCAGATCCCAAGCCAGTTACAATCCTCTAGTCGATTTGCCAGTGCGGTACGGTCTAGAAGTTTCTGAGAGATTGTAATCAGAAGGCTTGATTGAAGAATACCTCTTCACATTTGAAGTTGGACGAGTTCTTCGTATCAAAGCTCGCGTTGTAGAAGTTGCAAGGACTTCGTAAGAAAACTTGCAGTTTTTCCTATAGTGGATTCAACTGGTAGCAAGAGTTCTACCGACTGGATTAGTCCTCAACAGAGGGATACCAGTATACATCGCTGTCTTTGCGTTTGCTTTCTGAACTCTGCCTTTACATTATTTTAACTGTGATTATATACTGTGATTGTGTTGCTAACATTTTTTATTTAGCATTATTCCGCTGCCAACTCTATTCACCCCCCCTCTAGAGTATTACGCTTTACTATATCGTTCCTACAATTGGTATCAGAGCGGGTGTTACAGGTAAAGCGAGGTAACAGTGCTATTATTTATTCATTATTTATTAGATCACAGCACATCACATGGCTACTATGAAATTCACAAGTGAAGGTCAGGCCACAAACAGACCCCCTCTGTTTGATGGTACTAACTACACTTATTGGAAAACACGGATGAGTTTCTTCTTGAAATCTCTTGATTTTGACTTATGGGCTATTGTTCTTGATGGCTATCAGAAGCCACCTCGTATAAATGTCGAGGGAGTTTTGGTTGAAAAACCCCAAAGCAGTTATACAGAGGAAGAAAAGAAAAAGGCCAGTCTTGACGCACGTGCCATTAATGCTCTTTTTTGTGCCTTAGACAGAACAGAATTTAACAGGGTATCTACATGCACAACGGCAAATGGTGTGTGGAAGCTTCTCGAAGTTACACATGAAGGCACGACTCAAGTCAAGGAGTCAAAAGTTAGCAGACTTACTCAAGAGTACGAGGCGTTCAAAATGAAGCCAAATGAAATAGTCACACAAATGTTCGAGAGGTTCTTGGATATTGTAAACCCTTTGTCCTCCCTAGGCAAAGATTACAGTAACCACGAAAAGATTCGCAAACTCCTGCGAGCTCTCACCAAGAACTGGATTTCGAAGGCTACAGCTATCATTGAAGGAAACGACCTCACTACAATGTCACTTGAAGTACTCATGGGTAAACTACTCACTCATGAACTGGAGCTACAAGATTTTGAAGAACCTGCACCAAAGGAGAAGACTATCGCCCTCAATGCTCAGCACAGAAAAGCTGCTGAAGGTGACTCAGACAGCGGTAGATCTGACGCTGAAGATCAAGCTCTCCTAGCAAGAAAGTTCAAAAGATTCATGAGACATGAGAAGAGAGTCAAAGAGAACAACAGCAACAACTGGTACCAAGAAGATGCTGTCTGCTATGGCTGCAAGAAGAAGGGACATATGAAGAAGGACTGTCCCATCAACTCATCATCGAGCAAGAAGAACAACAGGTATGAAAAAGGCAACTTGAAAAGATCAACGTCTCGGAAATATGCCAACACCAGCATATGGCATGAGAGTGAAGCTAGCGACTCAGAAGATGAACATTCAGAGGACGCTGCAAACATCTGCTTCATGGCAATCGATCAGGTACCTACTGAACCTGTAGAAACATATGATGACTTCACCTTTGAGCAATTAGGAGATGCCTTCAGTGACCTGATGCTTGACTACAGGAAACTGCGTAGTAAATATCAGACCGCTAAGAAGGTACTCAAAGAGTACAAAGGAGAAATAGGAAGACTTACCGACCTACTAGCTGAGGTTAGAGCTAATGTTAGTGAGTCTGGTGAGCTTTCCTCTATAAAGCTCTTATTACACGAGACTAAACAGTCATCCGAAGAGAAAGACAAGATTATAGACCAATTGAGAGAAGATCTTTCTAGAAAAAAGAAAAGTCTTCAATCTGCACAAATCAGAATGGAATCACTCACTTCTGATTATACTAAGTTATATGACACTTCCAAAAGGTTGGAAATTAGGTTAGGAAAACAGCCTGAGCCTGCTGCTTCCTATCCTAACACGTGTCACTTACCGAGAATTCGGAACATTCCCAAGCCAAACACTGTCAGACCAAACCATATAAAACCTTTACCCCAAAAGGTTAAGCGCAAACATGATCATAGGTATGCATTCTTCTATACTAGAAAACCCAAACCTACCAACCATGCACAACACTCAGCTTTCAACACTCGACATGCACAATGTCATTATTGTGGCCTCATTGGTCATATATCATCTGCATGTAGAATGAGAAAGCTTGTAGATTTAAATGTTTATGCTTGGATACCTAAAACTAACAATTCAGGACCCTAGAAGAAATGGGTACCAAAGGTTTCATCTGCAAACTGTTTTGTAGGTGGAACACCCTTCACATGCTAGAAGCAAATGGATCCTCGACAGCGGTTGCTCACGGCATATGACCGGTGACGCTACTCTATTTGCAACACTGTCGAAGAAGAAGAAGGAAGGTTATGTTTCTTCGGTAATAATTTGAAAGGGTATATTATTGGTATCGGTGATGTTGGTAAGTCTCCCTATCCAGTGATTAAAGATGTCTTTCTGGTTACCGAGTTGAAACATAATCTGCTCAGCATAAGTCATCTAGCTGATCATGGTTATGGTATCAACTTTGGCAAAGACAAATGTACTATAGTTGATAGCTCAACTGGTAGTACTATCTTTGAAGGAATCAGGGAAGACAATATATATGTTTTCTATTTGCTGGAAGAAGCTAACATTTCAGGTAGATGCTTAATGGCCAAAAGTGATGAGAGTCATCTATGGCACATGAGACTCGGTCATGCAAACATGGACACAATTTCAAGATTATCCACAAAGAAGATAGTTCGCGGTTTACCAGACATAACATTCAAGAAGGATTCGGTATGCAGCCAATGTGAAAAGAACAAGGCAACCAAATCCACATTCAAGTCTGTAAACACAGTATGTACTACTAGACCTCTACAATTGCTACACATGAATTTATTCGGTCCTAGCAGAGTTGCTAGTCTCGGAGGTAAATTATATGCATTTGTTATTGTAGATGATTTTTCTAGATACACGTGGGTATATTTCTTGACACGCAAGAATGACGCATTATCCAAATTTGTCGCCTTTTGCAAGAAAGTACAAAATGAAAAAGGTTACATGATCACTCGAATTAGAAGCGATCATGGAGGCGAATTCGAGAATGCTGATTTTGAGCAATTTTGTGACACACACGATTTTATACACGAGTTCTCCTGCCCTAGAACTCCACAACAAAATGGAGTTATGGAACGTAAAAGCAGAACTCTAACCGAAATGGCCAGAGTGATGTTAAATCAATTTAGCCTACCCAAATACTTCTGGGCTGAAGCTGTCAATACAGCTTGCTTTGTGCTCAATAGAGTTCTAATTCGACCCAAATCGAAGAAGACTCCATTTGAGTTATGGTTTGATAGAATTCCTTCAGTTTCATACTTTAAGATTTTTGGCTGTAAGTGCTTTATTCTTAATACTAAAGACAACTTGGGAAAGTTTGACGAAAAGGCCGATGAAGGTATACTTCCAGGTTATGCGGCAAAGAGCAAAGGGTACAGAGTCTTCAACAAACGTACCATGATCATCGAAGAATCAATCAACGTCACTTTTGATGAAATGAACCAAATGTCTCTCGATGATAGTGATAAAGATCTGCCTACATCAAGTTCAACATCAGCTGAACCTGAACCAAGCTCTGCACTAGCTGAACCCCCTAAAGGAGATCCAGGAACCAGCTACCTACAGAGTCTACCGAAGAGGTTAAAATTCACAGCTGATCATCCACAAGATTTGGTAATTGGTGACATTACCAAAGGAGTAAGTACTCGATCATCCAGTAAAGATATTGTTTCTAGTGTTGCATTTATTTCACAGCTAGAACCTAAATCTATTGATGAAGCATGTAGTGATAGTTTCTGGATAGATGCCATGCAAGAGGAATTGAACCAATTCGAACGGAATCAAGTTTGGGAACTTGTTCCCAAGCCTATTGATCATCCGGTCATTGGCACCCGTTGGGAACAAACTAAATGAGGATGGTTTAGTAACTCGTAACAAGGCTCGACTCGTAGCTCAAGGATACAATCAAGAAGAGGGTATCGACTACGATGAGACTTATGCCCCAGTTGCGAGATTAGAATCCATTCGAATGTTATGTGCATTTGCATGTTTTCATGATTTTAAACTTTTTCAAATGGATGTAAAAAGTGCTTTTCTAAATGGCTTTATAAAAGAAGAAGTTTTTGTAGCATAACCTCCGGGTTTCACGGATTTCAAAAATCCTGACCATGTTTTCAAGTTGAAGAAAGCCTTATATGGTTTGAAACAAGCCCCTCGTGCTTGGTATGACCGTCTAAGCTCTTTTCTACTTGACAACGGTTTTTTCAAAAGGAAAGGTTGACACTACACTTTTTATTAAATCTTTTAATGGCAAGCTGCTTTTAATTCAAATTTATGTTGATGATATCATATTTGGATCCACTGATGAATCTCTTTGTCAAGAATTTTCTAAGTGTATGCAGAATGAGTTTGAGATGAGCATGATGGGAGAGCTGAAGTTCTTTCTCGGATTGCAAATCAAACAAACCGACAATGGGACGTTCATTAATCAAGCCAAGTACACAAAAGATTTGCTAAAGAAGTTCGATCTAGACAATGTCAAACCTATTGGCACTCCGATGGCAACTTCAACAAAACTTGATTCTGACGAACAAGGCAAGCCAGTCGACACACGTAAGTATCGAGGTATGATTGGTAGTTTACTTTACTTAACTGCTAGTCGTCCAGATATAATGTTTAGTGTTTGCCTGTGTGCACGTTTTCAAGCTAACCCAAAGGAATCACATCTGACCGCAGTTAAGCGTATCTTCCGATACCTTAAGGGCACTTCTTCTGTCGGCTTGTGGTATCCCAAAACTAAATCCTTTGACCTTATTGGTTATTCGGATGTAGATTTTGCGGGACGCAAGGTTGATAGAAAAAGTACTAGCTGTACATGTCATTTTTTAGGCAAGGCTCTAGTCTCTTGGTTTAGTAAAAAGCAAAATTTTGTAGCCTTATCAACAACAGAGGCTGAGTATATCGCCGCAGGACGTTGTTGCGCTCAGATTTTGTGGATGAAACAAACCCTAGAAGACTTTGATTTATTTTTCACACATATTCCCATTTTCTGTGATAACACGAGTACCATTAATTTGACTAAGAATCCTGTATGTCATTCTCATACTAAACATATCGAGATTAGACATCATTTTCTTAGAGATCATCATCAAAATGGAGATATAAACCTTGTGTACATAGATACTGAAAATCAATTAGCTGACATCTTCACTAAACCTCTAGCAGAAGATCGTTTCAATTATTTACGTCGAGAATTAGGAATTTTGGACGTCAATAATATTAATTGATTTTATTTTATGATTATATATCATTATGCAAAAACTGTGTTAGAGACAAGCTAATAAAGAGTCTGTCTGTCACCACAACTACGGTTGAAGCGAAGCGGTACTTAAGAGTTCCCCGGTGAACCTCCGCCAGCTGGGACTGTACTCCTACAGCTAATCTGAGACAGTCGCTGTGTAACGATATTTAATTCATAAAATATTATTAATTATGTTATTTGAAGACTAAAATAACTAATCTTTGAATTAAATATTTGCAACGAGTCAATGAAAAAGAAGTAGCAAAAATCAACTTTGAAAGAACCCTAGGCGAATTCGGCCAGAGCTCTGACCGAATTCGGCCCGAGTTCGGTTGAGGGTGTATGTGTATATATACAGAACCCGAGAGCTTCTTCTCTTTCATTACTTCCAAACTAATTACAACAGCAGCAGCAGCCGACCCCGACCTCCAAACCCTAGTTCTTCACCAATCTATTGCTTCCAATCTACTTGGTGAAATCCTTCCAAAATTTGGAATCGTGCGGAGATCGTTCTTCTCTACAACATATCTAATTTTCGTGAGGTATAACTCCCTCTCTCTCCACCTTTCAAATTAGTGCTTTTTATTTCAATGGCACCTAGATTTAATCCGTCAAAGAGGAAGAAGACCACTCCTAGTGAGGAAGGGTCCCCTTCGAATCCTCACACGGATTCTTTGTTTTCGCCGGTCTAAAAGAGCGACGGCGCTTTCGATGGGTTCTTCTTTCAAACCCTCGATCAAGCTTTATTATGGTACGGTGACTTTTCCACCCGTTCCATATGTAGCGGCGCTCCGGTTAAATGGACGGTATTCCCTGATCATCGTCACTTATTTGAGGCATTAGGGTTACACTTACTTGTTAAACTGTGCTTTCCAATCGCTACTAATGCCATTAGATTGTTCTATTACAATCTCGTAGTTAACACTTTTGACGTGAGCACACGTGTCGGAGGCATAGACATTGACTTCAATGATGTCATTCTAGCAGAGATTCTTGGTATTCCCAATGAAGGTGAACCGCTAGTTGATATCACAGAATTCGATTTCCCCGAAGGCACAACACTCACGAGTTTCAAGACGGAACTTTGTGCACCTGACAGAGTACGTTCTGGAAAGCTCAAGGCTAACAAACTGAACTTGTTTAACTACGAATTGCATCGCATCATCTACTCTACTCTTCTTCCAAAATCCACTTCCAAGGATGATGTGACTTCGCTTGAGCTGTCCGCCATGTACCATATTCTTAAGGGGATTCCTTTTTCCACCTCTAAGACAATCATTCAGATGATGGGACGTTGTCGTGCTAGAGATCGAAATCTCTCTTACGCGATGATTCTCCCTCGTATCTTTTAGCGATTCGAGATCGATCTATCGACTTATACTCAGGACTCTGAGCCCAAGTTACTCCAGCTTTCTCGTCGCAGCCGGACTGCTTCAGCTCCACCTCCTGCTCCTCCTACTGCACCATCTTCACCACATCAGCCGTATGCCATGACTTTTGAGGGCATACATAAGCATTTATCAGCTTTGCACGTCTCGATGACGGACATGGCTCGCGAGCGAGAGTTCCGCGATGTCACCCGTTACCAGGCGATGGCAAACTCCTTGGCCGATCTGCGTTTTGCCCAGACTGGTCACTCTGCTACTTCCATCCCTCGTGATCCAACTTTTTCGGGCTACTTATTTATTTCTCAAATTCCAACCTTCTTGGTTAATTCCTTGATTAATATTTATTACTAAAGAAAATTTGCTACCCTTGATCAATTCTATCTTGTCAAACAATTTTTTTTTTACGAAAATTTTCTTTTCCTACATTTTTCTTCTGACCTATTGATCCTATCTGTCCTAGACACTCCTTAAATTTCGAGGATAAAATTTTTCTAAGTTGGGTAGATTTGTAACTCCTCTTCCCAGATTTCAAACTTTTATTTTACTTATTAAAATTTTCATCAAATTTTTCCAAATCCCTAACCCTAATTCTGCCATGCCTTTAAAGTTATATTTTAATGGAGGACCTAGTTTATTATTTAATTAAATAATTGAGCCTATATGTTAAAATTATTGATTTAAGTCTACGCTTTAATTTATTTGGTAAATACTAAGTGTTGATTTAAATTGATATTAATTTCTGCTAATAGATTATAATTAGGAATATATGGTTTAAATTATTCTGATAACATTAAAGATTATTTCAAGTATTTATGCTATTTGAACTGGATTTGAAATTATAAGATTTAGACTTTGAAAAATATTAGATATTATTTAAATTATAGTAATAATCAACTATTTGACTTAGATTTCCATATATACGATTTGAATTGTTCGATAATATCGAATATTTATATATATTAAAATTTATTAGATTTCAGATTGACTTTCATTTAAACGTATATTGAACTTATTTGTATTAAAATTATGTTTATTAAATTTTATTAGAATTATCGGGAATCACCGTTGAATGATAATAATATTTATGAAATTATTTTGTTAGATTTTAGATAAGAACAATATATATATATATATATATATATATATATATATATATATATATATATATATATATAAAATATATATATATATATATATATATATATATATATATATATATATATATATATACACCTTAAATCATTTTGATTATATAAAGTATTATATTTAAATGCGAGGATTATTATTTAAATTAAGATTTAAATTTCACTTTAATTTATTTTAATAGAGACAAATGTAACCTTTGGTTGATCAAATATAGGAAAAGATTAAACAAAGAGAATAGTTGTTAGTATATCAATAGATATAGATATACCAGAATCACCACTATGCTCTTCTCCAAGCATTATCGTATAAATATATATATAGAAGGATCAACCAATTCCCTGCCTCCCTCTCAAATCACCCTGAACACCATCATTCCCGGACATCATCCTCGGTCAACCATCTCCACCACCAAATCCCGTATCCAACTTCGCAACATCACAACCAATACATCAATTCTGTGTCGTAGTGTTTGTGTCCAGTTATCACCAACCTCGTGCCAGCCACGTGTTCGGCCTCGGGTACGACCCCGGGTGTCATAATTTTATCTTCTATTGTTCCCAAATACATCCAGCATACATCCACCGTGTCGGACACTGCATCTATCCCATGCCGACACTTCACCATCCCTAAACCAGAGAAGAAGAAGAATAACCTAACCCAGTACCCGAGCGCCCGGCCGCGCCCCTCGGTTCGCTGCCACCAAGCCGTCGGAGAGCCACCTCCGCTTGGGCCGCCTCCGCCTCTTCTTGTCCGCCGCCGACTTGTGCGTGCGCCCCGGGCATCCAGACCCGTGCCACCGCGTCTATCCTCCACAAGGCACCCCTTAGCTCGGTACCGACCCGATCGGCTGTGCAATCGCTCCTCGTCGAACCTACTAGTCGGTGCTATCGACCCACGTCACCAGACCTCCATCCGTCGTGCCCCCGTGGCAGAAGGCCAGGACCACTCAACGCGCTTCTCCAGAACCTGCACGCGTACGAGCATCACCATCGGTGGTGACCCCCTTTGCCTCGCTGGCCGGATCCCGCCGCCACCGCGTGGACCCTCACCACCGGGGCCGCGCCGAGTCGCTCCTCCAAGGTCAGCGCCTAGCTGCGCCACCAGCTGCCGCCGTACTGCCGTCCCCTGCATCTGCGGTCGGTAGGCGCCCTCTTCCTCTGATCCTCGTGCGAGCCGTCGGCGCAGAAGCCTTCAGTGAGACCCGACCATCCTCTCGGTGAGCCTTCCTCTTCCCTATCCCTCTTTTCCTCTGTCACTCTCCTTCTTCCCTCCTTCTAATGAGCTAGAGAGTCTTCTGAGTTGCTTTTTTTATAAACTTCTATTAGTTGCTTTTCTTTGTGAGCTGTGTATAGATTGGTTGGGCCAGTGAGCCCAGTAAATAGGTTTAGGTTTTCCTTTTTGGTTCATTGGATTAAATAATATTGAACTAGTTAGGAATAATTACTTTAATTATCTTTTTAAAAGTATTATTGGGCTGATTTGTTGGGATGAGCCCAATATGGAAATTGGGCTGTATATATATTTGAGAAGTTAAATTATATATTTATTTTGGGCTTTATTATTACTAAAAGAATTTCATCGGGTTTAAAAAGGATTGTTCTGGGCCTTAGTAGAATTATGTATATGTATGTATTTTTTATATTATTACTATTATTATTATCGTTAATATTATGGTTAGTAAATACCATTAATTTGGGGTCTTATATTATAATTAAGTCATATGGGTTATATATACATTTTGGACTTCTAAAATAAGTTTGATTAATAATTTTGGGGTCTAAGCCCAATAGATTTATATAAATTTTAGTAAGCTAAATTATTATTATTTTGGGTTTTTCTAAAGTTAATGTATTAGTAACAGATTTTACTCAATAACGTTATAAATAAATATTTCTTAAAAAGAGTTAACACCTATTATGTTATAAATATTTTCTAAGTATCTACATATTTTTCTAAATTAGATAATTACTTTGTCTAAGTTAGAAATCTCCCTAGATTATTAGATTATCGTTGAACTAACCGTATTCATATTTCTTGCGAACCCGAACTTTTTCACATCTCATCTAGGCAATTGGATTATTCCGACGAGATGGTATTATCGATTTCACCAGCTAAGGACCTCATGCAAGTACACTTTCTGATTGCTTTTCGATTCATAGTAGTCTATACATTTTATGTTTATACATATGTCTTGCTGCTTGTTGACACGCTCGTCACACGGAGTAGTCGGGAGGGAAAATATCTTAGAAGACATGTGGACTACCCAGAACTATCCTCCGTGTCTTTCGTGGAGAATAGCAGCTGCACACGACACGTGCAGGGTGCCAAATTTACCTCCTAGCCGTTCACATGTCGAAATTGATATTTTAAATCACATAGATAGTTGTATTTTATTTGTTTTTCTTGTCTTCTTCACCAATTATTATGTCATCAGTTACTTTCTAGTTTTTATCTCTCATATGTTATTTTCATGTCTTGTTAATTCTATTATGTTTTCGCATTGCCGTCGGTTTGTGTGCTTGTTCCATTCCTGACTGGAAACCAAAATTTTCAGGTTAGCTATGGCTTCTCTTAGCATTGGAAGATACGGGTGTACTTGCAGGCCAAAACTAAGACTTTAGATAGATGTTGTAGCCTTTTCAAATATATGTAAGAATTTTGTATTTTCTTTCAAATATAAATATTATAAATAAATTTAGAAATGTGAATGAGCAATGAATGTTGTATTTTGTGATTTTGAGTATCTTGGCTGTGACAGCGTTCTACAGCCGACTCTGCGACGTAGGCTGGCTTGGACACGTCTCGTATCCGAAAAAAATGGGTGCGGATCATGACAAGTTTTTGTGGTGGCCCATGCAGGTCAGTTTTCGCAAGTTGTGCGAACTCGTGGTAGTACCATAATAGTCGTACTACTGCGAGCATGCGACTAGGAAATGCTCATCCACAGCTAGGAGCAAATCAATTTTAAGAGAATGGTTAGGACTAGGAGTCCCTAATTTAAATTGACATTTGGGTAGTTAAGGTTGACACATATGTCTCACTAGATAACTTTCATAGAAGGATACAATATCGCATTTTGATTTGACGAAATTCCTAAGGAGGGTAGATTCGTAACATCTTCCCAAAATTATGAAAATAACACTTCTTTTTGTTGAACTAAAGTGTGATTTTTAGAATTCTATAAATATTTATTATAGAAGGCCTTTGTCATGGTTAAGTTTCGGAGTGCAGGATAACCAAGAATTTTGGCACTGAGAGTGTGGTTGAGTGCTTTGACTGGTGTTCTAGCCGCGGTAGAGAAGGCCGAGTCATAGGTGTATACTAACTAGAAAAACCAGGCCATATCGTGACATAACCCTAGGAATAATTTAATTACTTATTATTGTGATTATTGGCTTTTAAAAGACCTGGTTGTTCCAAACCAGCCCATATCCAACCCAAGTCCTGGTGATCATGTAGTGCGACCAACATCATCCATGTAGATATATAGATGTGTATATATATTGGTAGTCCATTTCGAGTGTGAATAATTTCAATAAATTATATATTGAATATAATATATGTATTATTGTTGTTTAAATCTATATTTTACTTAGAAATAGGATAACCTTCTCTTAAATCTATATATTGACATCATACATTTCATTGTTATTTGTTTTATTTTAGTGCAAATAACCGAGCAACTCAGAGAAACAAATAAAAGGCTCGTTAATGAGAAAAGAGAGATTCAAAATAAAGTTGAATCGTTGAATATTGAAGCTATTAAAAATGATGCAAAAATTGCTGACCTCGAAGCCATTGTTGTAGCATTACAGCATAAGGAGACTCAAACAGCTTCTGAACTTGCTGCTCCAAAAGAAGTCAAAAGAAGAGGAGGATAGGAGGAAGAGGTCCAAAAAACCATCAACAGCATTAACCAATGAAGATGTTACTCCCATGGAGAAAGAATACAGTTAGAGAGGCTAATAAAAAGTGGAAGATGAATGTCGCTCCGAAACTAAAACCTCAACCCAAACCCCAGGGTCGGAGGAAAAAATAAGCAGGCAGATTCGAAATCCGGACAAGATGCCAAAATGGCTGAACTAAAGAGGAAGGGTGTCATACTAAGGAAATGCGATGAACTCGTACTTTGGAAGGATGCATATGAAGAGCTGAAGAAGCTTTACATGGACATCGTATTCCCCAGAAAGATGAGTCCAAAGTATGTATTCTGAACTCGACCAATCTTCGTCCAATTCATAACGGAGAATGTCCATTCTCCGTGACAGTTGGCCGGAGAATGATCATTCTCCATGTCAGTTGGACAACGAATGATCATTCTCCGTGTGAGTTGGACAGCGAATCACCCCTTTTTTCTTCTTCTTTTCCTTTCTAGACTTTTTTCACAATTATGTCCTGAGAATCTCTATTAATTTAATCTAAACTAAATTTATGTGTAGCGATATTGTATACTTGAGTGTGCCGAAAGAGGGTAAAAATGAAGTTGAAATCCAGTGGTCGGTATTAGACATGCAAGACATACTCAACTATGAAGACATGAAGGCTGGCATACTCAACCTAATAATAAGGAAGCTGAGAGAAATTTAAGGCTATGCAAGAATGTACGCCCAGCCAAGTTCAAAGGACATACAACATAAGTGGTCTGCATTTTGATGCCCCACACATTGGTAAGAATCCAAACAGAAAAATCCATATTCATGTGTACATCGATAAAAATGATATAAAAAATACTCATGATATTATGTTTTGTTTTTCGAAAACAGAACATCGTTAAACTTGCCATTGAACCAGAAGCAAAAGTCTGCGCCCTTGACACTTTCAAAACAGATATAGAAGACTTAGTCATGGGTTTAAAGGACGACATAGAGTTGCTATTCATCCCACTCTTTAATGTATCCATCAAACACTATACGCTGCTCATATTCAACTTGATCTCCTACGACTGGACACACTACAACTCCTTGGGACAAACCACGTACGAAAGGGCAAGGTGGATGCATAATTAATGAAGAAGACCTTAGAGCCTATCGTCAGGAGAAAAGTTGATATGATGAGAGAGAGATGCCCGGTGAAGATGGAGTATGAGAGAGCACAGTGTTGAATTGTTCTCCACGATGCCCACAACAACAGGCACCCAACTGCCTCTTGTACACAGCGTATTATATAAAGAGCTTGATGACTACTCCCTTCGAAATACTAAGAGGAAATGATGATGACACTCACCAGAAGATTACAATGATGAGGGGGATGGGCTAAGAAGTTACTTTCAAGTAATGTAACACTACCAACCTAGCAATGACATTGTAAAACAATAATATAATTGGGCAAGGAACTTCTTTCTATATCATCTGTTTGTCTTTTATTCTTCTGCGTCTTTTGTAACGTCTGGTCTTCTCTATCTTTTATAATAAAATCATTTTTGAATTACATTTATATTATTAAAACCACGGAGGATGGCCATTCTCTGTGTCAAAATCACAAATACTTTGAGTTTTATTTACATATGAAAGTCTGAACTACTACATAAAATCCTACTACCAAGAAAAAAGCCAAAAAGCTACAGCTTCGACATAGTATGGGTTGGCAATCACTTCATCATCAACGTACGTAGTCGAAATAACGTGTATCGTCAAAGCAAATCACTTCATCGTTAACGTGCGTAGGCGTAACACCTTGCATCGTCAGAGCCAATCAACGTGCGGGCGCTTCGACAGAGTGGGGGTTGGCAATCAACCTAAACCCTGGGGCTCTTCCAGTAACTAATATCATGGCACACAGTCGATGAAGCTCACGAACACAGAAAGTCTACTCGGCGCATCTCAGTCTTCTGATGGAGTGCACGAACATGGAACACCGTGCATCGTCAGAGCAAATCACTTTATCGTCAATATACGTAGATGGAACGCTGTGCATAGTTAGAGCGAATCAATATACGGGCGCTTCGACAGAGTGTGGGTTGGAAATCAATCCAAACCCTGGGGCTCTTTCAGCAACCAACATCATGGCACACAGTCGATGAAGTACACGAACACGGACAGTCCACTAGGCACAACTCAGTCTTCTGAAGGACTTCACCACCAAAGCTTCTTCGAACGAGGAGATCGACAATCCACAGGAAAGCGTCTTGCCAAAGCGGGGGATCGATCGAGTCCATCTCTACAAGAAAAGCTAAGTAAGATGAGAAAAAACTTTTCCTACACTACTGCCATTTATAGGCAAGGACAACTCGTACTCAAGCACCAAGTGGCAATCACTTCGAATTCATTTCAATTAATTTGCATTAATACCAATGCATATGCCCCTTCACAAGAAAAGCTAAGTGAGACGAGAACAAACTCTCCCAACTACTGCCATTAATACCAACGAATCTGCTCCTTCAAATTCTGCCAAGTCAACACCATTCTTCGTGTTAAAACCACGGAGAATGACAATTCTCTGTTTAAATAACATAAAAATTTGCCATTCTCTATGCTAAAAGGACGGAGAATGGCCATTCTCCTTGTTAAATTGACGGAGAATTAACATCCTCCGTGTTAAAATTGACTGAGAATTGTCATTTTTCTTGTTAAATTGACGAAGAATTGTAAAAAAAAAGTTGATAATGAAGTCAACGACGGTTCATTTGATTCCATTTGCTCTTTGTCGCTATCTCGCTTTCGTACTTTACAATTACGAAAATCGTGACCCAATTTTCTACAAACTCTATAAGTTCTAGGCTTGGGGATAATCTGACTTACTTTAGGCTGGCTTGATTTCCCTTGAGAAGGCCTTCCTTTTGTTGCCACCGGATTTGGCTCTTTAAAAGATTCATGCACTCCATGAACTGCATCAGCTACCATTTTTTCTTCTTCTTCACCAATATCGGTCACCCTTTTTTTCAACTCCATCAGCACAAACGACATCAACTCCGTTCCCTTCTCTTGAATTTTGCTTAATTTTTTACAATAATACATAAACAGATTAACTTGTTCATTAATACCACCATACCTTCTGCTCTCAATACTGTCTGGGTGGATGAATCTTCTTTCTGCGTCAGGTCCGGAGAGATAACTCATTTTACAATCCTTGAGCCAACGAGTTTTTATCAAGTTCTTTGGAATCTCCCAATGGCAATTTCTTTATTACTGAAAAAATATGCCTACAAGGAATCCCCTTGGTCTCCATCCACAAGCAGGTACAGTTTATGATGTTGTCGGCCCGATCAAATGTAACCTTCCAGTTGATACTGTTTGGCGGCATATACTTTTGAATAGTACAAACTTCTGCCTCTTTTATGATGTGATGGTGGAGAACAGTATATGTATCAGAACGTGTGATTTTCTTTTTTACCTCTATAAACACCATTTTAGTATAAATTACGGCAAATTTATCTTCTATTACGGCCATGCTAGTTTGCTTCACAACTTGTGTTGAGAGTTTATTAGTGACATGCTTACTTATCTGGTCGTAACGTAAGGCCGCCAAACCGTGGTCATAATTTTGAAGGGCCTTCTATAGTGGCAGCTTTTCATTCAAAAATCTTTTCAGAAATGCATTCATAGATTCACATCTATTTGTTGCAGAAGTACCACCAAAATAATTTCCACGTAGGAATGTGTCCATCCATCGCTCCCTCATTCTGTACAATGCAGTGGTCCACTCATTGTTCTCTACATTATAATCCCTTAGCATCTACTGCCAACCGTTTTTAAATTCTTCGATTGAATAGTACCTGTTTAGAAAACATGGACAGTAACTAAAGTTTTAATATTGTAACAACAACATACTTCAAAGTAAAGTAGCAAGTGTGCGATGTACCTTTTAATCAGAATACTCAATTCATTTGCAAAATCATCTCAGTGTACATGTTTGGCTGAATTGTTTAGGATATGCCATGAGCACGTTCGATGAACTATGTTGGGCATTAAATCCTCAATTGCTTTATTCATGGATCTGCAACCATCCGTGAGAACTGTCTCTGGTAATTTGCCATTCATACACTCTTGGAATTTTGTAAAACCTAAGAATATATCGCAACAGTCTCATTATGGATCATTGCAAACCCAAACACACGTCATTGTACGATTGTTTGTACCCACTGGAACCACCAATGATATTTGACATCTATTTGTTTTATATGTAGAATCAAATGCTAGTGAATCTCTAAATAATTCGTAATCGAATCGACATGCACCGTCAGCCCAAAATAGATGGGTCAATCTGGAATCTTCGTCTACTTTGTACGCATTGAAGAAATATGGGTTAACCCTTCTTAGATTGAAGAAATATAATTGTTGTCGTAGCATCAACATTGTCTAGTGCTCTACTATCTTTAGCTAACGCATTGTATAAATCTTTTTTCGTCCATCCAACCTTATCCCAACCACCTTTCTAGTGGACAAGTAAATTCCATATATCTCCAGTCCCTATCCCTGATTGTTTCATAACCTTAGCTTGTTCTAATTCTGCAGGTGATATCTTACGATGGGATCTCAAAAAAACTGTTTCAAAATCATTCGCCAGGTTATAGTTGTGATGTACTTGAAATTTTTTGACAACCCACAAATTTATAGAATTGGTGTACCTAATACGAAAAATTGCTTTATAACCACTTTTGCTTTCACTTCTTGGCTCATGAACCCTGTTAGGAGCTTCATTGTATTTCTTCTGTCTGAATCCCGTATTCGAACAATACCAACTATGGACCATCACTATCCCAGATTTGCTTTTCTTTACTTCGTTCTTTCTACCACTAAAGCCAACTGCTTTTGAATATATCCGGTAGAATGTCTCTGCTTCTTCAATAGAGTTGAACTGTAAGCCAACAATATCTTCACCTAAGAGATCCCTTGGGTCTTTCTTAATGTTGGCAGACTGTATTATTTTTTTCATCATCGCTGCATCAAAATCCAATGGAGATTCACCATTGTCCCTAAGAACAGAATTAAACAAAATAAGTATAAGAAATCAATGTAAAAATATAATGTATTTCTTAAATCCATTAGAATGGGTGATACGAAATAATATTTCGTTGTTTGCGATGATGTTATCATCATCGTTATGATACATTCCTTTGTTATTTTCTTTCTCTTGTTCTTTATTGTCTCATAAGTTAACAGCTTCCAAACTTTGCTCATCATCCAAATCATCTGACACTGCTCTTAAAGCGAAGCTTTCTTCATCAACTAATTCTTCCACACGGCGATCAGTTTCTCCATGTGACGTCGCCATTAAAGAAAATAGAGTGTGTTAGAAACCAACAGAAGAAACGAAGGACAAGAAACAATACAAAAAAAAAATGCTTGAGTGATGCTAAAATCATGCATGAAAATGCTTTATGTACCACCAAAAACTCCCTTCTCCATGTACCACCACCACGTGGCCCTCTTCTATTGGCTTATGAAAATACTAGAGTGATCCTAAAAGCATGCATAATTTTAAAGAAACAACTTCCAACAACACAACCTTCTCATCTTCTGTGTACATGTATTATTGAATTGTGTAGGGTAAACCATACAGCAGCATTTAATGCTACATTTACTATTGTGTAATTATTTCTAATGATATGGTATTAGTGAACACAATCTACGAGAGAGAACCCGAGAGAGAGAGAGAGAGAGAGAGAGAGAGAGAGAGAGAGAGAAAGAGAGAGAGAGAGAGAGAGCGAGAGGGAGATAGGATAAAGAAAAAGGATCGAGCTCGACTAGTTTTTATTTCAATAGCTCCTTTTACTAATAACTAGTTTTAAATTCACAACTTAAAAATATTTAAAGTTAAAATTTAATTTTTGATTTTCATTACTAATAACTAGTTCTCACGTACGAGTTTATACGAACACTAACCGAGCCCGAGCAACATGACATCAGCTAGGTTTCTAATACAGTGGCATTTCTGTTAATTTAAAATTTATAATATTATTGAAACAAATATTAATACTAAAATTTAAATTAGTTTTTGATTTAACATTTAAACTTAGATTTAAATTTACAACTTAAAAATAGTTAAAGTTAAAATTCCATTCTTTTTATTTAAATTGTACAATATTATTTGAACTGGCATTTATATTAACATTCACTTGTTCCGTAGTTTAAGTCGTATTGTACGGCTTGTGGATTAAGTCTAGGCACCCAAAGAACTTGATTGTTCAAGTCGAACGCGTGCAAAGCACGTTCCCTCGATGTAAGGCTTGACGCAGCCCTTGCTAGTCAAGTCATTGCACAAACACGTTAGATAAGAGTTTTGTTGGACTATCGAAGTTATAGCAAGCATTTTCCCCTATTGTCTGTGGTTGTCAAGTCACTTAGTCCCACGATCTCAAGGCTCATCATATAAAGTATGACTTGGGCGATGGTGATGCACAGAACATAAGTCGGTTTAAGACACGAGCACGGTTGGCTTAGTGGAAAGTTAACCACGGTCTACTGGCACATAATGAACACGTTTGGTACAAGTTATGCTTGAAGGCTATGAATAGCCATTCATGAGTTAAGTCAATAAGAGTATGGAAACACTGTAAACATGTTGGGACTATAGGTCAGTCGCCGAGGAGGAACATGATGGGACTAAAGGTCAGTCGCGAGGCAACCCTAGTTTGGGCTCTACAAAAGAAGTATGATAAGTATAAGAAGTAAATCTAAGGAAGCTAAGCTGTGACAGCTAGGCCATGCATTTACGTTGGGTCTAGGAGTTCTCGTAGGTGCGTGGTCATGGACAAATTGTCGACAAGGTTTTGCACCCTCAATTCGGAAACCTGGGACCACAGGACCGTATCGGCCTAGGAGGGGAGCAATGTAGGCAAGCAAGAACACGCCGTCGGTGATTCGAGGACTTGAGCAGGGCTAGCTACCCTTAGCTGTAAGGGCCTCGTCTTGCACCACCTACATGTCCAAGATGGATTGAATTGTAAGTGACCTTTCATATAAGTCAAGTTGGTGTGCTAAGCGGCAATCCGCAGGCACGGTGTCGGTCAAATCAAGAAAAGTGTAAGCACGACACGCATGAAGTAAATATAGTATGCATGGCGGCATCACAAGTCTTAAGAAACCTAAGATTTGGCTATAACAAGGACACGTGCCTCGGCACGAATGTAACGTCGAGTATTAAGTCGATGGCATAAAGTTGCGTAAATCAGGATTGAGTCGTCTCGAGTTAAGTCAAGAAGGGCCATAAGGCATATTTGGTTAAGTCATGCTAAGTTGCGAGGCACGGCCTCAATGTTCAAGTAAGAACCAAGTCATTGACATGAATCATGTCGTTGTATCCTAGAGTATGGGCCATAGGGAAAGTACGAGACGATAAGTTGACGTTGCAAGCACGAGAATGGTCTAGAGGCAAGGATAATGAAGTTATCGGTGCGTTAGCCTGACAAACGGTCTAGAGACACAAATTGACCAAGATGTCTACATCTTAAAATTGATCCTAAGGCAAGACTAGAATGATAATCATAAAGGGACTATGTTGCACAAAAGTAAAGTAACGTATTGGTTTTGTATGGGTGGGTAAGGACCTCACTCCACCTGTACAGTTGAGTACTGACACCCTACCAGTTTTATATGTAGGTGATAGGTACCTGCTTGCTCGGGACGGAGCTCGCTTGGATGCGTCGAGGCGTGGAGTTCCTTGGCATTTTGAGGCACGTGGCCGTATTGAAGACTAGACTTATACGGGATATAATGTATGGATATCGCATATCCGAAGCTTCCGCTGGTCTACTCATTGTATTGAGAGATGAGAGAGAGCAGAGTGACTTGTAATGTGAGAAGAGTGATCTTGAGAGATTGCAATCTTGGCCTCGCACCATAGTTGTAATCTTTGTTTCAATATCAATAAAGAGTATTTTGAAAGACTTGTGTTTTGTATTTAATTTTCTGCTGCTATTATTCAATATTTCTGTTTGGGACTTCTGTGCGACGACCCCGTCGCTTAGCCTGTAATAGGCCGTTATGGACCTGCCTTACATGAGTGCAATCTAAGCTCACGCGGCATCACGCCTTAGCGAGGACGATCGCTCCTACGGGAGCGGGGCGTGACAAGCTAGGTTTCTAATATAGTGGCATTTCTGTTAATTTAAAATTTACAATATTATTGAAACTAATATTAATACTAAAATTTAAATTAGTTTTTGATTCAACATTTAAACTTAGATTTAAATTTATAAATTAAAAGTAGTTAAAGTTAAAATTCTATTATTTTTATTTAAAATCTACAATATTATTGGAACTAGCGTTAATATTAAATCTACAGTGGCATTTCTGTTAATTTAAAATTTATAATATAATTGAAACTAATATTAATACAGTGACATTACTGTTATTTCCAAATAGTCTTTTTTTGCTCAGTCATACCCCTCCACGAGCGGGTTACACCCCCGAAATGAGCATGTTAAATGGCATTGTCCAAAGAAAAGAACCCATTCGACTAGAGAGAAACAAAGGAGAGAAGAAGAAGAGTCGCAATGGAGAGGAACAAGAGTAAGATCAACTGTAGCGGATGGGCCGTCATTCCTACAGAGATTCTCTTGATGATACTGGTACTGTCGGGGATGCCGACGGACGAGGTCATGTGCAACGTGGCCCCAGTTTGCCGTTCGTGGTGGAAGGTGCTCAACGATCCCTTAGACTATTGGTCCAACTTGGACTTGGAACAGTGGTGCCGGAGGGCCCAGCAAACCGCAGAGATTAGTTTGACCGTAAAGCAGCTCGTGGCTCGTAGTAGGGGAATTCTACTGTCCTTCTCCGCATACAAGGTCGACGAAGCCGACTTCTCTTTTGCATGTTTAAGGCCTGTGCAAAATTTTATTTTGTCTTATTCTAATACTTTATTTTTTCTATTACAAAATTTTACGTATACTTTGTTAATTTATATTGATGTTATCCCCTTTTTATAATATAGTGGGAAATTTCTAAGGGTGTTGTGCATTCCGAAGTGCGACGTGAGTAAAAAAACTTTCATAAGAAACTTAGAGTTTCTCCTGGTGCTGGAAGAACTCGACATTAGCTACTGCCTCACTATCACGTCTACTGGAATATTTTCCGCCGTGAAGTATTGCTACCGTCTGGTCAAGCTGAGGAGGAACTTGCCCCCTCCATATTTCATGGTCAGGAATGGATTCGTATTGAACACGTACAACGAGACGGAGGGAAAGGCCGTGGCTGATTCGATGCCGCATCTCGAGCACCTAGAGATAGGCTCAGGCATGATCAACGGAGAGACGCTATGATCTATCATATGCAACTGCAAAGATCTTCGCGTGCTCGACATACGTGGGTGCTTCAACGTGCACCTCAACAATGACCTTAGGAATTTTTGTGATTTAATATAGACATTTAAACGACCCTTTGACGATGTATTACCAGGGGATCGTGGATACGAGATGTATAGTGATTTAGATCCCATCAATCAGGGCTGGGGTGAATGGTTTTTCTGACATTAGCATGCATGCATGCATGCATTTCTTTGTATTTTTTATATTCATATGATATCAATAATTTATCCTAAATGCAATAGGTTATTAATGTTAAAGTAATTTATGCCACCTAAGATTCACAATACAAAATAAGACAATAGGGTTGGAGATGCTCTTAGTCTTGGTATCATATGATCTATTGACATCTTCAATGCAAAATTATCTAAATTAATGTTCATAGACCATGTGAAGACAAATTTTGACGGAGTAAATAGCCCTGATACTTACTGTATCAGTGATTAACATTACGAGTTCACTGAACTCATTTGCAGTTTATTTCATCCATACAAAAGTGGTTTTGAAGTGGTTTTGTTAACCCATCAAAGTGGTTTTTACCTTTAATTAACACGTGTCAATTTTTTACACGTGTCAAATTTTTAGTAGAGGGTGAACAAAACCCCTAGTATTTGTGGGTGAACAAAAATGAACTCTTAACATTAATACAACATCTCAGTGTAATCATATCCAAGAGATTTCGATATTTTCCAACACAATAATAACATTTTACCTTGTTCAAGTTAATTTTGGCGGTTCAAATTTTACTTTTTCACAACCTTTTTAAATCTATTTATACAGTGAAACAACCACCTATTCATCTTTAACAGCCTTCCAGACCAATTTATATTGATTCAAAACCAAACTAAACAGCCAAACTATTAGTTTAGATTAATTATACTCAGATTTTTTTTGTGTATTAGAACAAATTAAATTTGATTATAATTAGAATTCTCCATGTTAAAAGCATGGAGAATAGACATTCTCCTTGTTAGTAGCACGAAGAATGTCTATTCTCCGTTTTAGAAGCACGGAGAATGGCCATTACCCGTCCTAAATTGTTCTATACTAAGTTAAAAGCATATAATAACACCCAAAAAATGATAACAATGGAAGAGTCACTGTAGGTCATTGAATATCCCCAACATCCAAAAAGGAATAAGAAGAGGCGGTTAGGAACGTGTATATATATAAATAGGGGTCCCCATTTATTTGGGTAGGTTGCACATTTAACATGGTTCCAAAAAAATCTTCTGGTTGGGAACCATGGCCAGAGTCTTCTTCCCGTCGTCGTCGTCTAGCCTCTCCACATGGAGCACCCTCTTCGCCGCCTCTGGCCAATGACTGACTGGCAGAGGCTGCAGACTTCCTGACCTCCTGTGGATTGACACTGGAGGTCATTGCTCGACCTCATCATCCGGCGCCAACTTTGACCTGTTGTCGATCACTCTAGAGGAACGGGATTCTCTTGAGAAGAGGGAAGGGTTACGCCGCCTGTGCCATAGTGCGGGTGTGCGCACCCTACAGGACTTTGCGGAGGTCCTCCGCGAGGCTAGTAAGCGGTCTACGTAGACCTCTTCTTTTTCTTTTTCTTTTTGGTTTTTATAGTTTTGTTCGCTACTGTTGTATCCTTCGCCGGAGAATGTTCCGACGAAGAATCTGGGATTTCAATGCAATCTAATATTTTGTTAACTCAATTTGGTTTCGGCTGCAAGCGACTAATTATTAACAAATCTTGTTACATCAAATCCAAATATCTTTGAAGATAACCCCATCAATGACATGTTACGTCATAGAATTGATTATGCTGCCAGCGTCAAGTTTTGCCGTCAAATACATATATCTGTGACTAATTATTTTATGAATTTTTAATTAACAATTTTTATTACAACAACCAGTATAAAAATAATAGGGATATTTAGACTTTGGGTCTCAAATAAGTTTCAGAATTTTTGTTTGGGATTCCATATTATACATAATTAGTATTTGTGTCCGAAAATTGTCACTAATATTTTAAAATTGTCACCAAAAGAGTCACTAATTATTTTTGGTTAAACTTTTGAGACCCAAACACTAATTATGTATAATATAGAGGCCCAAACACAAATTTTATAACTTATTTGACTGAAAATGAAAAAAAAATTGTAAATAAAAAACCAATCGACTCATTAAAGTATATACAAAGTAAACTAGAGAACAACTTTGAGTGCCTGAATTTTACTATTTTCAAGTCCATAGTCTTGTTAGCAAGTCGTCAAACGTGCCTTAATTTCAAAAATTCAGTCAAATATTTGAAAAATGGAAATATTGATATTAGAAACTTTACATTCTTAAATATGTTGTCAAATTTCGTTAATTAAACATGTTTCCACCATATTTTTTGTGCAAAAAATTTCAATAATTTATTCGAAAAACGTTTAAAACTTCGCATACATAAAGTTTATGTAGTGATTTCACATAGATATAATAGTAGTAAATTTAATTTTGGAAAGTAGTTTTTCAAATTAGGGTCTCAGAATCCCAAAGGTTTCCACATCCCAAGGTCATATAGTACTTGAAACTACTTCCACTGTGGATGTTCTTATAAAGTGAAAATTTGAAACGGTCAAATCTTCCCTCTTCTTCTTCCAAACCCTCTCCAAATACTCTCCTAATCGACTGCTTAAAATTATCAAAATGTTGCCGAAGAAACAACGACTGTCTCCGAAGGGGAAGAATCCACAAAGGGATACGATACAGGCCCAAATGGCAGAACTTGCAAGGGCGGCGAAAGCCAAGATTATGGCCGCTAGGGCAGTGGCCGAAAGGGCAGATGCGAAAGTAGCGGCGGTGGCAGTGGCGGCAGCAGCCAAGCCACCTGCAAAAAAGCCAAAAAAACTCATTGCTCGACAAAGACCGAAAAATCTATATTTGACACAGAGTCGTCGGAAGAATCAAGTTATGATTCCGTAATCTAATATACACATTTATACTCTAATATGTGAAGGACACATATATACACATTTATACTCTGTTACTAACTGATATACCTATCCATGTTGTATAATTTTCTTATCTAACTTATAGGTTTGCTTGCTAACTGTATATACTTGCTAATAGGACGATATCAGTATCATCACGAAAAAAAGAAATTCAGGAAATCATTTTTTTTGAATTAAGTGTAACTCCACTTCCCGATTTTGAGAAAATAAATTTGATTTCTAATAAATAACAATTGTTATTATTAAGTTTTGAATAATAAGTTAGTTTTAAATAATAAATTTTGGTGATTTATTTTGGAGGGAATTAAATTTGAGCAGAATTTTCAAATTTGAAAGTTTGTTGTAACAAACTTAGTGGTCCCCACTCCTTTTCAAATTTTCTAACTGATTTCACTTAATTTCTGAAATAAATGAAAAGGGGGAGGGGGTAAGTGCAAAAATTACTTTAAGCAGAGGGATTAAAATAAAAAAGGGGAAGAGTGTTATTAATAGGAACGGATGGTTTAGCTTATTCATCAGCTTATAATTTTTTCTTCGAGTTCCTCTTCTTCCTGAGCTTGGCGCAGTGACGAACCCGACGGCGACGACGACGATCCCGACGGCGATGGAGACGACCCCGACCGCAATAGCAGCAAGAGCTATGGATAAGATGATGAAGGCGGTGGTACGTCCATTCTTCCTCGACGACTGAACCGGTCGAATCCATCCATCGTCGGCGCAGCACGGCTTCAGCGTATCCCCGGCGATCACCGTAAGCTCAGTCTCGATACTTTGTTCTTCTTCTCGTGATAATCTGATTCGATCCTTCTCATCTCGTAATTATTTGTTGTTTCGATCAAACTTCAGATCGAAAGTTGGATCCAGAGTTCGTAGTAGCCTCGATCTGCAAATTCGGATCAATTGAGAAGTTCAGATCATCTCGGATCGATCCGCTGGTAAGATCGATCTATCAATTTAAAATCTATGGGTTAATGACTGATTTGTGTTTTGTTCTTCTTCAGGTCGAATGGATTATTTAGGGATTTGATATATATTTCTGAGATTGATTCGAATTGGGAAGTTGTTAGCAGCTTTGATTCTTGTTTCTACAAATTTCTTTGGCTGAATGATTTCAGTCTAATGACAATTTGTCTCAAAGTCGATGCGCTGAAACTGTTTGATCTTATGTCCAAACAAAGTCTCTGTTTCCAAATCATTCTCTAGGACTCGTGTCCGACTCATCGTAGCAGTATAAATTGGGATCTACTTCTTCCTATAGGTATACACTGTTTTGTATCATATTTTTCGCTCCAGTACAGTAATTCAAATTGTTCGGCCAGGAATAGAGAAGGGGTAGCAGCTTGTTCATGTCCAGGCTTGTTCGTGTCCGAGATTGATCGTGTCTGGGGAGGGGAATCCGACAGAGTACCAACTTGATTAATGAGTGTATCAGTTGAGGATAATGTTGGGCTGTATATGTATATACTTTTTTCTTGTTTTGTTAAGTTTCAAACTGCTATAGCTTTGAGTTTTATAATCCTTGTATATGAGTTGGGTTATCTTCCTACAGTTGCTTTTGGGAGTAATATTTCTATCAATACTTGGTGTGTATTAGAATTGGTTATGGTTGCAGTTAGAGAGGTTCAAATGGACTGAATGCCATTTTGCATAATGGTGTCTGCTTGAATGTTTTGTTTTGTAATTAGATTACAATTTGTAATTGAAATTCTTATAAGTCTATTCCTCCCTCTTTTCTCTCTGAGTTAATGATAGGTTTAATAGTTTATAGGGTTGAATGTTCACAAGTTGAATAACTTTCGAATCCTAGTGTTGTGTTTCTTATAAATCTGAAGGATGAATAACTGAGTTGGGATAATCAGGATTGGCAAGATGGAATCAAGGGAGGGGGTTTTTGTATAAGAAAGGTTGAATCAAGTCAGTTAATCAGCTAAGGCAGATTTAGTATTTTATACCAATGTCTGTACAGTTATCAGACTATTTTAGTTTTCCTAAACAATTTTATGGTAATAAATTAATATTCATGATAATTAAATTTTAAACTAATTATAGGAATAAAGGTTTTGAGAGCTTGAGTATTAAAGACAACTAATCTACTCTTCAGTATTGTGATTTGATAGTAGATCAATTTAAGGTATGCAGAGTAATGAATAGAACTTAATCAATTTGTAAAATATTCATAAACAGGAGGATATCCAGCTTCCTTGATTACTCGTACTTTCCAGGAGCAAGGCAAGTACTTTTCTATGGTTTTATGTATTTACATTTCTTGTACTTTTATGTGACACGTCATGACATGATACCCTGTACTCCTGTACTCCTGTTCTTGTACTTACTTATGTCGGGTGGGAAAATACACTAGCCATGTGACCAATCCCGGTTACTATACTCATGTGCCTAGCTTAGGCCCCTCATCGTGCACGCGGACCCTAAGTCGTACCATTCATGTACTTTCATGTGCTTACCCCCAGCCGGTCACATGAGCTAGTTGTATTTCAAACATGGTGCACTTGTCATGTCTTGTACTTCAGGTTCATAGTTACCACATTCCTGTATTTTATTTCCTGTACTTACATTCATGTACCTTCATGTTCTTTTTCCGTACTTTATAGTTCATGTTCTCATATACTCATTTCATGATATTCTTGTTCATTACCTAGAACTGTACTTTGCTCCGCTCCTGACTGGATAAGTTGCAAGTATGCTTGCAGGATATCATTCTACCTTATGGACCAGAGCCCGGGATCTTAGCTGAGAAGGATGGGTCATGACTTAGCTTGAGGTTTCAGGTTTAGACTGTTAGCTTTACTTTTATATATTGTTTTAGAATTCATAGTACATTTCATTCTTGATGACTAGTACATTTATATACATAGAATTGTGGATTATGGTGATCATTCTGGGATACGTTTTTAGATGCTGTGATTATATATATTTATGATTATCTGGTTAGACTTCCCTAGTTTAGTACAGCTTACTTCGTCGTGTCTAACGATGAAGGCTGGACGTGTCCGACTCGTGTCCGATTATTCAGGAACGGGTCGTGACATATTTTTAGTGGTGGCCCATGCAGGTCTATCCTAATAGTACCTAGGTATTAGAGTACTATTCGGGGACTTGATTTAAACTAGGGAAACATGAATCATAGCATAGGAAATCAGGTACATCGGGTATATTGATATGCTATAAATACTTGTTGTATTTAGGTTTAGGTTATTTTAACAGTTTTTTGTTTTTCAGATAGTTCAAAAGCACGCGACACCAGGAACAGTCAATCTACCTACACTTGAGGATTTCGAGTTTCCACTACCTTCTATCATTCTACTATCCCTATGGGTAGTACGCAGTTGACGGAGACGTTTCAAGAGTTTATTGACACCAGCAGTATGTCCTTTTCTAATCTAGACTTGCAAATACATTTCCCGAGTTAGAGAGGACTTCCGACTTCCAGACTCTCAGACCTTGGACTTCCCCGACACCGAGCGCATATCTTGTACTGAGGAGCAGATCGAGAACCTGGAGCCGCCACTGAAGATCATACAATTCCTTGAGGAACCGACTCCTCTGAAGATTGGAGCCACTAGCTAGGAGATCCAGAATATAACAGACAATAGAATGAGACGGGAAGTTGAAGCTCATAAAGGACATGAAGACTTATGATGATCATGGAGCTGTAAAGCGTCGCCACACTCAGACGGCACTTCTTCAGTCACATCATCAGAGGCAGATTCAGGCTCATATTCACCAAATGAAGGATTGCCAGCAAGTCGTAGATCACAATAATCGAGGAGCATCATGATCTCAGCAGCCAGCACGCCAGCAGTCATATATTCCTGCCAGAGCCCTGTACTTCAGCCCCAACGAAAGATCCAGATTTAGGTCCAGCCGACGATCATTTACAATTTTTGCCGCCTCTCAGAACGCCACTATGAAGAGTGCTACAGAAGACGGAGGCTATGCTGTACTGCGGGTCACCTTCCCATCAAGTTAAGGATTGCTCGAAAGTCGTCGATCATATTGCCAAGGACGAGCACAAAGAGCACCAGGACCGCAGCAGTAGGACCCGCCTCTCTAGATTCAACAGCTATATGGAGCATTACCACGGGGATCAGCCTACGTCAGAACAGCTGAAGAAATTGAAGCAATTCCAGTCCCAGAGAAATACTGAAGACATGCTAAAAACTGAAGGTTTTTCTTGCATGGTTGTAGCAGACTATGGATCATGATTCACATTCCAATTTAATTTTCTAGAATTTTCTTGTTCCTGTTTAATGGCTTGATAGATTTTGTTTCAATCTTAAACCCTTTGGTGTCTATTCCAAATAATATTCCTATTCTAGAATTTGTCCCTTATTCGAAGATTGTTTTCTATTCGGTAAACATGTTTCATATCCACAAGTCGATATTTATTTTGAAATCCACTACTCGATACTGTTTGCTTATTTCCTTTGATGATTTCGATTTTCTATTAGAGAGTTGTTGTTCACTACTTGTTTCGACCTTGTTTCCTACAAGGATTCGCTTGTTTTCCAGGGTACTTGTTCCTACTCGTTATTGATATTCTGCTCATTAATCAAACTTGTACTAATCAAGATTTATTCCTACTTGAAATATCATTCTGAAACCGTGTTTGAACCTTCGTTCTATTGATGGTTGTTTGAGATTCTACTTCTTATTTTGACATTATTTCAGACTCGCTCTCTATTTATGATTTTGTTACTATTGAGATTCGCCTGTTTCATATTTACGATCCAATACCTTGTTTCCTATTGAAACCTGTTTTCTAGTTACTATTCAAATCTTGATTCCTCGTTGAGATTTTCTATTCGAGATTTTGTTCCTTATTCACGACTTTGTTGATACTTGATTTTCTATTTTCACTGTGTACCTTATTGAAGAATTCATTTTCAATTCAAGTTTTTGCTCGAGATTTCATTGTTATTCGAGATTTTATTAAAACTTGTTTCCAGTACGGAATTTGTTCTTATTTTAAAAACTTGTCTCCTATCTGATACCTTGCTTCAGTTCATCCTTCGAGACTCTGTTAACCCTTCGGGATGATGTCCCATATATTGAATCTTGTTACCATCCCAGGTTTTATTTGAGATTTCGGTTACCGTTGAAACTTTGTTCACTATTGAGGTTTAAATCTCCTTGTTACCTTTTAGTACTCACTACTCCTTGATTAGATCCGTTGTTGCTTCCTAGTACCTAATAAACCCTTATATTCTAACTGACAGATAACCTCACCATTTTTGTGACTTGGACTATTAAAACTCATTTTTATTACTTGAAATTTTCTATGGATAAAGTTCAAAGACTATTCGATGACCTACTAGAGCGTAGCGGTTGTCCACTGCAGCCACTATCTGGATCATGGAGACTGAAGGTTCACTGCAGCCAGCTGCTGTACACTGGCGAGGCATGAACTCCAAGTTGAAGTGATTTCAGACATTCCTAGGTTTTCGGGTATTATTGAGACTTTGTCCTAAACTCTTCATATTTAGATCTTTTGAGTTGTTTCGTTGATAATTGTTTGAAAATAAATAAAGTTGATATATTATTCGGTTACATATTGTTATTTAAGTCATGGAACCGAAAGTTCACTGCAGCCAGACATACACTGGCGGGACAGGGATTCTAAAGTAAAGTGACTTCAAATATCTATATATTCTTGTATATCATGGAGACTGTATTTTCTTTTCATATGATTATTGGTTTTTAAGAATCACAGATCCTTGCACATTCATCCTGATTTGATGCTGTATTTTTTGAGTATTTCGTACGTTTCCTCAATCAACCCTTGCTAATTTTTGTTCTAGCATTTTATCGTTAGATCATTGAATTCCTCAAAATTATACATTGCCAGATTTTGATTCCATACTTTGTTTGTGCATTGTCTAAACTTCAATCTTAAATCATGTCTATCTGACCATGATTTTCCTATCGTGTCCTAGTCCACTGGTGTTAAACTATCGATTTTGTTCGTACTTAATAATTGTGTCTTCATGATTTTGCTCCTCTAAGTTGTAATCGAAACATCATTCCATTCGTGCCTATTTAATTCTTGATCATTGTTAGATCTTATTATTTCAACTTCTTGTGTGTAATTATCGTATTTGATCTCAAAGGCTCAGAAGGCGTCTCAGAGTTGTACGGGATCGGCAGAAGCACTTGATGGACAACAACAGACGGCCACTGGAGTTCGCGGTTGGAGATAGAGTATTCCTGAAGATCTTACCGACTAGAGGCATCATCAGATTTGGCAGAGGCGGAAAGCTCAGTCCGAGGTACATCAGGCCTTTCGACGTGACGGCACGGATTGGTGATGTGCCATATCGACTAGCACTTCCAGCTAGCTTGGAGGGAGTGCACGATGTTTTCCATGTGTCTCAGCTCCGATGCTACATTCCAGATCCGAGCCATGTGGTGGACTACGCAGAGCTAGAGGTGGGTCCGAGTTTGACCTACGAGGAGCAGCCAGTGGAGATCCTTAACATGAGAGAGAAACAACTGCGAAATCAGGTTATTCCACTTGTCCACGTCATGTGGAGGCACCACTCTCCAGGAGAGTCCATATGGGAGCGCGGGGACGAGATGTGAAAGCGCTATCCCAATCTATTTGATTGATTTGATTGTACTCTATTTTTTTTTAATTCTATTTTCAATAAATGACTGGTGTTTGGATCTTTTGAGATTTACTGAGATTTATTTTTGGTTTTCGAATTTCGAGAAAAAAAAATTTTAAGGAGGGGAGATTTGTAACTCCACTTCCTGGTTTTGAGAAAATAAATTTGATTTCTAATAAATAACAATTGTTATTATTAAGTTTCGAATAATAAGTTAGTTTTAAATAATAAATTTTGGTGATTTATTTTGGAGGGAATTAAATTTGAGCAGAATTTTCAAATTTGAAAGTTTGTTGTAACAAACTTAGTGGTCCCCACTCCTTTTCAAATTTTCTAACTGATATCACTTAATTTCTGAAATAAATGAAAAGGGGGAGGGGGTAAGTGCAAAAATTACTTTAAGCGGAGGGATTAATATGAAAAAGGGGGAGAGTGTTATTAATAGGAAAGGATGGTTTAGCTTATTCATCAGCTTATAATTTTTCCTTCAAGTTCCTCTTCTTCCTGAGCTCGGCGCAGTGACGAACTCGACGGCGACGACAACGATCCCGACGGCGACGGCGACGACCCCGACCGCAACAGCAGGGAGAGCTATGTCGAAGATGATGAAGGCGGTGGCGCGTCCGTTCTTCCTCGATGACTGAACCGGTCGAATCCACCCACCGTCGGTGCAGCACGGCTTCAGCGTATCCCCGACGATCACCGTAAGCTCAGTCTCGATACTCTGTTCTTCTTCTCGTGATAATCTGATTCGATCCTTCTCATCTCGTAATTATTCATTGTTTCAATCAAACTTCAGATCGAAAGTTGGATCCAGAGTTCGTAGTAGCCTCGATCTGCAAATTCGGATCAATTGAGAAGTTCAGATCATCTCGGATCGATCCGCTGGTAAGATCGATCTATCAATTTAAAATCTATGGGTTAATGATTGATTTGTGTTTTATTCTTCTTTGGGTCGAATGTATTATTCGGGGATTTGATATATATTTCTGAGATTGATTTGAATTGGGAAGTTGTTAGCAACTTTGATTCTTGTTTCTACAAATTTCTTTGGCTCAATGATTTCAGTCTAATGACAATTTGTTTCAACGTCGATGCGCTGAAACTGTTTGATCTTTTGTCCAAACAGAGTCTCTGTTTCTAAATCATTCTCTTGGACTCGTGTCCGACTCATCGTAGCAGTACAAATTGGGATCTACTTCTTCCTACAGGTATACACTGTTTTGTATCATATTTTTTGCTCCATTGCAGTAATTCAAATTGTTTGACCAGGAATAGAGTAGGGGTAGCAACTTGTTCGTGTCCAGGCTTGTTCGTGTCTGGGATTGATCGCGTCTGGGGAGGGGAATCTGACGGAGTGCAAACTTGATTAATGAGTGTATCAATTGAGGATAATGTTGGGCTGTATATGTATATACTTTTTTCTTATTTTGTTAAGTTTCAAACTGCTATGGCTTTGAGTTTTATAATCCTTGTATATGAGTTGGGTTATCTTCCTACTGTTGCTTTTGGGAGTAATATTTCTATCAATACTTGGTGTGTATTAGAATTGGTTTTGGTTGCAGTTAGAGAGGTTCAAATGGACTGAATGCCATTTTGCATAATGATGTCTGCTTGAATGTTTTGTTTTGTAATTAGATTACAATTTGTAATTGAAATTCTTATAAGTCTATTCCTCCCTCTTTTCTCTCTGAGTTAATGATAGGTTTAACAGTTTATAGGGTTGAATGTTCACAAGTTGAATAACTTTCGAATCCTAGTGTTGTGTTTCTTATAAATCTGGAGAGGATGAATAACTGAGTTGGGATAATCAGGATTGGCAAGATGGAATCAAGGGAGGGGGTTTTTGTATAAGAAAGGTTGAATCAAGTCAGTTAATCAGCTAAGGCAGATTTAGTATTTTATACCAATGTCTGTACAGTTATTAGACTATTTTAGTTTCCCTAAACAATTTTATGGTAATAAATTAATAGTCATGATAATTAACTTTTAAACTAATTATAGTAATAAAGGTTTTGAGAGCTTGATTATTAAAAACAACTAATCTACTCTTCAGTATTATGATTTGATAGTAGATCAATTTAAGGTATGCAGAGTAATGAATAAAACTTAATCAATTTGTAAAATATTCATAAACAGGAGGATATCCAGCTTCCTTGATTACTCGTACTTTCCTGGAGCAAGGTAAGTACTTTTCTACAGTTTTGTGCATTTACATTTCTTGTACTTTCCTGTGACACGTCATGACACGATACCCTGTACTCCTGTACTCCTGTTTGTACTTACTTGTGTCGGGTGGGGAAATACACTAGCCATGTGACCAATCCCGGTTACTATATTCATATGCCTAGCTTAGGCCCCACATCGTGCACGCGGGCCCTAAGTCGTACCATTTATGTACTTTCATGTGCTTTCATGTGCTTACCTCCAGTCGGTCACATGAGCTAGTTGTATTTCAAACATAGTGTACTTGTCATGTCTTGTACTTTAGGTTCATAGTTATATTCCTGTACTTTACATTTCTATACTTTATTTTTTGTACTTACATTCATGTACCTTCATGTTCTTTTCCTGTACTTTATAGTTCATGTTCTCCTGTACTCATTTCATGATGTTTTTGTTCATTACCTAGAACTGTACTTTGTTCCGCTCCTGACTGGATAAGTTGCAGGTGTGCTTGCAAGATATCATTCTATCTTATGGGCCAAAGCCCAGGATCTTAGCTAAGCAGGATGGGTCATGACTTAGCTTAAGGTTTCAGGTTTAGACTTCCCTAGTTTAGTACAGCTTACTTCGTCGTATCTAACGACGAAGGCTGGGCGTGTCCGACTCGTGTCCGATTATTCGGGAGCGGGTCGTGACATTAAGGCTCCAATCCAGTTATTACTGTGTACATTGTATGCACTTGTGAGCTTCAACTCAGCTTAACCGAATCTTCATCTCTGATGCTTAAGGATATATCAAAACTTCTTATCCCCTATATTCTATATTAAACACTCTAGGACAGAAGCACATGGTCTTGAAACAAAGCTACTCTGGATATCCTTGATGCTCTGATACTCTGCTACTTGATGCTCTGATTCTGCAAATAATTTACAATAAAAGAAAATATTGCACTGATACTCTGCTACTTGATGATGCTCTGATACTGCAAATAATTTACAATAAAAGTTAATATAGCACTTATACTCTGCTACTTGATGCTCTGATGCTCTGATACTCTGCTAATTGATGTTCTGATACTCGTCTAAACCGAATAGTTAATATTACAATGATACTTCTGCTACTTGATACTCTGATACCTGTACTGATACTGCCCAATTGCACCCATAAATGGTGATTTAGGACTGAATTGATGATGGTCCAATGCATGTACAGAGTAGAAATGCCTCAAGGCATGTAATGTATGTCTGATACAAGAGTTAGGACTAAGCTGGAACACTTCCTCAGTCGGTAATATTTGGTATTATAAGCATGAGCCCACTGCTATAATATAGGTTGCACTTAAGGGTAAGCCAGGCACTTAAACATGCTTGGTATCCTGACACTAGAGGGAGTCCTTGAGAGTAATCTAACACTTGATCTAACTGGAGAGTGTACTTACTACTCAGTGATAGATACAAAATGGGGTTGAATCATCGAACCCGCACTGTGCACATTGATACTCTAATGTCAGAACCTGCAGTGTGCACATTGATACTTTTATGTAAAAACACACACTGTGCACATTGAAACTCTAATGCTAGCCCTCCCTTTGATACTTCTATTAATGTTTCTGGATGTCATTTATGCATATACAGTGAGTCCATACTGACTATAATTTTTTATTCCATCCTTCAAGGTGTAGGTGAAGGATATTTTGAGGAAAAAGAAGAAAAAAAGAGAAAAAAGAAGAAGATGAAGATGGAGATGGAGATGAAGATTCATCTTTTGAGTTTTGAAACTTTTATTTCAATTTGGAAGTAATATTTGAATTGTAATATGGTTCTGAATGTTTGTTGGTCTTGGGGGTTAAACTAAATTTTGTGTTTGAAATATTGTAAGACTAAACATTTCGCTTGTACTAAGCACCGTTGCAGTGCATGGTTCATAATTTGTTTGGAAAATGTAATATGGTCTTGAATTTAGAGTAGGTCTGATATTTGTTTGGATTATTGTATTATGAATTATGCAGGTTCTATGTTGAATTACTAACGTGGATTGGGCAGATTACTGTAACATGGATTATGCAGTTTATTTTACTTGGAATGAAGTATACTTAATTTGATTATGATTTGTTTGGTTGAAGCATTTATTTGATTTGCAGTTGGCCTTCACAGATGATTTTGATCTTTTGGTGTATTCCTTTGATTTGTATATGCCCTTCACAGATTTCATGAGTCCTAGGTGCATCCCTAGGGTTTATAAATGGCCGCATTACGGATGCATTCTTGGGATCATTAAAACTTTATTTGATTGTAATGTATTTTGCTTTCTGTAAATAATCAGTACATCAATGCTATCAGTATAAATTCGATGCCAGTGTAATGCATAATACAATCCTGCCTGTTCATCCCTTGTTATTGCTGAAGCAAAATATGTAATGTAAGAAAACATTTCTTGTATAGTAGGTTAACTATATTCAAACACTCGCAAGTAATTTTGTACAGCCATACAGTGGAAGTCTGATAAAATGATATTCAGATTTTCTTCAACATGCTTTAATATTAAATGAATATACTTTGGTAAATAATATTAAAAATATTGTAAATATTTGGTGAAAATGAATGAGATACTTGAACATTCACCATCCAAAATGTACATACTTTGTTAAAAGCACAGAGAGTGGCCATTCTCCGTGTTAAAAGCACGGAGAAGGGCCATTCTCCGTGTTAAAAGCAAGGAGAATGGCCATTCTTCGTCCAAAATGTACCATACTTTGTTACGTAAAAATTCGAATATACTTTGGTAAATGATATTTTTTTTAAAATACTGTAAATATTAGAACGATGGCTAATATGACAAAATGTCACAATACAACAAAAAAAATTCTCTTCGAAAGTATTATCATTAGAAAAGTAAAAAAATATTTCGTCTGATCAATACACATTTTTAAAAAAATATGTGAGCAGATGATCCACCCGACCTTAGAAGCAGGTTTCCTCAGTTCACCACCACCACCATGGCATGTAGCTTTATTACCAAAATATTAAATTGTTAGATGAAAAATAAAATTTCTGACAATGGCATGGACAGTAAAACTTACTAAGCTAGGAGCCTACATGAACGGTGCCGCTAGTACTTCTCCTTATTCAAGGAGGTCTCGACGACGTCTGACACGAACCGGACCGACTTTTTTTGGCACCACTGGTACTCTTCGTAGTTCTAGGAGGGCTCGACGACGTTCGACGCGATCCGGACTGATTCTTATTTCCTTCTTCATCTCCGTTTCTCCTTCGTTGTTCTAGGAGGGCTCGACGACGTTCGACGTTGATTGTCACGACCAGCACCCGCTTTTTGGATACAAGACATGTCCAAGCCAGCCTACGTCATAGAATCGACGGTAGAAAGCTGTCAAGCCCGCAAGAAATAAATGCTCAAAATAACTTTACTGTTCATTCACATTTATAAAATTTATTACAACATTTATATTTAAAAAAAATATAAAGTTCTCATAATTAATGAAAATGATACAACTGCTATCTATTTCTAGGTTTCTGTTTGCAAGTACACCCGTATCTCCCAAAGCTAAGTGACGCCACAGCTAACCTGAAAAATGTTGGTTTCCAGTCAGAAATGGAACAAGTACACAAACCGACGGCAATGCAAAACCATAATAGAATTCACAAGACATGAAAATAACATATGAGAGATGAAAATTAGAAAGTAACTGATGACATGGCAAGTGGTGAAGAAGACAAGGAAACAAATAAAATACAACTATCTATGTGACTTGAAATATCTTGTTCGACATGTGAACGGCTAAGGGGTAAATACGACACCCTACACGTGTCGTGTGCAGCTGCTATCAGTCAAGATTAGACATATTAGGATGGGTAAGGGGTAGTTCACACGTCTACTAAGATATTTCTCCGACCAGCTAGTACTCATGGAATCAGGTCACAAGCATGGTAATCATGAAAATGACGGTCAAGAATGTATAATAAATCCATGATTCTAATCTCCATGTGACGAGCGTCTCCTCAAGCAGCAAGACATATATATAAACATGAAATAAAAAGACTACTATAAATCGAAAAGCAATCAGAAAGTGCACTTGCCAGAGGTCCTTTGCTGGTGAAACCGATAATACAATACTACTCAGTGAGCCACAACAGTCAACACATGCAAAAAAAGTCTCCGAATGCTGAAATAAACATTACCAACATTCTCAGAATAGTCAAATTAGCTAGGATTGTCTGTCCTTAAGTCCAATTCTGGATACAGAGGCAAAACGATAATTTTGGGTTAAAACGGTATCTGCCGTTGGACCCGCTTTGCACCGAAAAGCGTGCCAGAGTCAATGGTCTCTAAAGTCATCAAACTACATATCTACGGATTCGTTTTGAGGATACGAACCCAACCGTATGTCCAAAGTTAGATTCCGACAGGCCGTGCATAAAATTGTTCGTTGAATCGGAACATGGGTCCCACAAAATGACGATCCGATCAACTGTCTCAGAATCGGAGCAAACTTGGCATACAGGACCAAAAAATGATACGGTCCTATTGGCGCAAGTTTCGTCTCGATCTGACGAACGTGCACAAAGTAATTAGAAAATTTGCACAGAGGCCGATACGGTAAATTTTGACGGAAACGCATCAAATTTGTCGCGCACACGCAACCAATTTAAATTCTGCCAAAGCCCACACGTCCACGAAGCCATTACGCACCTTTTGATGCTTTCGGTTCGTGACCACGTCGCCCGGATTGGCGGGACGCACATCGTATCGAAGGTTTTTAAAGTTTTTAAAACAGATTTTTCTTGATTTTTGAGAGCAAAATACTTTGTCCCTACTTGGTGAAATCAGAGTATAAAATGGGATCTACTATCGTATATGTTGTAAACATGTATGTTCAAGGGTTTTTCTAAATTGGTCATTGGTCTAGCCGAAATTAGCCTTCCAATGTTGGGTTTGGACTGTCATTAGTCCTGCTGTTGAGTTCTCCTAAAACTAAGTTTTTTGCAAAATTTGGACTCGATTTAAAATCGAATCAAGGCGTTACGAAGTAATCTAATTGACAGATATAGAAGGGGGTTGTAAGGTGCTCGACCTTGTGCAACTAGTTTGACGAATGATCGAGAGTCGTGGAAGAACTTCTGTCAGAAAGTTGCTATCGGAAGTTTGGGCTACTGTTGTTGCCGTTCTATCTGCACGTGCGCGAGGGCTTCCTGGCCGCCGGTATTGGCCTCGCGACGGTGCGCGGCCATCGGGGTGGCCGCCTAGATTAGGGGGAAGGGTGGCGCGGCTAGGGTTTAGGAGGATCCCCCTCCCTCTCTCTCGACTATATATGCATTTGCTGAACAAAAACGAGCGGGGGAGGATGTAACGCTCGGCTTGGGCCTGGTTAGTCCGGGACTCAGCGCTCGGGCTTGGGCCCAGGGCTGGGTTACTGTTGCTCTCTCTATTCTTTTTCTATTTATTATTCTTAGTATATATATATATATATATATATATATATATATATATATATATATATATATATACATACACATACACGTATAAATATATAAGCCATATTTAGAGAATAATCTAAACAAATGATTAACTTATATTTTTATTAAATCATAAATACTAAAATTTATAAATAACAAACTCTGGGAGTACACACAAAATACTGTATCTGTCCATTATGAATATATTTACACTCAAATATATATAGCCCAAATATCCCCAAAAGTCGACTAAGATATTTTTAAGGAAATAATTTGACATACTTCAAAATCAAATATTATTTAAAATATTAAGGATATATATATAATATATGTATAACCAATTTTTATAAAATTGCTACTAAAACAAATACCCCTTAAAATATATCCATACGGACGTCTTTTATCACACTACATCACTACATGGGCTTGGACTTGGTACGGGTCCAGTCTGGGCTGGTTTGGTACAACCGGATCTCCTAAACGTCAAATAATATTAATAATGAATAATTAAACTATTTATAATAGTCATGTCACAACTTAGGCTTGTTTTCCTAATTAGGACATCACTATGGCTCGGCCTTTTCTGGCATGGCGAATACACTAGTCAAGGCACGCCACTGCACTATCCGTGCCACGATTTCTAGTCACCTTGTACTCCAATTCCTAACCATGGCTAAAATTATTTAGCGTAATAATTAACTAAATAATTACTTATAACAATCTAAAAATCACTATTTAAATAAAATGAATAATAATAAAAATATTTTAAAATTTTCGGAAAGGGGAGCTACAAATCTATCCATCTTAAAAATAATTTCATCCTCGAAATTCTAATTCATAACTATTTCTTAAAATTTAAAGTCTGCCATTACCTTAATCTCCTCAATTTAATTTCTCAAAATATTTTATAACCTTCTCTAGCCATTTTATAACTCCGAATACTTGAAGACTTCTATCCACCTTTGGTCACACTACTCCATCAATTCTCCTGTCGCTAAAACTTTATAATCTTCCAACTAATCGCTAGAATTTCTACCAATAGATATCTAGGCATATGGTATCTATAATCCTCTCATATTTATCAAGCAACCCAAAATTTAATAAGCAACAAATTTACACAAGTAGCTAGGAAATATTGATAAATTCTAGTAAGCATGGCCATTCGTCGCTCCGAAATAGGAAGGACAGGAAAATAAGGAAGAATAATCAAGAGCAAATATAAAGTTTTAAGAGCGGTGGAGAGTATCCAATAATACAGATAGAAAAAGAGTTTATGAACCATTGACTTATTGCTAGGTTGGGCTACTCTAGTCTAGTCACTTGCTAAATTGAAGAACCCTTCGTTTCTTAGAGGGGCTTGCAATCCATGCAATACCGAAGTTTCGTTCTCGAAATTAATCTGAACAAGGTCCCATAATAGAACAGAATTTGAGAAATCAAGATGGTGATCTTTTTCGTGGTTATTTAAACACACGAGCAAAGGATATAAATGCAATACAAGATCATATCACGACTTCCAGGTAGATGGAATAAGGGTTATGAATGACTTCACATTCTAAGAGGTGGAGACTACATAATAGGTATAGGGACCTATTTCGAACGGTTCAGTTTTATAGTCCAAATATGGTGGTATGCATGGATGGATTTTACTGGGTCTTAATGGGTTCTCTAATTGGACATCAATCGTTGGTTGGATGAACCTTGAATTTCAATCTATTTTGACTGGACAAGATTCCAATGATAAACATATTTCTACTAGGTTAGGGTAACCTAGAATAGGATTCCTCCCAAGTGGTTGAGCTAGTTGCTAGTCAGGTTGGTTAGCTAGATCTCTAAAGCTTAAAAATGTGCCTTCAGTGACTTTTGTGTTTAAGTAGCATGGGAAGACACAATTGAGTGGCACACAAGGGACTTGTGTGCAATGGGCTTCGAGTAGATCATAACCATATATTGGGTCGAAAGGTTTGAGTTGAGGTTGAGGCTCTAATGGAAGTCGGGAAGTATACCGATGTTATGGTAAGGGTTATAGCTAGTCCTTTTGACCTAAAAGTCGTACCATAAAAATAGAGTACAAGGGGACGTGTTTGAGTGGGACATAAAATACCTAGATGAAGGTGGACACGTCTAGATCTTGTATATGAACTTTGTTGGAAGGTAACAGCTGGTCTCGTGCTCCGAATATTAATGATACGGCCGGGGACACCAAATGATCTAAATGGAAAGTGGGAGTCCATGGGGCACTAGTTTTTAACCTAATGGAATTATTCTAATCAATCGGTAATCCTCGTATATCCCAAAATTCTAGAAGGCTTACAGTCTACCCACCTTAGAAGCTAGGACATAGTTTTAGAAATAATAAGATTAGAAGAATTCTAAAGTCCGGATATTGTACCTTGACTCTTGTTAATAAAGAATAAGGCACGGCGTAACGGGATACAGTAGATATAAGTCAGGTCAAGGACCGTTCCTCAAAAATGGAAAATGCGTGTGTACAATGACACATGGTCGGTAAAATAGAATGATCCACTCGTCCATAGTATACAAGAGTTATCTACGGGGTAACCAACTCTAAGGCACATCATATGAAAAGATTTCAAACAACTGAGTCATAAATTTCTATTTGTGTCAAGCCTGCTAGACTATGGTCTCAAGAGTTCTAGTGGTATGGGCTGTAGTGATCATGTATTGCTATTTTTAACTGGTAGATCATTATATGACAAGATATTTAAGCTATGGTATTGCTAAGTTAGTGACTGTGGTGTTCCAATACTAGTTAGGTCTTAATAATAAAATTTACATAACTAGGGTGATATTTATTGGAAACCAATCTCGGGATGGGTGTCCACCATGGTCATAGTAAATGATTGTCCTTACCTTTGTCTATTCATCTCATGTCTAAACTGTGGGCTTTGGTCGAGGAAAGGTTGGGTTAAGGCTTAAGGGTTGCTAGTTAAAGCAAGCTTCAAGTAAATAATTAGAGACTCACAACATTTGGTTTCTTGGGAATAGATAGTCTCCTAGGTTGGCATTTTGACTAAAGGTAAAACTCTAATCATTCTCAAATTCAGATGGCTAAAAGGTCCCAATAGTAGTTTGACGGTCGAGGGGAGAACGAGTAACTCAAGACAAGGTTCTAGTCACATGGCTGGCCGATGGTAGCTACACTTGTGTATACACTATCATAGCCATGGGGATACTATCTATCTACCAATTATGAGCTTTCATATTTCTAAATCAATGAAAGACAAAAACAATAAAGAGTTCAAGAATGATGTCCCTAAATACAATTACGTGATTCAAGGCGAATGTATAATTCAAGAGAAATTGTCAATGCAGTCGCGGATGAGATCCTAGAGACATCTATATCTCAATCCACGTAGGTTAATCAGAAGGAGAGCGAACCAAGTGCACTAAGGTTGATCAGACCGTAGTATATCGATTCTGATTAGACAATATGTTAGTAGGCATCCCCAATAAACATATGTCTTGAATCAAGCTTGATAAAAGAGTAAGCTTGCAAAAACTAGGCTGTAATCGCAGCATTGGTCAAGATAGTCAAATACAAGTACGCGAGATATTTGGAAAGGAGGCACAAGTAGATCGAGTTTTGAGAGAATCAAAACCTTACCTGGTGTTATTGCTTATACAGTCATCCTACTATCTACCTACCCATAAGGCCTAGGTCGACTAATGGGTTATGGACCTCTAAATTCTATATTCCAGGTAACCTATTAGTGTCGGTCAATTACCTCGTTAATGGATCATAAGGACCACGGAATGCTAGGTTGGGAGACATGCTACCCCGCTTACAGAACTTCTACTATTATTGGCTTTGGATATTAGGGGACATACAGGATATTTTCCTATCCTCTATAGTATCCTAAACTTGTAATCACATTTGGAGTTATTTTACCGAGAATTATGCCTCGCCCGTATACTCTGGCTGTGGTAAACCCTTGGTTCTGTGTTTCTAATATGGTATGCTATCAGATACTCTACCTTATATTGACACAAGGTCTAAAGGGGTCAATGAAGATATAGTTTTAGCAATATTCCATAACCTACGATTCCTTGAAATACTTTCTATTCTATGGGTCGTGCCTCGCCAGTGTGCTACCGTCTAGCCATCGCAGTCATTAAAACTACACCAACTATACTCCTAAGAAGTTCAAGGAGCTGCTAGAGATTTAAACTAGTTGACTATGATAGAAAGCATAAACATCTACCTATAAGTCTCAATCCTTAAAATAAAAAGTTGATCGGGGAGGAAATAACTGAAGACAAGAGAAGTAAGAACATCCTAATCTTTATTTCATATGCATTTCAAATGGCTAAGGGAAAACTTTGAATCAAATCTAACTCGAGGTTCGTATATAAATAAAAGAATCAGGAATTATAAACCAATTCCTTACAGCAAAATAGAATTTAAAGTAGGCAATTCTAGCTTATGATATAATATTTATATCTAATAGAGCAAAAGAAATTGAACAGTTTATCAAGATTAAGCCTTAATTCTAGGTAAGCCTAATTTACCGAGTGTATAGTATATCCACATTGGATCATATCGTCATATCAAAAGTAAGAGTGTACCTATAGTGGTCTAGCAAGCTATCTAAATTTAATAATTCCTTATCTAAATTGCAGGGCCCATCTGACAACCTTAACTACCCAATAGTCAATTTGAACAAGGGACTCCTAGTCCTAGCCATTTTTTAAATTAATTTAACCTAAGTTGTGAATGAGCATTTTCTAGTCGCAGGCTCGCAATGGTATGACTAACTTAAGTACCATCACGAGTTCGTAATCTTTTGTGAAATCAGACCTGTATGGGCCATCACAAAAACTTGTCACGACCCGCACCCGCTTTTTCGGATACGAGATGTGTCCAAGCCAGCCTACGCCGCAAAATCGACGATAGAACGTTGTCAAGCCCGCAAGAAATAAATGCTCAAAATAACTTTATTGCTCATTCACATTTCAAAAATTTATTACAATATTTATATTTAAAGAAAATACGAAGTTCTTACAATTAATGAAAATGATACAACTGCTATCTATTTCTAGGTTTCTGTCTGCAAGTACACCCGTATCTTCTAAAGCTAAGTGATGCCACAGCTAACCTGAAAAATGTTGGTTTCCAGTCAGGAATGGAACAAGTACACAAACCGACGGCAATACGAAAACACAATAGAATTCAGAAGACATGAAAATAACATATGAGAGATGAAAACTAGAAAGTAACTGATGTCATGGCAAGTGGTGAAGAAGACAAGGAAACAAATAAAATAGAACTATCTATGTGATTTGAAATATCTTGTTCGACATGTGAACGGCTAAGGGATAAATACGGCACCCTGTACGTGTCGTGTGCAGCTGCTATCAGTCAAGATTAGACATATTGGGATGGGTAAGGGGTAGTTCACATTTCTACTAAGATATTTCCCCACCCAGCTAGTACTCATGGAATCAGGTCGCAAGCATGGTAATCATAAAAATGACAGTCAAGAATGTATAATAAATCCATAATACTAATCTCCGTGTGATGAGCATGTCATCAAGCAGCAAGACATATGTATAAACATGAAATAAAAAGACTACTATGAATCGAAAAGAAATCAGAAAGTGTACTTGTCTGATGTCCTTTGCTGGTAAAACCGATAAAACAATACTACTCAGTGAGCCACAACAGTCAACACATGCAAAAAAGTCTCCGAATGCTGAAATAAACATTAACAACATTCTCAGAATAGTCACATTAGCTAGTATTGTCTGTTCTTAAGTCCAATTCTGGACACAGGGGCAAAACGGTAATTTTGGGTCAAAACGGTATCTGTTGTTGGACCCGCTTTGCGCCGAAAAGCGTACCAGAGTCAATGGTCTCTAAAGTTGCCAAACTATATATCTACATATTCGTTTTGATGATTATCGTATGTCCAATGTTGGATTTCGGCAGGCCGTGCACAAAATTGCCCGTTGAATCGGACCATAGGGCCTGCAAAACGGCAATCCGATCAACTGTCTCAGAATCGGACCAAACTTGGCATACAGGACCAGAAAAATGATACGGTCCTGTTGGCACAAGTTTTGTCTCGATCTGAGGACCGTGCACAAAGTAATTGAGAAATTTGCACAAAGGTCGATCTGGTAAATTTCGACGGATACGCATCAAATTCGTCGCGCACACGCAACCAATTTGAATTCCGTCAAAGTCCGCATGTCCACGAAGCCATTACGCACCTTTCGATGCTTTCGGTTTGCGACTACGTCGTCCGGATTGGCGGAACGCACGTCGTATCGAAGGTTTTTAAAGTTTTTAAAACAGATTTTTCTTAATTTTCGAGAAAAAATACTTTATCCCTACTTGGTGAAATCAGAGTCTATAAAATGGGATCTACTGTCATATATGTTATAAACAGGTATGTTCAAGGGTTTTCTAAGTTGGTCATTGGTCTAGGCAAAATTGGCCATCCAATGTTGGGTTTAGACAGTCATTAGTCCTACTGTTGAGTTCTCCTGAAACTAAGTTTTTTGCAAAATTTGGACTCGATTTAAAATCGAATCAATACGTTACGAAGTAATCTAATTGACAGAAATAGAAGGGGGTTGTAAGGTGCTGGAACCTGTACAACTACTTTGACGAATGATCGAGAGTCGTGGAAGAACTTTCGTCACGAAGTTGCTATCGGAAGTTCGGGCTGCTGTTGTTGCCATTCTATCTACGCGTGCGCGAGGGCTTCCTGGCCGCCGGCGGTAGCCTCGCGGCGGTTTACGGCCGTCGGGGTGGCCGTCCAGATTAGGGGGAAGGGTGGCGCGACTAGGGTTTAGGAGGACCCCCCTCCCTCTCTCTCGACTATATATGCGTTTGTCGAACGAAAACGAGCGAGGGAGGCTGTAATGCTCGGCTTGGACCTGGTCAGGCCGGGACTCAGCGCTCGGGCTTGGGCCCAGGGCTGGGTTGCTATCGCTCTCTCTATTCTTTTATATTTATTATTCTTAGTATATATATATATATATATATATATATATATATATATAATTATATCTATGTACATGTATACATATATATATATTTACACACATATACATATATATTTATCTATACATACCCATATATAATATATATATTCATATATATACATATACACACTGTGGACACACACAAAAAAGAAGAAAAAAATGCTGTCTTTTCTTTTATTGGCGCAAGGTACCACAAATCGAGTACGCCTGAGAGATCCTGTGCTGAAGATCCCCGAGTACAAAAGATAATTCTGGGGAATGGGACGATGAAGATCGAGCGGTAGTTGCTCCTTTACTCTGTTGACACTCCGATTACAAAAGTGGCCTAAGAAAATTGCTAACTCTCGGCTTACTGGCAAGAAGTGCAGCAATTTGGCTCTTAAAAATACTTTCCGTTCTGTGTTTTGAAGAGGGATGAGGCCCCCCTTTTATAGTCATTCTTGAGCTAGAATGAAGTTATGCGCCCACATGAGAAAACACACTGGTTTTCATGTGGGCACATAGTCCTGCTTTGGGTGCATAGGATGTAGGCGCATACAGGCTGCGAGATTGTGGGTTAGTCATGGTGTTGATGTGGCCGCATGCTTCAGTGCACGACTGCTCATGGAGACTTACGTGGTCATGTGCTTCGGTGAACATTTTGATCATGGCTTTAACTGAGTCAGGATTGGACGTATAGCCATGTCTCAAGCTATGCGCCCTCCTTTCGGGGGAGCTAGTCTTGGGCGCATGAAGCTTCATTGACTGGGCGCATGGAGCTTCACTGACTTGGGCGCATGGAGCTATACTGTCTTAGGCGTATGGAGCTATACTAACTTGGGCGTATGGGACTTCATTGACTGGGCGCATGGAGCTACACTGACTTGGGTGCATGGGGCTTCATTTATTGAAAAAAATTTATGCTTCTACAAGACCCCCTTCAAAGTTTTCGATACTTGAACAAGTTCGAAATACTTTGAAAGAAGCATGGATCGTCTTCTCGTGAGGCAATGGGCGCATTGCACGGCTCTCCTCTTGGACATATAGTATTTGGCCAACCTGTTAGAGAGATACGACTGTTGAGATTTTCCTCGAAATTCGAATTGACAGATTCATCGGAACAGAATTTGAAGCGATCCGTCCATCATACGTCGTCCACGTTAGCAAGGGACAGTCGCATGGTATGCAGAGAGCTGATCCTTCACATGGGCGCATAGGCTGTAGTGGGCGCATACAACATAATGGGCGCATACAATAGATGGGCGTATAGGAAGTGGCCCGTGCCTATAAATAGACCCTGGAAGAGGGAGAAAGTTCATTATTCCTTTTTCTTTTGAATTCTTCGTCTTCTTTCTTTGAGAACCATGCCTCCCAAGGTCGCCAAGAGATCCCCGAAGGGCAAGGGGCCTGTGCCGAGTGACTCTCCTCCTGCGGCAGCGTCCTTGGCAGTCCAGGACCCGATTCTGGGTGAGGGCATGCTTCAAAAAATAAAGTCTCGAGCATTAATTTGCGACGCTCGGACTTCTCTTCTGCCTGGGCACTTGCGCCTAAGGCAACATGCTTCTGTGAGCATTACTATGCACACTGAAGTCATGTGCCAACACTGTGGTGTGCTATGCGCCCACGTGTTGCCATATTATGTACCCTTTTAAGCTGTGGTATGTTATGCGCCCGCGTAATGTCCGAGAGTTATGCGCCCACATGTCTTGTTTTTGGGCGCATATGCCTTTGGGCGCATAGCCCTTTGGGCGCATAGGAGTCTTCAGGACTTAGTTTTTTTTTTTTTTGCAGCTTCCTGTGTCTGACTTTCTTTCTGTCATTGCAGTAAACATGTTTGTCCCAAAATTTGACGGAATTCCTTTCGGCTTTGCTTATCAGGCCCTTGATACCAGTCCCATAATAGATATGATCAGTGCGGTTCAGGCCAAGATTAATCAAAATCAGCCTATGGAGCGGACCCTCGCTATACTTGAATATGATAAGACCTTCTTGTGGCAGATGATTAATGATGAGAAGTTCATGCGTGAAGGGGCACGTCGCTTCAAGAAACAGTACTTTCTGTTTGGTGATAGTGTAGGGTTTGAAAATGGTGAGACCATACGTTTGAGAAACCCCATGGTGATCAGTCTGGAAAATCAGAGGATATGGCTACTGTCGATGGAGCGCCAGTATCATTTATCTGCTTTCACTGCCTTAGCTGTGCGACGACGGATGAAGTGGGAGCTAACTCCTGAGCTTCCCGAAATCATCTCTGGAAGAATTTAGTTCGATTCAGGCGATCGAAGGAAGGACACTTTCAAATGTGTCTGGGCTCTATATTTTACTCTACGAGGGGACTGCAACCTGGTGTCGTGGTGAACGACATTCCCACTAACCTCCATCCTTATGCCGCTGACACGCTTTGTCATTTGATGATGGCGGCGGGTGTATCGTATCCCGCAGGATAGATACGGATGTAAGGCTGGCGGTACCTGTCTTTATTCTGGAGCAATCTCACTGGCTGTATTCTTTCTACGTATGAAGCCACCCTGAAGACAGCTGGCCTTTACTATGCTATTCGGGCCACTCAATATTGTGTGAGGGTCAACTGGCCAATGTTTGTCTCTTTGGTCGAGTTATATAACCTTCATACTTGTACCTTCTTTACTCCGGCTGGGGAGATAGGATTGGCTCTCCATGAAATACAGAAAGTGTCGAAGCTTCCCTGGGGTACGGAGCCCTATGAAGAGTACGTACCTTGTGATGAAGAACTCTGGGACCTGGAGAGTGAAAACTATGGGATGATTGATGTATACAAGGAATTGCTTTGTCATCTTCTTATCTGTCATAGGATTAATAAGAAAGGGAGGACCGAGGGGGCCAATCCCCACACGAGAGCCTAGACGGGCTTTGTCTTCGTTCAGGGAAAAGGGGAAGATCCGGCCTCCTTTTTGATCTTAAAACCTATGACTAAGTCCGATATAAAGGCCTGGATGGCGGACTATGAAACGACGGATACTGTGGACAGCGATGATCCTGGGTCTCCGATTGGCTACTACTTCTGTCAAGCCCAATATCTATTGTCGGAGAAAACTGTGTTGGCAGCTTTCTTAATGATCTGGCTTCGTGACTGCGTAGTCCTTGGAGGTTCAGGGTCCATTGAGAGAATAAGCCAGGTTATAATACTTCCAACTGTGAAGATGGCATTCGGACACCGTATTGTGTTGCTTCCTGCGATGGTCTATGCCACTGGACGAGGTCTACAGGACTTTGTCAGGGATGCGGTGACTCCCGATGGCAGGCCCCACTTCGCCCGGATCGAGCTTCCGTATCAATTTCTGATGGGGTGGCTGCTACTGCATTGTCCTTCCCTAATAAATGCTGGACCGGTGGCGTACTCTGTGGTAGAGGACGCCTTTCTTCGTAGATTTTGTGATACAGATTGGGCCGTCATCGGTATACCTGCTTGTAGAAAGGCTTTAGGCTTTTTACAGAACTATGAGTTCTTTGGAGTATCCCCTCTATCCGGCAGCGGTACTACGGGAGATATCTTAGTGGATGAAGGAGTTCATGCCACTAATTTGACTGCTGGGGCATTTTACTGGCTTCAGTCTATTAGACCATCGCATCTGGTGCTCCGAAACAGAAATCATGCCTATTTGGAGCTGTATTTGTCGAGCCATTTCGTGTGACAGTTTGGCTATGGCCAGCTCCTTCTGGGAAATGCTAGCCCGCATTTGGAGTCGATAGGCAGCTTGATTGACGGGGCACGTGCTTGGATGTACTACAACGCCGGGTGCACAGGGGCTATCTTTGCCCTGCCCCTGGATAAGCCTGAGACCCATTTGTGCTAGTCGCCGCCAAATTTTACGTTCAGATTAATACTCTTCATCCTCAGTATGATCGTGAACATAGCTGGATATTAAGAAGTCGGTTTGACCCCCTTCCTACGAAAAAGGTGCCAAAAGGCAGTAAGAAGAAAGGTACTGTTCCCACAGCGGAACCAGCCGTAGTACCGCCGCCAGAAGCTATCTTTAGGGAGCCAATAGTGTCTTCGAAGAAGGACACGAAATACGATGATTCTTCTCCTCTCAATCCTCCTCAGAAGAGAAAAGCTTCAACTGAATTGGCCCTGGAGCCAACTTTAAAGCGAAAGAAGAAAACTGTTGCCCTGAGGAGAGCCAAGGAAGTGGGTGCTGGCTCGCCTCCCTTGAGGAGGTCCTCCCGGCAAACTAGAAGAGGAGGAATTGCATCACGGGCCGTTATTGTCCGGAAGGTAGATCCCTTCCTAGATTCTATAACCGTTCTGGTCAAGCCTTTAGCAGCTTTCTCACCCTTGCGTTTGTCCTTTGCACAGGATCCTGAAGTTGTAGCTGAGGTAGGTGCCTCCTCCTCTGAGGAGGTGGAGGTGGCGACAATGTCCCTTGCTCGTCCTCGACTGTTGGATGAGGGCGGGTCTTCTTCGGCCGTAAGACCTGAGCGACGGGGTGAGCAGGGCGAAGGCCTAGACCCTAATGGCGGTCAGAAGATCAGTTTCTCCAAAGACATATCTTTGGATGATATGTCTGCAATAGAAACTGCGATAAAAAAGCTGGATGAGAACCAAGTCCAATCGTCTCATCCTCCTGCGGGTATGTTGCCTTTGTGCCTCTTTTCGAATAAGATTTTTTGACATCGATTTTCCGTGCTCCTTATGAAGCTGACCACGACTGTATGTTCCCTTGTAGACAAGGGGAAAGAACCCCCCATGAAAATAGACTCTGCCATTGGGAGAGGGCCAGAAGTTGTCTCCAGTTCTTCCAAATCTGCTGCAGTGGAGAGAGCTGTTAGTGAGCCGGTATTGCCTTCACAAAGAGAGGTCGAGCAGCCTGCTGAGGGGGCCGTTGCTGAATCCGCTCCTGTTTCGGCTGAGCTTATGGAAGAAACCAGGCCCGATGCTGCTCGGGGCCTTGGCATTATTCCCCTTGAACAGTCCGGGCCTGCTCTCGGTTTCCCTAAAACCAAGGTTGACGGTGCAAGTTGGAGTTGAGCAAGCTGAAGGTGCGAAATTACAACCTTTTTGCATTTCCCTCCGTCTTTTTCTGATTAATGGTGTATATTGTTTTCTCTGTCAGGTTCGACTTTTTGTCAGGCGTTCCTTCCAGAAATGGAAGAAACTTTCCAAGCTTCTTCTCCGACGACCTCCACCGAAGACGACGAGATAGCCCAGGAAGTTGTCAGAGCTTTCTACTCGGTGCTGAAGGTGAAGCTTCCTGGAGTCTTGAATCGGAGCGCTGCCTTCGACCCCGTAAAGGCTATTACCGAATGTCAGGTAGCGGCCCTCGAGAGCATAGCCGGCTATGAGGAGCGGGCCAACACTCTGAGAAAAGTTCTGAACGACCTGGAGAGTCAAGTGGCCAGGTTCCGAGATGCCAAACAGCGGAGCCCGACGTCATTGTTTCGAGCAGAGGACGAGGCTTTGATGATAGCTCTTCCGGAGGAGAAGGCAACCTTCCAGGTAAGGAAGGATGCCCTGGCTCGGGAGATCGGCGAGCTGGCTGACCAGTATAGCCAGTTCAACGCTGTAAGTGAGACACGTGCTGCCTCGAAGAACAGGCTGGCTGCACAGATCACTGAGAAACATAATCACATTGCACAGATTAGGAACGAAATCGTCCAGTTGGAAGCTGACTTGAGGGCGACAACATCTGAATAGAAGAATTATTTGTCCCAGGCTGCCATGACTGCCACCGCTTCTGCCCGTTTAGAAGAGCAGCTGGCGAAGTTGAAGGAAGAGCATCAGAGTCTGATCCTCTTTGAAGATGAAGCCGCTCATCAAGAAGAGGCACGGCGTCGAGCTGCTGTGAAATCTGAAGCCGAGATTATTGCTCTGAGGGACAGCATAAGCCGCTTGTGTATCCCGTAGATGTAACTTCTTTTTTTCTTTTCTTTTTTGGCCGTTTACGGCTCTTGTACCTTTTTTTGTCTTTTGATAGATGTTTAAGTACAAAATAAAGAATCTTTTCAGAAATGAATGTGGTTTTGTGAAATATCGATGCTAGAGGTAATGTGGACGTAGCAAGGATATTTTTGGTGGGTATTCCTCTGGAGAATTTTTGATGTGGACCTATTATCTATTTTATATTCGAATGATTCGAATATAGATAATAAGTTGAACGAAGCTGCTAGTAGAGGTAATATGGACGTTATAGCAGAGGATATTCTATATCTGACTAGAGGTAATATGGACGTGGAAAGATATATAACATTAGGTGGGAGTGGATAATTTAGAGGTAGTATAGACATGACTATCTTCGATGAATGCTTTGCTCAGAGGTTATGTGGACGTGGCAAAACATTTGATCATTCCACTGGGGAAATAATTGTCGAAAAATAATTCAGTGGTAATAGGGACGTGATTTGTTTTTGTCAAACCGAGTTTGGACGGAGTCAAAAACGGAAATGTTTCCACTGGGGAAATATTTAGAGGACCTATTATCCAGGGCGTATTCAAGACTCTTGAAATATGGATAATAGTTAGATATATTTTTGAATCATATAAACATCGCACTGTACATTTACATGACTGAATATATGTGAACAAAAAGAGATTACACATAGTATTTCTTCAGGAACTTGCCATTGATAGGCATCATGAGCAAGTCACCATCGGGCTTGGTTAGCCGGTACGCACCGTTAGAATACACCGATTCTATGACGAAAGGACCTTCCCATTTAGGCTGGAATTTCCCTTTTGTTTTATGCGTCATGACCATCGGTCTTCTCACTGCTAGGACCAGATTGTCGACTTGGAAGATCCTTTCCTTCACTTTTTTATTGAAGGCTCTGGAAAGACGTGCTTGGTATAGCTCAATGCACTGCTGAGCTACAAGCATTTTTCGTCTAGCGCTTCGAGCTCTTGGAGTCGCAGACGGTAGCTCTCTTCAGTAGTCAGCTCGCTGGCTAGGGCTACCCGAAGAAAAAGAATCTGGATTTCTAGGGGAAGAACTGCTTCGCTCCCATAAACCAGAGAGAATGGCGTACTGCTTGTTGGGTCCGGACCGTTGTACGATAGGCCCATAGACATTCACCAAGCTTCTTGTTCCAATCGCGCTTATTTGAAGACACAAACTTCTTAAGAAGTTTTATGATGGTTTTGTTGAAGGCTTTTGCTAGCCCGTTAGCCGTTGGATTGTAGGCAGTAGAGGCTACGTTATGGATTCGATTCTTATTGCAGAATCGATAGAATGCATGGCTTGCGAACTGTGGACCATTGTCATGGATGATCCTGTGAGGTAGGACGAAGCAGTAGATGATATGATGTTTGATGAAACTAATCATGTTTGACGTCTTCACTTCGGCGTGCGGTATAGCTTCCGCCCATTTGAAGAAGTAATCGGTTATAGCTAGGATGAACCGATGTCCTTTGGAGGATGACGGGCTGATTGGTCCTATGACGTCCATACCCCAGGCTTCAAATGGGCAAGACGCTTCCGTCGGGTGTAGAAACTCCGAAGGTTGATGAATGAAGTCAGCGTGGAACTGGCAAGCTCTACACTTATTTGCGTATTCAACAGCATCTGCTATCATTATCGGCCAGTAATAACCCATTCGTTTAAGGCGATCTTGTAATTTGGGGCCTGGTTGATGAGCACCACAAACTCTATCGTGAGCCTCCCGGAGTGCATGCTTGGCTTCTGTGTCTGATAAGCATCGTAACAGTAGCTCGTCATAAGAGCGTCGGTACAGCATCTTGGTAGCTGTATCGTAGTAAAATCTGAGGGATCGCCTTTGGATGGATACTGTTTCCTTCGGATCCTCAGGGAGGATTCTATCGACAGCATAGTCTATGAAGGTAAATTTCCAGTATTTAGCATCGAGGTTTGTTTTCGCTGCGTAACTATGATGAATATGCAAGGCATCTTTCATACAGAATAGTTCTTAACCAGACACTGTGATCGACTGCTATGTATTGGTAGAAACGGTCAAGGAAGGAGCGAGACCGGCTAGAGCATCTGCTTCTATATTCTGTAGTCGAGGCACGTGCTCGTTGAAGAATCCAGCGAAGATAGATGCCAGCTCAATTGTTGCTCTGTGGTAGGGGATGAGATCTTCGTGGAGAACTTCGTAATCCCCTCGGACCTGACTAACTATTAGCTTGGAATCACCGTAAGCCTCTAGATAATCAACTCCCAGTTGCTTTGCCAGTTGCAGGCCGAATAATAGGGCATTATATTCGGCCTTGGTGCATGGTTCCCCGAGAGAATATATATGGTGTATAACTAGATGAACAGGTGACACGAGCACGACACCTACTCCAGCCATGATTTTCCTTTTGGGTCCTATTCTTGATGCACCGTCAAAGAACATTCGCCAAAAGGGTATTTCTTCAGTTGCAGTGTTCGACTCTACCACTTCGTCCGAGATTTCGTCCTAGAGCTTGGACAACTCTTGCACCGGATGAGCTACTAGGAAATCAGCTAATGCTTGGCCTTTTACTGCCTTCTGAGGAACGAAGATCATATCGTATGGAGTCAACAACATTGCCCATGTAGCTAGAGGGAATTGAGAGAGCCCGGTTTAGTCATGAGCATTCTGAGAGGGTTGACTTTAGATATAATGTAGATAGTCTGCCGAGACACGTAGTGGCGTATCTTTTGGATGACAAATACTACTGCAAGGCATTCCTTCTCCACCGGTGTGTATCTGTGCTCGGCACCCACCATTGTACGGCTGAGGTAGTAGATTGCCTGTTCATGGCCGCCTTCGTTCTTCTGAGCTAAGAGGGCGCCAAGGGAATGATCCATAGCACGGACATATAGTAAGAAGGACTTCCCCATTATTGGAGCTACCAATACTGGAGGGCTTGTAAGATACGCCTTGATGTCGTCGAATGCGCGTTGACATTGTTCAGTCCAGACGAAAGATACTCCTTTCTTCATGAGCTGAGTGAATGGTTGACACCTTCCAGAGAGGTTCGAAATGAATCGTCTGATGTAGGCTAGCCTTCCTTGTAGTTCGCGTAGCTCTTTGAGGTTTTTTGGAGGATGTATATCGAGAATAGCCTTTACTTTCTCCGGATCCAGATGTACACCCTTTGAAGTGATGATGAAACCAAGAAACTTGCCGCTGGAGACTCCCAGAAAAGACTTGGTTGGATTCATCTTGAGTTGGTGTGCACGCATTAGTTCGAACACCGTTCTCAGGTCTTGGATGTGGTTGCCCTTGAGACGACTTTTTACTGCGATATCGTCTATGTAACACTCCACGGTTTTGCGTAAATGATCGCAAAAATTTGTGTTTATGGCTCGCTGGTATGTGGCCCCTGCATTCTTCAATCCGAAGGGCATCACCGTATAGCAGTATACCCCCAACGGTGTTCGAAAAGATGTGTGCTTCTCGTCGTCGGGGAACATCTTGATCTGGTTGTAGCCTGAGAACCCATCCATGAAGGACATTCGCTCGAAGCAGCAAGTATTGTCAATCATTACGTCGGTCATCGGTATAGAAAACTCGTCTTTCGGGCATGCAGAGTTCAAATTACGGTAGTCGATATAGACTCAAACTTTACCGTTATTTTTTATGACTGGAATGATGTTGGCAACCCAGTCTGGGTATTGTTCCTCGCGAATGAATCCACTGGCAATGAGCTTCTTGACTTCATTCTCGATGGCTTCCATGACGCTTGGACGAAATCGTCGTTGTTGCTACTTCACTGGCTTAGCTTTAGACGAAATGTTCAGGCGATGCATAGCGACTTTAGGGTCCAAGCCTGGCATGTCTTCATAGCTCCATGCGAAGACGTCGATGTATTCTCTTATAAGCTGTATAAGAGATTGACGTTCATTGCCAGATAGGCTTTTCCTGATGAAAATTGGTTTGAAGGATGCTTCATCTCCTAGATTGACTTGGATGACTTCGTCTTTGGTAGGTGGTTCCCGTTGTTCGAAGCGCAGCTCCCACCTGGTGTCCATCTTTTGAGCCTATTGTTCGAATTCGATTGATTGGACATCACCTATAATTTAGTTGGTGGAAACCATGTTGACGGACAGAGTTGCTTTGAACATATCGTTGATGCTGGAGTCTCAGTCCCAGAGGGAGGAGTCAGAAGAATGAGAACAACGATCTGCTTCATCATCTGACCTTTCTGGAGTTGTTGGAGGAGAGACATAGCCCAAACCAATACCGCTTCATTGATAGTAGTTCTCGGGTTTGCCGGGGGAAGCAAAGTGTCGTATTGGCAATCGTCGTCCTCGGCCGTAATTTAGCCCTTCGTGTCATATCCCATATTCTGGATGATATTCTTGGCCTGCCAACTATACCGAAAAAGTTGCATTTTCCCAGAGTCATAGTCAGCTTCTGTGTTGTGCTTGGGAGAAGTAGAGTCTGGAACGAACTTTCTCTCGCCAATTATACGACCGAAAATGATTAGTTCTTCATCCTCCTTTCTGGCTGGAACGATAAAGTAGAGGATATCTTCAGGGTAAACTTTTTCCCGCAGGTGAGGTGTTGTTACCGGCATGCAGAGGTGTGGCCCTATGCCATTCTTTAGAGCGTATATCGTATCTATATAATGGTTTACAGATCGATAGACATCAGAGTAATTCAAAGATAAACCTTTACTAAGGAAATACGCAAGTTCTTCTTCAGGGATAACATCATCCGCTGAAGGTACATTATTCTGAGTATTAATATACACATTGAGGGGATCATCATCTGGAAGAGGAGCCACAGTCTTGGCCGAGTTCACCACGTAGGGTAATTCTTCAGGATTGGGGGGACGGGCATCAGTAGGTTCCTCCCGGGGTGTCTTGTTGAGAGTGATGGTCAATGGTTTGACCTTGTCAAGGTTCTTCTTTTTCACCCAGATTGTGAGAGGCTTCGGAGTACTTTTTGGAGTAGTATGTCCTTTGACTCGGATAATCAAGGGACCATAATTGGAGGATGGACTTGCTTCAGCTTCATTTTCAGCTTCGTTGCCGTCATCCTTGGGGGGGCTGAGATTGGTAAAGTACCAAATCTCTGTAGTAAGCTTCGATGCCCTTGAAAGGATCGACATCGGCAAACTCCGTCTTCACGATACCGTCACGGTTGACGTACTTGAAGCACTAGTGAAGTATGGAAGGAACGATCATGTTCTCATGTATCCATGGACGTCCCAATAAGATGTTGTAGGATACATGGACGTCGATCACATAGCAGGAATTCGGAGATCACCGATCTGGCATTTAAGACGAATCTTGCCCAGCGGATGGCTTCAACCAGCATTGAAAGCCATGATGGTTGTGTTAGTTGCAGATAGCTTGTGCAGAGGGATTCCCAAAATTTGAAGCAAATTTCTAGGAATGACGCTGAAGGAGGATCCTGGATCGATGTGCATGCGGTCCACCTTAATCGCCCCGATATACCCTGTATAGTACAGGGGTCAATCATGACAATTATTTTTGAGTAGCATTTCCTCCTGTGAGAAGGTGATATTGGGCACCACTTCCATAGTAATGTGGCAGTGGGGGCAGGAGACGGGATCTTCAGCAGGGGCTTTGACTTCAGCGAGGTAGGAGTCGACATGTAGTAATGCCTCACTTAAGGCCTTTCGCGTTTCTTTGGAGAGTCACAATAGATAGAACAGAGACAACCTAGCAGGTGTATTGGCTAGCTGGGCTAGTATGTTAAAGTTGTAGGGCCGATCCATGCCTTCAGGAGCTGGCGCCTTTAGAGATTTGTCAAACCGCGTCTCCTTATGCCTGGATTTGTCCGTAGTTTGAGGCTTGGACGGGCCGGCTTCCGAGCTTGTGGGGGCAGCAGGAGATTGAGAAGGTAGTGCTTCTTCTTGTGCGGGATCGTACGTCCGAAGATAAGTCTTTTTCGATCGCGTCTTGCCAGATAGAACCTCATAGATGGGAGAGGATACCATATGGCATGGCTTGAATTTCTTGTCCCTTCTTGCTTTGGAAGGTGCTACCCCCTGCGTTACTTCTTGGACAAGGTCCGGGTGGACCCATATGATCTCACAATGTCACGCCCCAAAACCAGACTACTGGAGAACGGGGGCGCACATAGCCAGCTACGTATATTGAAGTACAACCCACCTCGCTATACGGTCACGGCTGTCTAGATACATGATGGTTTAACTACAAACCAACAGTCTCCTATGGTCATGAACAAGCCTATTGTCTCAATCACAAGCAAGTAAGTAAATGTTACAAGATGTAAGATCACCAAATATACAATAGTAAGACGTCCCAAACATTACATATTTAGCTGATCATGAAGCTAGTCGTTACAAAATGTGAGGACTAGCAAGAGTTTCGTCATACACGATCAACCCTAGGATCTGTCAATCATGTTACAGCCCGTAGGCAGACAGTAAGTAAATACAATCGAGCTAAACAAGTGCTCGTCGGCTAAACGCCTCAAAAGAATATTTTTTACAATAAAGTGGGAGAACAAAAAGAAACCCACTCGTTGTCCTGGTTACGCATGGTAGTCACCATCGGGCTGGAAAGTCGGTAGATCCTCTGGAGCTGCTCCGGTATCTGGCCATACAAAACCAGCTGGGTCAGATCCCAGAAAGAGCAAGTGCCACAAAGGAAGCTTCACTTAAGAACTAAAACCAGCAATTAGCACAAGAGTATAAATAAATAGTAAGAACTGGAACTATGAAAAAGAAATCAGGGTGATAAAGGACGAGAAAACCATGGAACTATTCAGATAATCAGGTTACAACCCGTAAACCAAACAAGGACCGGGGTTGTATCCCTCCATCTGAACGGAACTTGGTTTTCGGCAATTTATCGGCAAGATAACATAAGAAACCAGGTCATACAATAATCTTGTACAGGATCAAAACAAGACTAGACTGGTTATGCCTCATCCAACAATCACGGCCAAGCAATAAGTACGGCTTGATACTTTAACTAACTAGGGTTATCACAGGCCTAGTTACTAGCAAGGTGCAGCGAAATTATTCTACAGCCACAAGCCCTGCAGACCATCCAGGTTACCCAGGTCGAATATTTGCTTAAGATAGGGGGTACAACACATGACAGTATGCTGAAAATATGCCCTACTCGTCGGCAGGCTACAGATTCGCAAGTGCGCCCAGGTAACAGGATTGCCTGTAGCTGGGAAATCTCTTTATGACTACTGTGTTATTCTAGTTATTAGCCTTAGTCCATTTCAATAGGTACCCCTGACAGTGGTACTCAGGGGTCCCATCCTAAACATGATGCAAGATAAGACTGGTTCATTTGTACAAGCACAATCACCACGATGTCCATATTATTTATACTTGTCATGTCATGTCATGTCATGTTAGCCGTCGCAACAGCAATTCGAGATATATCAGGTCTGGTATACTTCTAAGGAGTGCGCCACGATGGGCCACTAGCATGTCATGGTACTTGTCAAAAGTGCACCTCTACGGGTTACTATCGTGTTCAGGGAACATGTGCAGGATAACATAGTACAAGCATTCATCAAGAGACCCAAGTCACACTGAGGGTCACAAGACATGAGCCTAATAATAACAATTAAATCATTAAATACAAGGCTATGGAAGGGGTCATGCAGCTCGGGCATATACGACCAGAAAAAGGGAGTGCATGCGGCTCGGGGGGGACAGGCATATATGGCTCAAAGATGATGGGCGCATATGTGGCTGCGGGAGAGCAACGCTATGCGGCTGAAAAGGGGATGGAGCTTATGCGGCTGGAGAGAATGGGCCATATGCGGCTGCGGGAGAGCCGAGTCCCATGCGGCCAGGGAGAGAAGTCCATGCGGCTCGGAAGAGACTTGGTCTATGCGGCCAGGAAAAGTAGGCTTATGCGGCTGGGGAATTTCGAGTTCATGCGGCTCAATTAATCAGGGCACATACGGCTGAATGAAAATGATTCTATGCAGCTCTGGGTCAACAAGCTTATGCGGCTGAGTCCAACGAATGCGTATGTGGCTGGATTAGTCAGGGCACATGCGCCTCGGAGGAATCGACTTCATGCGGCTGGAAGAACGAAAGTTCATGCGGCTACAAAGAAGGAGTCTCATGCGGCTGGCAAGGAGCCCATGGCCTATGTGGATGAGAAATCTTGTCGCATGGAAGTCCATGCGGTCAAGTACAGCCATACGGCCAGGAAAGGCTATGCGGCCATGAACTGCCATGCGGCTGCACTGTTCTTCTTCTCCACTGAATTCGAGAAGAAGAGTCATGGACTCCCTTCTTCAAAGCTTCATAAATCCTTCATCCCAAGTCTAAATCTAGACTTCCATAGGTCAAAATTGGGCAGAACAAGATTCTCTACAACATGGGACCATCAAAACTTGGTAATAACAAGATTAAATAGATCAAAACCCAAGAAATCTGAAAATAAAATAAACTTAGATCTACAAACAATTAGCTATGGAAATTGAAAATGCTAAGTACTAAAGTATTTTAGAATGCTGTGAAGAAGAGAATGAAACAATAAAACTAGAGTTCCTCCATGAAGCAAGATGCACTTGCCTAAGCCTCTCCTGGTAGGTGGAGAGTTAATGGAGGAAGAAGAAAAGAATTTAATACAAAAATAAACGAGGAGAGAGAGAGAGAGAGAGTTGGGTTAGTAAATGGTGAGGGTGGTGGTAGGTAGGGATTTTCCCTTTAGTCCATGAAGAACCAAAAGCAACCCAAGCCGAACCAAGCCAAACCAAACAAGCCGAACCAAGCAAAGAGACATACAATACGAGACAAAATACGTACACGTATTCCAAAATATATAATACGAGCCACAGGCATTACAACTCTATCCACCTTAAAAGAATTCCGTCCTCAGAATTTAATTAAGAGGCTAGAGGGACAAGGACAAGCTATACTAATCACAAGCAAACTATAACTAGGCAATCAATCAAGCAATCACTCATTCAAGCAAGGAACTGAGAGCATAAGGGATAAGAAAGATATTATACCTTACGAGTCAAACAGATCGGGATATCGCGATCGGATATCATCCTCCCGCTCCTATGTTGACTCACCCAAAGAGTGATGATCCCAAAAAACTCGGACTAACTTGATAGTCTTGGTATTGGGCATCTTCTCTCTCCGGTCCAATATAGACACGGGCCTCTCCTCATACGAAAGGTTGGTACCAACAACCAATTCCGAATGATCCAGGATATGGCTCAGGTCTGGGATATACCGTCGTAATTGGGATATATGGAACACGTCATGCACCTCTTGTAGCGATGGTGGAAGAGTGAGACGATAGGATACATCACCTACTCGCTCCAGAATGTCGAACGGTCCTATATACCTAGGACTAAGCCTTCTCCGTACGTCGAAACGAATGACGCCACGGTTAGACAAAATCTTCAGAAATATATGGTCGCCGACCGAGAATTCAAGGGGACGTCGATGAGAATCGGCACAATGATGCTGGCGATCTTGGGCAACTCTAAGATGATCCCTGACTCTTCTGACCACTTCAACTGTCTGGGCAACCATTTCCGGATCGAGCATCTGCCTCTCTCCAACATCATCCCAGGCTAGCGGGGATTTGTACTTCCTACTATACAGTGCCTCGAACGGTGCCATCTGGATACTGACCTGGAAACTGTTATTGTACGATAATTCCACCATGTGAAGGTGATCTTCCGACGAACCACCGAAGTCGAGTGTACAGGACCGCAATGTATCTTCAAGAGTCTGGATCGTACGTTCCGATTGACCATCTGTCTGCGGATGATAGGCTGAGCTGAACTGGACGTGAGGCCCCAAACTCTCCTGTAGGCTACGCCAAAAGTGCGACGTAAATCTTGAATCTCGGTCCGAGGTAATACTGACTGGTACGTCGTGCAACCTGACTATCTGCCTGAGGTACATCTCTGCTAGCTGACCCGTCGACTGACCAACTCTGAACGGGAGGAAGTGAGCCACCTTCGTGAGCCGATCGACTATAACCCAAATAGCATATCAACCAGCTGGGGATCTAGGTAATCCAGTCACGAAATCTATGGTCACTTGCTCCCACTTCTATTCTGGAATCGGTAAGGACTGAAGAAGTCCAGCTGGCCTCTGATGTTCAGCTTTAACTTGTTGGCAAACCAAACATCGAGAGACAAACCGGGCTATCTCCCTCTTCATGCCATTCCACCAAAAGTGCTGACGAATATCACGGTACATCTTCGTACTGCCTGAATGAATAAAATACTGAGAACTGTGAGCTTCTGCCATGATCTCCTGTCTGATATCTCCACCGGGTACACAAAGATGATTACCATGTCGAAGTGTACCATCCTCGTGAATACATGACTCTGGTCTCCGTCCTGCCTTACACTCTGCTCTGAGTCACTGAAGCTTGGAATCTGCTGACTGCGCCATCCGGATCCTTTCGACTATAGTGGACTGAACTTGCATACTGGCCATCAATGCCACACTGGAAGGGAGAACAACTTCTATACCCATCTTCTGAAGATCTGCTAACAACTCTGGTTGGGCTGTTAGGAAATAAGCTCCAGCTCTCCTGCTCAATGCATCCGCGACAACGTCGGCCTTCCCAGGATGATACTGCAGGTTGACATCATAATCCACAAGAAGCTCCAGCCATCTCCTCTGACATATGTTAAGATCCTTCTGGGTGAAAACATACTTCAGGCTCTTGTGGTCGGTGAAAATCTCCATCCTATCTCCATACAAGTAGTGCCTCCACAACTTAAGTGCAAATACTACTGCTGCCAGCTCCAAGTCATGGGTTGGGTAATTTCTCTCATGATCACGAAGTTGTCGTGACACATAAGCTATTACCTTCCCATGCTGCATCAGAACACATCCTAAACCTCTGCCTGAAGTATCACAATACACTGAGAATCCTTCGGTCCCATCTGGAAGTGTAAGAATGGGTGCCGTCATCAAGCCTCGCTTCAACTTCTCAAAAGAATCCGGGCACTCTGCTGTCCAAGCAAACTGCACATCCTTGCGGGTCAACTGGGTCAATGGCGCTGAAATTCGGGCAAAGTCTGAAACAAATCGTCGGTAGTAGCCGGCCAAACCAAGAAAACTATGGACTTCTGCAACTGTGCTGGGTACTGACCACGACTCAATAGCTACGATCTTCTGGGGATCCACTTCCACTCCTCCTCTGATGATGATATGACCCAAGTATGAAATGCGATCGAGCTAGAACTCGCATTTACTGAACTTGGCATACAACTGATACTCTCGAAGAATCTGAAGAACCACACGGAGATGCTGCTCATGCTCCGCTACACTCTTGCTGTAGACCAGGATGTCATCTAGGAACACTATCATAAACTGATCTAAGTAGGGCATAAAAATATGATTCATGAGGTCTATGATTACTGCCGGCGCATTGGTTGCTCCAAATGGCATAACAAGGAACTCCTAATGCCCATAACTCGATCTAAAAGTTGTCTTCTGGATGTCCTGCTCTCTGACTCTGATCTGATGATATCTTGAACGCAAGTCGATCATCTAAAATACTGCTGCCCCCTTGAGTCGATCAAACAAGTCATCTATCCTCGGGAGAGGGTATCTGTTCTTGATTGTCACTGAGTTCAAGGTACGATAATCTACACATAACCTAGACGTACAATCCTTTTTTTTCACAAGAAGCATCGGGGCTCTCTAAGGCGATCAACTAGCACGAATGAATCCCTTGGTTCTAAGTTCTTCAATCATCTTGTATAATATCTCCAGCTCTGACGGCACTATCATGTAGACTCTCTCTGACACTGGGGCTGATCCAGGAATCAAGTCTATAGTAAACTCAATTTCTTGCTCTGGCAGCATCCCTGGAAGCTCTTCGGACAAAACATCTGAAAACTCCTCGACTATCCGAGGTAACTGCACTGCTGCTACTGCCATCCGTAATACTGAAAGAGAAGGTTCAACTTTGCCTCGGGAAAAGGAAAACTCTAGCTCGCCCGGAATGCTAAAAACAACCCTGCCAATGTGGCAGTCTATTCTAGCATACTGGTTCCTCAACCAATCCATCCCTAAGACCACATCATAATCGGCCATCGAGAACTCAATCAATCTAGCAGGGAACTCTCTACCGCTATCTACGACCCGACACGAGGAAAACACCCTATCTACTCCCACGAGTCCGTTACTAGTAAGTATATTAAGCCTTATTGATAATGACTCGGGCTCCAGTCCTATCCGTGTCACGAATCGTGCATACATAAATGAATGCGATGCACCATAATCAAATAAAGCTGAAGCTGGAAAGGAGTTGACGAGAATAGTACCTGCCACTACCTCTTCTGGTGCCAATCCTTTCTCTACGGTCATCACCATAGCCTGACCATACCCCGGGGTGCTGGTCCCCTCTGCTGAAATCTTCGCTGCCTGCTCTGACTCAGGGCTTGGGCTTGTACATACTGCTGGGGGTGTTGTTGCTGGAATGCCTGGGACTGAGGCGGCAAGGGCCCCTGAGGCTGATACTGCTGCTACTGGACTGGTGATGCTCCTCTCACCGAAGGACTAGAAAGGTTGGACGATGATAAACTACCCCTATTCGGGCAGGACCCAACCTTATGATCTGTTGCTCCACAATCCAGGCATAATCCCTGTGCCCTGCGATATTCTGCTACCACATGCCCTAGCTTCCCGCAGTGCGAACATCCCACTGCGAAATAAAGCTTCTGCTTCTGCTGCTGAGGGTGCGTCGGGGTTGAATACTGAACCGACGTCATCGAGACCGCCCGCCTCGGAGCTCCAATGGTCAAAGCCCGAACCGCCGGGGCTGGTGCTGAAGACTGATTCATCTGGTCGTGAGATCTCTTCCGACCTCCGGCCTTATCCACGATCCTCTGGGCGGTATACTCAGGCCTCCTAACTGCTCTCAATACTGCATCAAAAGTCTGATGCTCAAACTATTCCACTGCCAATAAGATCTCTAGATGGAGCCCCTGCTGGAACCGCTGGGCTCTATCGAACTCGGTTGCTACCAAGATGGGAGCAAACCGATTAAGTCTCGAAAACTCGGTCGCATATCCGTCGATCGTCCTGTCCATCTGCTTCAGATTGGTAAACCTCGTCTGTAGATAGTATCGAGCTACAGCATTGAAGTACTTGGTCTGGAATCTCTCTCAGAATACTGCCCAAGCAATAGGCGCCCTTAATCCAACGGCCTGTACCGTCCACCAGCTGCGGGCAAGATCCAATAATTGTAGACGTACTACGGCCACCTTCTCATCTTCTGGGGTCCTGGCTGCTTCTAGAATCACCTCTGTGTCCTGAAGCCATGCACCAGCAGCAATAGCATCTTCGCTGCCATTGAAGAAGGGAGGGTTCAGGCGCTTGAAGCTGTTGGCCGTACTGATACGCTGATGACCTCCTCTGGTCAGAGCATCTGTTACCACATGGTGTAAGGCATCTCCTCGACGATCTTGGAAAGCTAACAATGATCTGATGAGTCCCACCAAAGTGCCATCATCAGGCTCTGCAGGCTGGACTGGCTGAACTGGTGGCTCTCTTCCAGTAGGCACGACTCTGGAGGCCACTCCTGAATGCTGGACTTGATCTCCAGGTTGCTACTGGTCCACGAAAGGAGCTCCGTCTCGCTGATCGACAGGGCCAGGTACAATGCCGCTGAAGAAGACGACATAGGGAACAATAAGGAAGAACCAGAACGGATCAAAGATACAAGCATGCAATCAGCACAAAAATTTTAGGGATTCAGAGGATACGAACAGGGATCAAAGGCGAGTACTGATTGAGACATCTATTCAGTAAACCCTTATATATCTTGATTTACAAGACCTGCATGGGCCACCACTTAAACCATGTCACGCCCCAGAACCAGAATACTGGAGAGAGGGGGTGCACATAGCCAGCTACGTATATTGAAGTGGAACCCACCTTGCTATACGGTCACGGCTGTCTAGATACATGAGGGTTTAACTACAAACCAATAGTCTCCTATGGTCATGAACAAGCCTATTGTCTCAATCACAAGCAAGTAAGTAAATGTTACAAGATGTAAGATCACCAAATATATAATAGTAGGGCGTCCCAAACATTACATATTTAGCTGATCATGAAGCTAGTCATTACAAAATGTGAGGACTAGTAAGAGTTTTGTCATACACGATCAACCCTTGGATCTGTCAATCATGTTACAGCCCGTAGGCAGACAGTAAGTAAATACAATCGAGCTAAACAAGTGCTCGTCGCTTAAACGCCTCAAAAGAATATTTTTACAATAAAGTGGGAGAACAAAAAGAAACCCACTCGTTGCCCTGGTTACGCCTGGTGGTCACCATCGGACTGGAAAGTCGGTAGATCCTCTGGAGCTGCTCCGATATCTGGCCATACAAAACCAGATGGGTCAGATCCCAGAAAGAGCAAGTACCACAAAGGAAGCTTCACTTAGGAACTAAAACCAGCAATTAGCACAAGAGTATAAATAAATAGTAAGAACTGGAACCATGGAAAAGAAATTAGGGTGATATACGACGAGATAACCATAGAACTATTCAGATAATCAGGTTACAACCCGTAAACCAAATAAGGACCGGGGTTGTATCCCTCCATCTAAACGAAACTTGGTTTTCCACCATTTATCGGCAAGATAACATAAGAAACCAGGTCATGCAATAATCTTGTACAGGATCAAGATAAGACTAGACTGGTTATGCCTCATCCAACAATCACGGCCAAGCAATAATTACGGCTTGATACTTTAACTAACTAGGGTTATCACAGGCCTAGTTACTAGCAAGGTACATCAAGATTATTCCACGGCCACAAGCCCTGCAGACCATCCAGGTTACCTAGGTCGAATATTTGTTCAAGAGAGGGGGTACAACACATGATAGTATGCTGGAAATGTGCCCTACTCGTCGACAGGCTACAGATCCACAAGTGCGCCCAGGTAACGGGATTGCCTGTAGCTGGAAAATCTCTTCATGACTATTGTGTTATTCTAATTATTAGCCTTAGTCCATTTCAATAGGTACCCTGACCATGTTACTCAGAGGTCCCATCCTAAATATAATGCAAGACAAGACTGGTTCATTTGTACAAGCACAATCGCCCATGGTGTCCATGTTATTTATACTTGTCATGCCATGTCATGTCATGTTAGCCGTCGCAACAACAATTTGAGATATATCAGATAAGGTATACTTGTCAGGAATGCGCCATGATGGGCCACTAGCATGTCATGTTACTTGTCAAAAGTGCACCTCTACGGGTTTCTATCGTGTTCAGAAAACATGTGCAGGATAACATAGTACAAGCATTCATCAAGAGACCCAAGTCACACTGTGGGTCACAATACATGAGCCTAATAATAACAATTAAATTATAAAATACAAGGCTATGGAAGGGGTCATGCGGCTCGGGCATATACGACCAGGAAAAGGGAGTGCATGCGGTTCGGGAGGGACAGGCCTATGCGGCTCAAAGATGATGGGCACATATGCGGCTGCGGAAGAGCAACGCTATGCGACTGAAAAGGGGCAGGAGTTTATGCGGCTGGAGGAAATGGGCCACATGCAGCTGCGGGAGAGCCGAGTCCCATGCGGCCAGGAAGAGAAGTCCATACGGCTCGAAAGAGACTCGATTTATGTGGCCAGGAAAAGTAGGCTTATGCGGCTGGAGAATTTTGAGTTCATGCGGCTTAATTAATCAGGGCACATGCGGCTGAATAAAAATAATTCCATGCGGCTCTGGGTCAACAAGCTTATGCGGCTGAGTCCAACGAATGCACATGTGGCTGGATTAGTCAGGGCATATGCAGCTCGGATGAATCGACTTCATGCAGCTGGAAGAACGGAAGTTCATGCGGCTACAAAGAAGGAGTCTCATGCGGCTGGCAAGGAGCCTATGGCCTATGCGACTGAAAAAACTTACCGCATGGAAGTCCATGCGGTCAAGTACAGCCATGCGTCCAGAAAAGGCTATGCGGCCATGAACAGCCATGCGGCTGCAATGTTCTTCTTCTCCACTGAATTCGAGAAGAAGAGTCATGGACTTCCTTCTTCAAAGCTTCATAAATCCTTCATCCCAAGTCTAAATCCAGACTTCCATAGGTCAAAATAGGGCAGAACAAGATTCTCTACAACATAGGACCATCAAAACTTGGTAATAACAAGATTAAATAGATCAAAACCTAAGAAATCTGAAAATGAAATAAACTTAGATCTACAAGCAATTAGCCATGGAAATTGAAAATGCTAAGTACTAAAGTGTTTTAGAATGCTGTGAAGAAGAGAATGGAACAATAAAACTTGAGTTTCTCCATAAAGCAAGATGCACTTGCCTAAGCCTCTCCTGGTAGGTGGAGAGTTAATGGAGAAAGAAGAAAAAAATTTAATACAGAAGTGAATGGGGAGAGAGAGAGAGTTGGGTTAATAAATGGTGAGGGTGTTGGTAGGTAGGGGTTTTCCCTTTGGTCCATGATGAACCAAAGGCAACCTAAGCCGAACCAAGCCAAACCAAACAAGCTGAACAAAGCAAAGAGACATACAATACAAGACAAAATATGTACACGTATTCGAAAATATGTAATACGAACCACATGCATTACACACCACGTTCAGTTGAAGAAGAAGGTCTCCTTAGGCTTGTCGAAGGTACCCTGAGAATTGGAAGCTCCTTTGGATGTGTCGACTTTTAGGACTTCTTTTCCTTTACCCCCACGAACAAGGATAGTTTGAGGATTCTTGCCTTTGTCTTCGGATTTGGGTATCTTCAACCCCAGTAGTTCCAAGTTAGGAATGTCTTTTTCAGCAGTATCAGCAGCCCCAAAGAAAGTGGGCCATGTATCATACTTATGTATACCTAGACAAAACTTCACTGTAGGAAGAAAGTTATGTTGACAAGTATCCATAAGTTCTGAGTCTGGTATATCGAAGGGCATCTTCAGTGCTAGCCGCCTGAAGCGTTCGATGAAGGCGATGACAGACTCAGTCCTCCTTTGCTTGGTCTCGATAAGTGTGGATATACTAACATGCATGCCGCTCTTGTAAAACCTGTTGAGGAACAATCTCTCCAAGTCTTTGAATGAATTGATACACCCGTCAGGCAGACTGCAGAACCATTCGAAGGCTACCACCTGCAGGGTGCTAATAAATAGCTTCGACAGAAACGGATCATCTCTGGGCAAGTACAGAGTCTGCGTGTTGAAATAAGTCATGTGCTGACGAGGAGAAGTCAAACCGTCGAATGAGTTCAGCGTCAACGGTTTGTAGTTAGGAGGGCAAGTAGCGTTCTCCCACTCGGGGGAATATGGTTGAGATATCCCCATCTTTTTACAGTTCGTCTTTGTGTGAGATGGTGTCGAGGCGAGCGACCAGGGAATCAATTGCATCCTGTTGATTGAGCAGGTATTGGAAAACGGCTACTGAACGGTTGTCAGGCGTTGTTGGCGAAGGACCACCCCCGGCATTTGCAAGATTTGGAGGAGGCACAACGGAATGATACTCCTTTTGTAGTGAAGAAGGGTTGTTGCTTTGAGCCGGGCTAGCGTGGGCCG